>CALSBZ010004415.1:422479-435970 GCA_943591055.1 Gobionotothen gibberifrons
CTGGGCTCTGGTTTCAGACAGAGGGTGAAAAGAGGTGCTGCAGCACAGGCAGTATGAGAAAAAGAAAGAGCTTTTTGAACATTAAAGAGATCAAATAATATCGTAAAATAATAATAATATGAACCTGAAAATGAGTATAATAGAGCCTGTTTAAACCAAACTGTTATGAACGTATAATAATTATTTTATTTTCCCAAGATACATCAAAGGATTCTTGAGGTGATAGGGGAAATAAAATGTTTCTGCTGTTTGAAATTACACTAGAAAAAATGCCATTATTTTATTAACCTTGAATAAACGTATTTTGTTTTTCACAAGCCAACAACAACTGCTTAAGTGATAATGGGATTTCTTTCTTCGACTCCTACCTTTATGAATGAATGTGTTTATTCTAAAATTGGAAGCCTTCAGGGATGTAACTCATAAGACAGAAGAGCAAGTAGATTAGGACAAACTACAAAATAGCCGCTATCTTAATAATGTTTTCTGCAAAATAGCATAAGATAACAGTTGGATATTTCAGCAGTGAATTACTTCTGTCTGCAGGTTATCGCACTGCCAGTGTGATCATAGCTCTGACAGATGGAGAGCTGCACGGGGATCTTTTCTACTACGCTGAGAGAGAGGTGAGATTAAGAGAAGCTGAATGGTTCACACAAATGATAACCAGGTGAGGCTGCGCGTGAGATGGACCAGATCAAACACCGACACCCTATACATCACCGCTTTGATCCTCTTACTTCAGTCTTGGAAAAGTGAGGTCAGGGCGTCAGATTTATACATCCGAGCCCAGTCGTTCTCCTCACATCTGCACTGGGATCTAAAGATTTATTTCTTCCCCCGGACCATTCAGGCTCTGAGGTGTGTGAGAGTCTGAGGCTTCACACACATGTTGACGGCAGACATATAGTGGGGTGACGTTTCCAGAAGCTGGAAATGTCCACTTTACGGCCGGGGGAGGTCTTACTGAAGCCAGTGTCAGCACCATTAGTCACAGGCATTACAACTTGTAAACCTATGATATGGCTTGTGTTTTCCGTTTAGCCTTCAGGCATCCGTGTGACATTAGTGTTTTATATATATATATATATGACGTCTCAAAAGTATTATTCACGAATGGTGATGCACAATTTCACTTGCATTTTCCGATTGTTTTTGGATGATGTTATGCAATGCAAAAGTGTAATTAAAACCAGGTGCTGAGCTTTGTCCTGTTTTCGCTGTGAAACTTTGTAAAACTTAACAGGCGAACCGTTCTCGAAGCCTGGGTGCCTCGGTGTACTGCGTGGGGGTGAAGGACTTCAATGAGACACAGGTGTGCTTTTTTTTTTCTTATTGAGTCTGTACCTTCATTTATCATGATGTCAAAGCGGTAATGGTTGGACAAGTGGGAATCTTTGTGACCTTAGAAATGATTTAAAACAGTGTTTAAGTGGTGATAAAGTGCCCTACATTACTTAAAGGCCTATTTTCCCCCCATTTAAAAAACAAATGGGCCACTTATATCAGTCATTACGCTTTATAGAACCATGAGACACTGGCAAATGACTTCAAAACTCAAACTCTCTTCCCAGTGAACGGAAGTCAATGTTTCCAAAAAGGACATTAGCTGCACATCAAATGCTTAAATCCACTTTATACAGCATCCTTGTTTTTGGCAGAGCAATGATTACAGTGTGAATCAAGACGCCTTTTCTTTCCTCCATTATGTAGCGTGGGATTGCATTAACTTGTCTTATTACTCTAGGAAATGAGGTAATATCATATGAGCCACTCCTGTTATCAATTATGCTGTAAGCTTAACTCAATCTGTGTGTTGGATAAATAAGGGTGCAGTTGTCTCATGTGATTGTGATAACTTGTTTCCTCTCCAGCTGGCAAATATTGCTGACAGCAAGGATCATGTCTTCCCCGTAAATGATGGATTTGAAGCGTTGCAAGGGGTGATCGACTCGGTGAGCACTTAGTTATTTTTCTCTAAAATGTTCAAACAGCGCTTGTT
This sequence comes from Gobionotothen gibberifrons, assembly GCA_943591055.1. NCBI lineage: Eukaryota > Metazoa > Chordata > Actinopteri > Perciformes > Nototheniidae > Gobionotothen > Gobionotothen gibberifrons. The sequence goes on from CALSBZ010004415.1 coordinate 424,482, forward strand.
GTTGTTGTGTTGACAATAACACCAATAATACCATTGAGGAGTGCTACAAAAGTAATGTATCTTAGAGGACCACAATAAATCATCTTGCTTTAATATACAGAAGACAAAATCGATTTAAATCACGATAAATGATTTCATCCATGGAGCCCGGCCAGGGACAGACTTTCAGGAAAACCTGCTATGACTATCCTGCTTTTGATCAACGCAGCACACGCCTATCCAAATATGATCATAGCTTATCTGTATCTCTTAAGACGACAAAAACCTGCTTGTTGTGAGGGTCTGTTTTCACTGTTTTGTTGAGCAGGGTCAAAGGTCAGACAGCTGACTGTCATCTGGATCAGATTTACATCAAACTGAAAGCTGTTGTTTCTTATTTATGTGAGTCGAGCAGTGGGTCATAAATCAGACTTCTTAGTACTCTAGGTTACAGTTGGTATATGCTCCTGGAGAGCAGTGAGTACACATCAATCTGAAAAAGACAAATGAGAATAGACGGAAACTTCAAGACCAGAGACCCCAGTGTCAAAAGGCACATAAAAGTCAGAGGTGTGGCTGAAACCAGTCACTCAGCGACACAAATACCCTCCATAACAGTACCAGTATATTATAGTCAAATTGAACTGAAGATGTGAGTAAGGACTATATATTTAAAAGTCTTCTTGTCCGTCTGTTATTTGACTGTTGGATGCTGAAATGTGTTGTTCCTGAAGAGTTTAGTACCATCTTGCATAATGGTTAACCATCTTTCCTGCTTTCTTACATTTACACAGTGTTTTTAAGCATTATTGAGTACTTATTAGCTATGTAGAGGCACTGGAATATGAAGATGGCATCTTGCACTTTAAATAAAATGTGTATTTTCTTAACTGTTAACAATTCCACAGAAACATCATTATTTATTTGTGATACATCCAGTGTAGAAGATTACAATACAAACACACTAAATAACAATACCAGAATATTATCCTCAAATCGCAATTAATTCACGAGTAAGGACTCTATTTTTCTTGTCCATCTGAGAATAGCTGGCTACTTACTCAAATGTGTTTTTCCTCTCCTCAGATCCTGAAGAAGTCGTGTATTGAGATCCTGGCTGCAGAGCCCTCTAGTATCTGTGCAGGAGGTAAGACAAAAGGATTGACACCACCCCATTTCATCCTCATTAGGCGACTTAATACATACATCAAGACAGTTGCACATCATAGTTGACCTTGTATGTTAAATGTTAAAATCTTATGTATCTATGGTAATCTTTCCATTTGCTACAAATTATGCTTGCACATTTGAAACAGGTGATGCAAAATACATAATAAGGAATCATTTTGTGATTTATATGTTGTTATGTGAGCAATATATGAAAAAAGATTAGCTTTAAAGCCATGTTCAGGCCGATACATGTACAGTATGTAATCCTAAATACAGTAACTTTACTTAAGTTTGGGGTCAAAAAGATCTAGTGATGAAATTCACGTCAGATATCTTGTGAATAAACTCTAATAAAGAAAACACAATTCATGAGACATAGTTCTGTCTGTAATATAATGATAATGGCATCATTCAAAACTATGCTGCAGCTTTAGTAGACACGATTAGACATTAATAGATCTGACAATAATAGGTCACCAGTGTTCAGTTCATGAAGCCAATTGATTAAATCACAATATAATGTTACTGTCAGAGGGCCTTATTACGACATGTGTTGAGCCTAATACTCACATGTTTTTGTTTCTCTCTGCCAAGACGACCAGATCTTGTTGAGAGTGTCACATATTGTTCTTACATGATGACATGTTTTCGTGTTAATTCAAACCAGATATCAAGCCTATCTGTAGATGTTTGTGTTTCTCGTGTCTTTGCTCAGAGTCTTTCCAAGTAGTGGTGAGAGGAAATGGGTTTCTACACGCCAGCAACGTCGATAAGGTCCGGTGCAGCTTCCGCATCAACGACACCCTTACTAAGAGTGAGTTAGTTAACCATTTCTTAAAAAATATTCCTATTTCATGCACTTTCAATGTCCTACTTTTATATGTGTCAGCTGTAATGTTCATAGTGTACAGATAGTCTTCAAATATATATTTTTCACTATCAATATGAATATATTTTAGTCTTTAGTTGTGTTATTTTTTTCTATTTTGAGATGTTTCTCTTTTCTATTGATGTCTGTTTATTTAATACTCTTGTTTAGATGCTGCTTTCCCAAATTGGGATCAAAAGAGTTTATCTTATCTTATCTTAAACTCAATACACATCTACTCTAAGCTAACCACATCAAAAAAGTGTGCATCTACCTAACATAACCGTTCTTCCCGAAAGTCAAACACCAAGTCAGTCTCACAGCTGGAATCATCTGGGATCAAACGAACAGGCCTACTGGTGTTACTGGTTGCATGTTTATGTTATGAACAGCACACGTTTAATTTTACTGCCGGAAACACGAGATAAAGGAGAATAAGTACCACACACGGGGCAGAAGGAGGAAAAGGTCTTTTACTGGTGGCCTACTGTAATAGATGTTAAAACCACTTCCTACCAGGCATGCCACAAGAGCTTTAAGAGGTGCTGGTCTAATTACAAAGCACAATATTCACCAGCAACATGTCTGCTCCTCAAAGGGAGAGGTGGTGAACTTGCTTTTATCTTTTCAATCTGACGGCATGTGGGTGCGTCCATGTCTTTATCAGTCTGACTGATATATTGAATTATATTAGCCTTTTTTTATGCAGGACATTCCTGCTGTCAGCCTTTTTGCTTCTATCCGAGTGGTCTGTTTGGAGTTTAGTACCATCTTGCATTAGGGTTAAACATATTTCTGCTTTGTCACGTTCATACGGTATTTGTTATGCATGATGGAGCACATGCAGTATGAATTGACTATGAGAAGGCGCTGAAGGTATGACGATTGCATCTTGAAATGTAAATGACATTTTCACAGTATTAATTGTATTATTATTATTATTATTACAATTACTCAGAATCAGAATTAGTTCTCTAAATTGCTTAAACACAATCCTCTGGAATTTGGTCAGAGGAACTTTAAATGAAAAAAATGTACAATCGCCTTCAGATGAATTGGCTATAAGGAAACAATTTCTCTTCTCTCTAATACTGTTCATCTTTACTCTCCCCCTCAAGCCCTCTGTGTATACTTCGCAAATATGGTGAAAAGGTAAAAAAGAAGGCAGTAATATGTAAATGCATGTGTTCAGCAGATGAATCGATGTTTGAGTTTGTGTCTCCAGGAAAAAGTAGCAGCAGATCCATTCAGGCGGGCTGGGATTTGGCAGGCCCTGTCGTTAGCTAGCCATTGTTTCGTTGACAGATGTTGCCATGGATAATATTTTAACTTTAAAAATGGGACACAATACTTCAAAGATATAATGCAACATTGCTATTGTTGCTGAATAAAGATAGGAAGATTGGTACCTATCGCAGGCCTGTATGTTAAGTATGAAGCTACAGCCAGCAGCAGCTAGCTAGCGTAGCTTAGCACAGAGACTAAAAACAAGGGGAAACGGCTAGATAGCTCTGTTTAAGCTAGCTGTAAAGACAGACATATGCATATTTTTAGCTTAGCTTATACCTTGTTTGTTTAATATTCACAAAAATTGAAATGTAAAACATACCTTGGTATATCAACTGGTTTCTGTCTCTCCTCGCCTTAATAGAGAGGCGAAGTCCCTCCCCTTCCGAGGGAGCTCATGGGACCCCGGAAGCGGAAAAATATACATTGAAGTCAATGGAGAGAGAAACGTTATCTTTTGATCCCATTTGAATTGTGCCACGAATGACACATATGATGTTTGTCAATTTAAAAGATAATTTTGCAAGTCAAAAAATAAATAATGTGTCGTAAAACTGTGAAGTAACACGTTTTTTTGTGTGAAACGCTGAATGGACTACATCTCCGGTCTAGCAGAACAACACACGTCACCAAGATGGACGTCACTACTGTCTTGTCAACAAAAGGATTGACTACCCTCACTATCACCACAATGAAACACGTCCAGAAGAATGTCATGCAAAGCTCCCTGCCTGCCTGCCTTCCTTCCTCTGATTCTCTCTGAACTGCCTGGTCTTTTTAATGTTTAATGTCAACCATTTGTGCAGATAGCGTGAAGTAGAAAAGATCGTAGATGCTATAGCGAGCTAGCGTTAGCATTTCTCCCCCGGGCTTAAGTTGTGTATTATAGAATGATCACACAGGTGTGACAGTACTCTTCAAAGGGTTCACGCAATATGACTACTACTCTTACTGTTTAACATGTTGGGTTACTTGATGTTACTTAATGTTAAGGCTAATAAAAATGACAACGCTGTAATGCTAACTAACGTGCTAGCTACTAGCTAGGTAGCTAACTTGATCCAGCCACTCCTGTTCCTTTCATCAGATGGGAAGCGAAAGAACGAGCAAGACCCATTGCTGGTATGATAACAACCTGGTACTAAGCACACAGGCATCTTGTTAAAGTTATCTTATCTTAACCAGCGCCATATAGGTAGATGATATCTATATAGCGCTGATCTTAGCTATATCTTAGTGGAGGAAAACAATGGTGACATCATTTACGCGACTCTGGGATTTGTAGTCTTTCTAGTTGCGTATTTTTCATAGTCTTATATTTCAACAGTTTTACGACAAACTGTGACTTTTTTTACATGGAAAGGATTGTTTAAGATTGACAAACATCATATGTGTCATTCGTGGCACAATTCAAACGGGATCAAAAGATAACGTTTCTCTCTCCAATGTATATTTTTACGCTTCCGGGGTCCCATGAGCTCCCTCGGAAGGGGAGGGACTTCGCCTCTCTATAGTATCCAGGAAGTATCGCTCCCGTCCAGGAAATAGTCAATCATGTGTAAAACCATGTTTAAATGTTTTTTTTTTAAACTATAGGATGTTAGTCTGCATAATATGTTCCCTTTGGACAGAGTCAGACTAGCTGTTTGAGTTTTTATGTTTAGCTAACCATCGCAGGGCCGTAGCTTCTTTATATTTACCGACAGTGGATGAGATCTCATCAGCTGGCAAGACAGTGAATAAGCCAAACATTTGTACTTCTCCTTGGTAGTCTGGAAAATGCAAACACTTCACCATAGGCAACTGTAAATTGACCTTTGACCCTCTCAATAAATATTCTCAGAGATTCAACATCTGCCATAATTTTAAGCAGTTACTTCAATCAACTAAATGGTTAAATGTTGACTCTTGCTAGTTCGTCTTGTCTACTCCTCACTGTAAAACATGACCTCTCTTTGAGGTAAGAGAGCAAACAGTCCGATAAAACATCCTGACATGAACTCTAGATGGTTTGCCAGTATTTTACCCTTGAGGGGTTTAAACAGTGGAAATGTGCAGAATCAGCTCCCTGCATCGCATCGCATTACTGGACTCTGCTGTAGTTTCACTTTTCGAAGACTCTCAGGCCTTTTCGTCATGCTGTAACCGTACACCCCAGCACGTGCACTTCGCTCTGCATCGGCCAAACGGCTCGCTGCACCCACACTGCGAGGGGGACCAAAGTTCCCATCAGCAAAAACACGTGGGTTTGCTATCCTGGCCCCCAAATGGTGGAATGAGCTGCCCATTGAAATCAGGACAGCAGATAGCTTGCACGTCATCCGGCGCAGGCTGAAAACTCATCTCTTTCGACTCCATTTCGAGCGATAGAACTACTAACAAAGAATTACTAACAGAGCACTTACATACTAATAAAGGACTGGCTTATCTATAAGCCAGTTGAGTAGCACTTGAAATGTTGTGGCTATATGAAACCTGATGTACTTATATGATTCTGTTTTCTTCAAGGTTGTATCTTCCTGGTCGAATGTACGTCGCTTTGGATAAAAGCGTCAGCTAAATGCAATGTAATGTAATGTAATGTAATGCTGTAAGGCCATTCTGAGTACAAGGTTGATGCAGAGATGAACTCCGAGTAGGATTATCTAGACAAGTTTTTGGCAGCGCTGATCGCCCAACCCACCCACTCCGTGCAGCGTTGTGTTTTTAAAGAAGAGCGGTCGAGGCCCATGCGGCTGCTCGTGTTGATTTCCTCAGTTGGAGCTGCTTTACTAAAAGCCAGCTGGATAAGGAGGAGACGACTAGATTTCCCTGAAGAATCAAAAGCTGTGGTGGTGTTTCTGAGTGTCATACAGATGTCTTTACACAGTAGACAACAAAGAAGAAACAAAGAAGAAACGCCTCTGAGAGAGTGTGTTTATCGAGTTACAGTTAGAGATGTGACATCATTTAACTGTAAACAAGTGTTTACTTATTAAATTACCAGGAAGCCATGTGGCAATTCTCACTCTATAAACGTACGCTGTATTAGGCTAAACAATGAGGTGATTCAGGTCATGGTTTGTGGTTAAAACGGTTTCAGGAGCTGTTATATGTCTACGAAAACTACTGAATGTTTTTCTATTTCTTTTCACCCTTCTTTTTCTTCAGTGGTGAAGCCCTTGATTGTGGAAGATACATATCTTCTCTGCACTGCACCAGTACTTCAAGATGAGGGAATGTGAGTATTTTAATATGTGAAAATGTATGTGAGTTCTCATATGACACCAGCTACTCTGTTTTTTCTAAGTCACCGCAAACATTACAGTTGAGACATTACTGCTTTTGTTTTTGCAGGGCAGCAAACCTTTATGTCAGTATGAACGAAGGTCTCAGTTTCATCTCCAGTTCGGTCACCATTACCACTGTGGGCTGTGTGAGTACAATTTAATGTACCAGCTTATAGCTTTGAAGGCATATTATAGTGGGTAATGGTGCATTTAAACTGGTAAAAAAAAAGCATTAACAAGTAAGGATGCTGTTATCCAATACTCAGTATCAGCATCAGTCCTATACCTTCGAAATGATTGGATATCGGAGGAATAAAAAAAGAAAAATACAAGCTGAAACTTTCTGAAACAAATGTATTCTTATTCTAAACTCTCAGGTTTAAACAGAAATGTAGCAGTATTGCAAAGTGAGTCGGGTTGTAAGAGTTGTACTTAGTCCTTTAGGGAAGTAGTATATTAGTTTCAGAGTTTAAACATAAGGTTAATTAGATTGCCATACATTTGTTTGCATCCATACAAATGAATCATAAGCAGCTTAGGTTTTTAAGAAAAGAAAAAGGACATGAGACATCAGACTGGTATCTGTATTGGCAGATATATAACGTTGCAGACGCAAATCAATTTAAGTGTTTCAGTAGAAGCTGAATCACAGTCATTAAGTACTGATTCCATGGAAGATAAAACCAAAACCAAAAGATTTCTTCCCAAAACAAGCATTACGCCTAGTGAAGTGGTTGACGTTAATGCTCTGAATGTTGAGAGAGTCTGTGTTGACGTGTCTGTCTCTGTCACAGTCTGATGGGACCATCCTGGCCATAGCGCTGCTCATCCTGATGCTGCTCCTGGTCCTGGCTCTCCTCTGGTGGTTCTGGCCTCTCTGCTGCACTGTGGTGAGTTCTCTTAAAGGCCTCTTATTATACTGTTTTTCATCAATATATAATAGTTCTCAGATATATACAAAACATATCTTTGAAGTGTTCTCGAAATACCAAACAGATCCTTGCAGCATCCCATAATCCCCTCTGTTTCAGCCCTGTTTCCAAAGTGCTGATTCTCTGTCTGTTACTTTAGATGAAAATAAGGAGCCACTCCCCACACCCCTCAGAGAGATATTTGGTTAAAAATAACACAATAGGCGCTTTCACACCGGAGTACTTTTCCCGTTTAGTTTCGATAGTTCCTGGAATTTTGCGTTCACACCAAAAAGAGTACTTAGTTCAGAGAACTTTTACCCCCATTTTTAGTGCCTGCTAGAGAGGTGGGACTATCCTGGGGAGAAAAAAGTTGACATTTCTGATTGGCTGGGCGAACTGCAAACCACGGCCCGTAAAACTCGCCATTTTATTTCCTCGCATCAGCATTATTAGCATTAGCATTAGCCCCGCGCACCAACGGAGAGAGAATAACTTATGGCAACAAAAAAATAACATGGGAGCGGTGGAGAGGAGGAGGTGTCGGCGTTCTGGCGATTTACTCGGAAGGCTTCAGTAGAAGCTGCTGGGAGTCCCAGCAGCTTCTACTGAAGCCAGTCCCCAACTCCGGGGACTTCCGGCCGGGAACTTCGGGTGGCAGTATACGCCGTGAAGTTGTTTGCGGCCTTCCAGTAAACCCAAAGCAGAAGAAGAAGAAGTGACGTCAGCGGCTTCATTTGCGTAATCTTCCCTCAGGGACTTATTCCGGTGTGAACGCGATCTGTACTTAGTTCCATGGGGCTGGGCACTAAGTACGGCAAAGTACTTGGTGTGAAAGTGGCTAATGGTGCTCTCGGAGGAGATTCCGGTGATAAGGTGATTGGCTAATGGTTACCAAGCCAAAAAATCATTATGACATCATAAAGTGTCCAAAATCTGATCAGCTCATTTTCAGACAGGTTTTTATAGAAATGGATCAGGACAAAAAGAGAGAGAATCTTTGTTCCTGAAACGTTCAGAGTCTCTTTACACAGAGGGGACACATGTAGAAGAGACATGAAGAAGAGGGGACACATGTTGATGTAGAAAAGACATGAAAAAGTGGATTTTGCATAATAGGTGACCTTTAAACACCAGTGCACACATGCTGCTCTACAGATATCTTCTGGTCTTCCCTCTTTAAAACTAACAGATGGAGATGTAGATAGCTTCAAACACTTATGGAATGCGTTGTTTCTTGCAGACATTTGGACACAGAGAAATGTATTTTCCAGGTTTGTATTGTCTGGCTGACGCCCTCTAAGGCATCTCATTAACCCGAACATCATGACCATGGTGAGAAAGTTACGGTCTGTGTGGGTGAATGGTCTTTTTGAATCCCTGCAGCTGAATTTAGTCCACAGCCAGACGAGGTCAAGGCCGTCGTGTGTTTAAGTAATTGTGCTGCTGTAGAAATAATTTGTGTTTCCGTAGGTCACAGCCGGTGACCTCCAAGTCTCACCTCTCGGTATTACTGTAGTGTATTCACTGGAGGACTATAACTGGTAAAAAGAAATACTCCATCAGTAATAGTTAGAATTGTCAGCTGGTGATGTGGAAACCAAAGCTTTAAAAACTCGGTTTTGGTTGTTACTTTTTGGTCGTGAGATAACTTGTCATAAATAAAAAAGGTTTTATGATTAGTATATTTATGACAGCCATCTGCTCTAGGTACAGTAAAACGAGGAAATGCTCTAGGAAAATATCTTCGCCAGTATTTAGACAGTGGTCCACCTGCCAGCATCGCAATATCTCACATCGACGCTCGCTGTCAGAATCTGCATTCTCCTTCAAATGAAAAGCTTGGAGTCTCTGCAAGATCCAGTCCAATGTTTCCAGCGCTGGATCGGGAAAGTTGAGAGCTGCCAAACAGAAATGTCCGCTTTTACAACATGGCTGTTCCTCCCTTTTGCTTCTTTTTTTTTTCGTCTATGAAGTTGCAAATTCAAGTCTGTGCGGTGATTCTGTTTAGGAAAGCGATGCGAGGTTACCATGGCGAATGGTCTGGTGTGCCAGGGGTTGGAGAAGCGCAGAGGAAAATCCCAAATATGAATCAGAATCGCTTAATTTGCCAAGGGCATTTAATGTAGAAGAAACTGTCTCTTTTTATATGATGAAAAACACACGGACAGCTCATGTGAAGAAGGGGAAAGACACAAGGGCATAATGCGGAGTAAACTGTATGTTCAAATATAAATGTTTGTGTTGTTAAGCAGCTGCAGACAGTACTAAGTATAAATAGTACTATACAATTTCATGGATAATATTGCTTCTTATAGAACGGAAGAGCAAACAATACAGTATTTATGAGCATGTAACTCTTTCCTTCTCCGAATCAACAACCTCAGGCCAACAAAACAATCTGGAAAGCAGATTTCTGTGTCAGTGCATCGCTTTTGTGAAGTAGAGAGTAGGAAAAAACAACTCCTCAGCCATGTGTTGTTGTGTAACCCTCTTGTTGCACACGCAGGATGTCCTTGTTGTGACATGCAGATCCTACGAAAAAACCATTTGATAGATGTGTGACTTTTCATTGTTTTCTGACGTATCACAATATTCCACCAATGCTATTTTCTTTTTTCCCCCTGCACAGATCATCCATGAACCCCCGCCTCCTGCTGAGGAGGAGAGTTCGGTAGGAGCGCCGTCGACATTGTTTCTTGTGATTCCAGAGAAAAGCTCATTATTAAAGAATTAGACAGCTGCCAGTGTTTAGGTTGTGTAAGTCCTCAGTTTATCCGGACATTCGAAACCTTTATGACCATGTGGCGTCATCCCCTTCTTGGCAATACACTCAGATTTTACTCATTTGGTCATTCATCCAATGTGAGTTAACGCCCTCTTAGAACAACAGTGAAATCCTGACCCTAAATGCTTTGTTCCTACTCATTAAGTTGCATGTTTTCAATGCATGTTTTCCAAATCTCTCTTCCACTGGAGTTCTTTGGACTTTAAATTAAATTAAACTGACGAATAACATCAACACAATCATGTCATTAAAATACATTTTGACTGCTAACACTCACAATGCAATAAGAGTAGGCTGACATGCAACTGTGGGATGCATCAGGCGGCATTTGTTTGCACCAAATATAATGAAAATAAGGTTTAACTGGTAAATCTATTCCAAAAGCAGACTCGAATAACAACCGAGGCCTCACATCCTGCTAGATTATGAGTCAGACTGGGTTTAATAAAGTACTAAAACGTAACAAGTTGGCTTTGTGATTTCCTCTGATCCGGAAACCAGCACAAAAAGAAAATATTTGAGTAAAGCCCCTGTCACACTGTCCCGAAATTGACTCCCGATGGACACACGATAAAGGAAATGTTCAAATTCGGCTCTGATCGTAACAGCATCGGGCCATTCGTGAGGGCATCTTAAGCCATCGTATGACCGCCGGTGGAGTTTCTCAGGCAACTTCGTGAGCGGTGGCAAAATCTTTGGCATGCCAAAGATTTTGCCACCGCTCACGAAGTTGCTGCCGAAGCCTGAAAAACTCCGCTGCTCACCTGCAGCTCCTCCCGCTGTGATGCAGCGGTGAACCGAGCAAAACACACACTTCAAGTCAGATCATCGCCCTTAGCTATTTTAATTACCTCTCAAACTACCTAAACTAGTTATAAATATGTTTATTTTTACTGTCGGCCGTGTCACTCATGGATCAGCTGCATGAGACAGACACTGACGCTGTCAGAAGAGAGGGAGGAAAAAGAGAGGCTCCGTGTATTTTATATATAGTCGTTATTCATTTGTTTTAAAGCTCAATAAATAACAAAGAAGACCTTTGACCGGCACTGATGTTGCTACGATCAGAGCCCAATTTGAACATTTCCTTTATCGTGTGTCCATCGGGTTGTTTTATTGCACAACAAAATCATGTAAACATATTATGTAAATAACCCAATTTGTGTTCTGTGAAACTGAAAAGGATATAATATATTATTTTGAAGGCGAGTTGACAG
>CALSBZ010004415.1:436370-487764 GCA_943591055.1 Gobionotothen gibberifrons
CACCGAAGAAGGAGCAAAGCTGGAAAAGGCCAAAAATGCCAAAGTGAAGATGCCTGATCAGGAGTATGTGGACGCACCGACGCGGGTCCTCAACAACGGCATGCAGAAACCCCCCGGGCCCAGGAAGTGGTACTCACCCATCCAGGTACGAAACCAACAGAAACAGCCAGGAGGAGGATGTGTTTGGTCACATGCTCTTTCAAACGTCCTCGTTGACAACATCTAAAAAGGGCACATACATACAGGATTCAAGATTCAAAGATTCAAAGGCTGAATCGTACAGTAGATGAATGAAACATGATAATATCTTAAGTCTCAGGCTCTTGCTTCAGTGCAGCTTACAATATATTCAAGACATAAAAGGAAGAACAGACAAAGATAGTGCAAGAGAGTAGTGCTAAGGCCACAAAGGTGCAAGTGAAGATGCATGGAGAAGTACACGTAAAATAGAATATAAAACAGAATGGAAAAGGAAATACCGTACACTAGAATTAAGTAGGGCTTATTGCAATACTTTGTAAACTTGTGGACTGTAAACTGATGTGTGTGCTATCAACAAATGATAAGGAGTGATGAGTTTCAACTGCTCAACATTAAAAAAGCAATGGAGGAGGATTTGGGAGATAATTGTTTGAAGAAATCAGGGAAAGCAGCTCAACTTACATTTCATTAATCAAAGCATTCATGGTTGTTTAATAACATTGCTGAGACAAATGTTTGTCTTTCTTCCAGCTGTAAGCATGTGTAGGCATGAAGTGAAACATCTGTAACAAATTACTCCATGACAATCTGGCTGAGGATAGAGTTATTAACACGCTGCAGTGGAGATGTGTTAAGGTATTAGTGCTAAGGTGACTATTGGCACACAGTCCCATCCTGCAGGAGCAGCAGGGGTTAAAGGAGTCGCTGTGAAGCCAGCAGTCAGCGGGGATTGATAATAGGAACCAGACTCCTGTTGGACTGACCTCCAGGGAGCGGAGCTGCACAGCCAGCAGTTCTGTGAGGGGAAACAGCTGTCCTTATCCTCAAAGTATTTACTGTTTCAAAACGATGAAGAGTCTGCTCACAATGAACTGAAACCCATCTAGTGTGTCACTGTGAAGTGGCTTTAGGAATTGAATAAAATGGATCATTTCAGGTTTAGAGCTGTGACCAGGAGAGAAAACAAATCGATTCATAGCAGAAACTGCATCTTAAGAATAAAAAGGTAATTTACGATCATTGCATTGGTTTCAAAGTTCGATTTCTTCTCTTTTTCCTTAGAGCAAACTGGATGCATTGTGGGTGCTTTTAAGAAAAGGCTACGACCGTGTGTCTGTAATGAGACCTCACCCGGGTGACAAGGTAAGAACAACTCACAATCAGGCATGAAGCGTGCACACTGACGTCAGACCTGGGCTGTGTGTCAGCATTTGGCAACGGACAGGATTATTTTGTATCTGAAAACTTTGAGAAAATGAACCAGCTGTTAGCAATGAATTGTGCACAGTGTAGAGGCTCATGGGAAAACCTGCGGTGAGTTAGGATTTAGGCTGAATACAGTGCGCTGCAATGTAAAGACGTCTGGGGAAGTCATTATGAAAATGTAATTCTTCACGGGCCAGCTGTAGCGGGGGGGGGGGGGGGGATAACAGCGTGATGACCTGTACAGTTGGCAGCTGACGTGAAGTCTGAGACTCTGGGATCTAAGTCTGAGGGAAGCCTGCATATAATAATAATGCCTAACCCACAAGCGTTTATGTACTGCTCCATCTTTCCTTGAGTAAGACATGTTGATATAAGAGCAGCAGCAGTTACCCTCAAAGTCAAAAAAGATTAGCAGAAACTTTCACATTTACTGCACTGTTTTTCCAACTGTACATTTCACATATTTCCTATTCTAAATGTAGTCTGGTTCAATTGTGAGTGTACAAACAATCCTAAAAAGCAATGTAAGCTCAACCCGGTCTCACAGTCTGCGTACAAATGACACGACTTTGCAAAGTAGTGCAATAGATACGCAGAAGTCCGTTTCTGCGTGCATATGATACGCTGATATTGCACCTCACACATTAAAACAAAGAGCTCTGTGGCTTCAGGCTTGATCGCCGTTCCAATGACAGTTTTAATGTTTGCGGTGCAATAAACGACACAGCAGCTTATTGGGTTAGGGTTAGGGTTAAATAAATGGCAAAGATATGTAGAAAATAAACGCATTGAAGATACGTTCACAACAAACGTAACGTGGGAGAAAATTGTAGAAAAAAAACAATTTGACATACGTTCATAACAAACGTGACGTGGGCGTATCATATGCACGCAAAAACGGACTTCTGCATATCTATTGCACGACTTTGCAAAGTCGTGTCATTTGTACGCAGACTGAAGAGAGTGGGCTGGTTGAACACAGGCCTTTAATAGTTTGGGGAAAAGCTGGTTTTCTATTATTTCCCACAGCTGAATAGCACACAGCTGCTTTGACACTCAAGAAGTCAAGAAGAGTATATAGCTGAATTGGGAAGGATGAAACTCATGTGGTCATGGCTCAGAGAAGTCATTATCATCGTCAAGTGCTGCGGTTTTAACCCACAGGAACACAGGTACTGTAGAGGAGGAATAACACTGCCCCGTGTAACATTTGATTTATTTGAGATACTAACTATGATATCTCCAGCTGATGTGTAGTTTGGCAATGTGCTTTAAACTATGCAATAGATGTAATCACATATGTCTATCTGATGTGATGGTGCAGACAGTGCAAGCCTTACAAAGTAAGACGGTATGCCATAGAGTCATACAGTGTTTTAAAGATGTCAGACTTTGTAAGGGTTCATTTTAACGTGTTTCATAAACTAGCAGACAACAACATCTTACTAACTAAAATCTGATATGGTACCACAACGTGTTGCGTTACAATAACTATGGGTTTGGCTATGATTGAAACTTTGGCATCATGACATTCTCCAAAAGTGCTATGTATAACAGAAGTGGACAGCAGGAAATTACTTAGACAAAAGAAAAAGAAAAAAAGGAAATACATTTGTGCAAGTAAAAATTCTAATTAAGTAGACTATGTAAAAAAAGAAAGAATGTTAAGTTAACTAAAATATTGCTTATTGTAATAATGTATAAATATGTGGACTGTAACAGATGTAAGGGCTACAAACAAATGATTTTGTTTGTAGCCCGCCCGCCCGCCCGCACTCACGCACACACGCACGCACGCAGTACATAAGCAAGCAGAGCTGTTTCATTACAGATGTGATTGCACATGTGTCTCCTGCATTGTCTTCATCACAACATTCATCATCTGCATGTTAACAGTGTCCTAGTTTCCTTTCAGCGTATTAAAGGACATCTGTTTTGCGGACTCCTTTTAGGAATCCTGCCCATTATTGATTTGATACTCACATCTAACCCACTGTGAAGCAGTAATGTATGTTTGGCAATAATGTCCTTGTTCTGATATGGTGACAAACAGATTTTTGCATTACAGTAAATATGAGTTTGGCTATGATTTAAGCTTTGTCATCTTTTCAAATAGATGTAATAATCTCTTGTTTACTTGCCAAACAGTCAGCAAGGCCAGTGTGTCTTGGTTCCAGGTCACATGCAGTTAGTATTTGACATGAAATGCAGTATCAAAATGCTCAGTTTATGTAAGCATGCTGAGGCCTAATGGTAAATCGCCAGCCTTGAACGTGAAACTATTTTACTCTCATTGAAACAATGAAATTATATTCACAGTCACATCCCTTGCTTTTCTCCCCCAGTACACTCAGTCCATCTAACACAGTGTTTCTCAAACTTTTTCATACCAAGGACCACTTAACCAATAAAAAACACTCGCGGACCACCCAACTCCACAAATATCAAAAAACACATCGTTTTTCTAGAACAGATTATAAATCACCTGAAAATGGTACAAACAAGTGGCAACATGTGTGACGAAGGTGTTGCGCTGAAACTTAAGCTCGCTCCATTGCGGAGATATTCCTGCGAGAGTGCGGAAAAATGTTATTTATTTATTTATTTCAAATAAGAAATGTTACCAATATATTCACGGACCACACTTTGAGAAGCACTGATCCAACACACCACTCTGTAAACTGAAGTGCACCAGAGAGTCCTCCACTCCATTAAACTCTTCATTAATGCACTGGAAAAACAGCACGGCTCTAGCATCCTTGATGATTCGCAGTAAACAAGCTCGCTCTGGTTGCAATTAGGAGACTCTTGTCAAAGCCCTGCTTTTATAACTTCCCCTAAATGAATGCAGTGGTGGGAGGGAGGGAGGGAGGGAGGAGGCCGGTTGCATGGCTGAGAGAAACTAAAGTCAGGTTCCCGTCATGTGTTGTAAATATCTGAGCCTCTCAAAGCTAGTGTTTTCAGTAATTAGTGAAGGAATCAAACAGGGCACACAGCAGCAACACAAATGCATTAGACATCTTTAAACAATTCTCTATAACATATTTTCATCAGGATTGACAGACCTGTTGGGTTTTCTATCAGAGGTCTTTTGGCCCCGCTGGTTAACGCGAGGCACAGAGCAGCGCTGTCATCTCTTATCAGTCCAAAGCTACTCCCTGATCCTGCAGCTGCTCCCGGGGCGGAGCGTGTTTCTGGAATATGATCGTCTCTTTAGCATGACCTCACATTGGTTTGGACGTTTGGACAGGGGGAGAGTGATGGCAGGTTGAGTAGAGCCCACTAGCTAAACCTAAAAGATTTAATCAAGAAGTACAGCATTCGTAAAGGTGTGTTTACATTAAAACAGTCCTGTAGGTGTGTGTGTGGACAACTGGAAATACTTCAAGCGCGAGTCATAGAACCATCTGCTGGATTCAACAGTCCATGCGAATTGTGACAAGGGACATTTTTATATCTTCAATACAGCTGTGAAAGAAGAGAAAGGTGTGTGTTATTTCAAGCAGCAATGACTTTTTCCAACATCCAAGACTATGAAGTTAATATTTTTGACAAAAGAGGTAAATGAGAAGCCTACAGAACAGTTAAAAGATAATGTATCCCCACATATGGTTGTCTGAATGTGAATGGTGACTAACATTAGGGATGCCAGAAACTGACCATGATCAAATTCGAAAATCGGACAGCCCTGGCGAATATTAATCGATTATTCGCCGCCGCCAGTTTACAGTAAAACAAACTGGTGGTGTGACCAATGGCCATTTACAATTATTAATACTATTACTATTTTTAGCATTAGTCTATATTTTGGTTGAAACTAAGCCAGGAAAACATAAATAATAATACAAAAAATATATAAATAAAATCGAATTTTAAAAATAGTTTTCGATTACGGAGACTGTAACGAATATTCGAAAAATCGAATAATCGCTGGCATCCCTAACTAACATAGTAGGTCCTACAGATTATTTCAAAAAAATATCTGATAATGTATACAACCCTACTTATGTTTGGCCTTAGTGCCTATTGTTGTTTTATGTTACCCGTTCCCATTTGTACTTGTATATGACATGATATGTACCTGCCGCCCATCATAAAACCTGGATTCCTTTGCAGGAGATATCCGGTTAAATATAGGATAGATAAAGAAATGTGGTGAAGAGAATTGAAAATGTTGTGTGGGGATAATTGACCATTTAGAATGACTGAAATCCAAATTAAACCCTCTTTTGGATGCCATACTAAGCTCATGTATCTTCAGGTTCCTGTGCATGCCTCTACTGTTACATGTTTAGATGCTTTCATGTTTAAAAAGGGGGAGAGAAGCTTCTTCTGGAGGGAACTTTGGTATTTTAGCCTTTGCAGACCATTAACATGCACTAAAACCTATAAGACAAACTACAGGAAAGGGAAAAACCCCCAAAGCATAATAAGGCCCTTCAAAGGAAAATCTTATTTTATATTACAATTTTGTTACGTCACTAAATGTTCCTCTAAAATCTGTTTTCGAATTTCAGGGCAGATGCATGAACTTCACCCGCATGAAGTCTCCCTCTCCTGCCTACCGAGACTACAACCAGCACCCATCTCCCATCTACAACCCTCCCAAAAGCCCCCCTCCCCCGCAGGGCGCCCTCCCTCCGAGCCCCAGCAGCCCCCCGTCATCTCCATCGTTCTCCTTCTCCAGCCTCCCACTGCTGCCTCCCACCCCTCCTCCCAGCGGCTCCCCTCCCAACACGCCTCCCCCCTACACGCCACCTCCTACCCGGGCTCTTCCTCTGACCAACCTGTACATACCTGACCCTCCAGCTCTTCCTCCCACCCCACCACCCTCCGCCTCCCCCACTGGTTCCCTTCCTCCTCTTCCTCAGGCACTTCCTCCGGGACGCGCCCCTCCACCTGCCCGTCCTCCACCTCGCCCCGGCCTGTAAAGCTCTGGGAGCAGAGGGTGGAGAATTTTAAAGTATTTTATAAATGATATTGAGTCCCCTCAACAATCAGCACATGACCACCCTTGATTGTACCTGCGAGGACCTGTGAGCGCGGGCTTTTGCCTTCCTGCCTTGTGAAGTTGAAGCAGTGAGGACTTGTTCTCAGCTGTTTGTCTACAGCGTGCACACTAACAGTGCAATTGCTGATGCTTGAATTACACAGACATTCCCTAAAAATGAGGTCATGCAGGCCGGCTGAAAGACATTTGGTTCATGGTCCTCGGAGCTGCTGCAGGCCCTGGTGTCCCCTGCATGCGCACGCACGATTGGACGAATCCTGAACAAGCAGAGGAACAACAGCTTGAACTGAAGCCTCTGTACACGGAGGAAATTATGTTCAAAATGATCGTTACACTAAAGTATGTGTCTGTAACATTTCCTGATAAGAGATAAGAGACTCAAGTTGCAAATGTTCCAGATACAACACATTTAGGATGACTTAGAAGCATCAGAAAATCCACATTTTTGTACTCTTGAATGTTGAGCGGTTGCATGCAATAATGTTTAAGTTGTTCTTTTTATAACATTTCTACCTTGTTTTATACAACATAAATGCATTTTGTATTTGTTTTTAATTGTCGAGTAGACATATTTACATATTTGAGGTTAGAAAAAAATGCTGATAAGCACATGTTTTTTTCCTTTTTTGTGCTCATCAGAGTAAAGAATGATTTAAATGAACCTTACCAAGATGATTGTGATCGCTGCATATGCTCCACCTATTATGTGGATAAAGAGTCAGGGAAAAGCTGTGCACCATCTTCCACCCATGGCCTCTAGCAAAAGGGTTTTATCCAAACAATACTTTTGATATAACCATGTGTGTGCAGATAGATGCTTGCGTGTGTGTCAAATAGAAAGAGGCTACTTTACGTACTTTACATTTGAATCAACTTAAACAGAATCATCTGTTTTCTTGCACAAGGTGCTTTTAGTTCCTCCAAGCATGGAACATGATGAAAGCAATGCCGTCTCATGGGCCATAAAAAGTCAAGTTTAGATTAAATAAAAGTTGATATAAGATCAGGGGAGTTTCCGCTAAATTCAGTGCAGATTGAATGAGTCTTGAATGTCACGGCAAAACTCAAAGGAACGTTTCCAAATTTCCCAGCGATACAGTCGAATACTTTGTTTGTCTCCTTCAAAATGAAAGTAAACAATTGATATGTACTGAAGTGGATTCTGTCTTTCTGAATTTCTCTTTAAATACAATTACTCATCCGTAGACCATTGTGATATACTTGCTGACAATGTGAAAACATGGGGGGTGAAAACTCCCTCTGGAGCCTTTGCAGACCACATGCCCAAAAACCTATAACACACTACAGGAAAGGCAAAACCCCAGAACGAATAATAAGGCTGCTTTAAAGAATGTCTACAACATGCCATTCATTCTACAGTAATTGGAGATATGATGGTAAAACTCGAATTGAACCTTTCCTCCTATTTCCTTTATATAACAGTAAGAAAGAAAACTGATATTGTCACTGGGATCACCGGGTTTACAAAGTGGGCAGGGGCTGTTTGCAAAGAGCACAGAGCACCTCACTCCCTCGCTGTGATGGAAAAAGGGGAGAACAGAATATGCAGAGCATGGCTAACTAATCCCAGATGTTCATATGTTGCATTATGTCACATGCACGAACGGAGTGAGCTATCTCGGAAAATATTAGACACCATTTAATCCTCAGGAAATGTGGACAGGCTGCAGGGAAAGTGTTCGCGACAAATTCTGGCGACAGTGGACAGGACAGAGAGAAATAACGATCTGCAGCTTCTGAATGTTTCAAAGAAAATGACTTTGATTATGATTTGATGTTGACAATCTGCAGGGACATTTCAGATTGTGAATATTCAATGCCAGACAAACCCAATGCAAGATGTCTGGAGTCTGCTGCCAGCTTAGTTTCCAGGCTGTGTTAAGAATTACAGCACATATGTCCAGAATATACTTTATAAACATTACATCACATATTATAACTATTACACAGACGTCTCCCATATGATAAAAACCCAACAACAAAGGCACTAGTGTTATACTGACTGCTGCCTTTAAAAAAAACCAAAAGAAACGTAATTACTTCAAGACATTTGGGTGGAGTTTTTCATCAGTATGATACATTCAGATGTGAGATGAACCACCACAGACCTTAATAAGTGACTGACAGTTCATTTAAGATTTTCTCCAGACTTTGCAGGCACTATTAAAGGTGGGGTAGGTAAGTTTGAGAAACCGGCTCGAGATACACTTGTTTCTATTCCATGGAATGCTCTTAACATCCCGATAGCTATGAATATCTTAAGTGCTTTGACAAAAAATCCATAAAAAAATGTCATCTGTGGAAGCCGTAGTACTGTAAAAAGCATGACCAATCATCTGAGCCGGCCTGGCTAAAATAACTGGATGGCCTTTTTTCCAGCTGTGTATTTTCAAATTCTAGCGCACTCGAGCTGGTTTCTCCGAAATTACCTCCCCCACCTTTAAGTGAGGCCAGCTTTTCTGGTAAACCAACATTCACAAGTGTCTGGTCTAGTTTACGTAGTTGATGACATTATCAAGCATCATCTCAGAGGCTATGTGTTCACTGAGATCACCCAGTAGTTAAACTCAACGAATATCCACAATATCCTTAAAGTCACTTATTATACAGTGATACCAGTATACCGTTACAGCCCCACTTGCTATGAGATCACAACAGTCGTAGAGCCATACCGAGCCCAAACCTAGAGCAGCACCCATTCTTGAAACACACCTAACTTTGAACTCAGCGTTCATTAGGATTTGTCCAGATATAGACAAAATATAAACACCTTGCACTCTAACTGGGCAAAACCGCTTCTGTGGCCATGTCCTGCTACAGTAGGTGTCTTCTGAAGCACATTTTTCAAATAGGACATACACTGAAATACCAGCGTCTTTGTTAAAATAAAAAGATGTGCCAAAAGAAGAAGAAACACAACAGATTTCTCATTCCCATTTTCCACTTATAGTTTACATTTTGGCTTATTGGAAGTAACACACAGATGTAGATAATCACGTAAACATGGCTTTGATCAAGGCCAGATTAGTACCTCCAGGGGCCCTTGGGCACTGAGCACTCAATTTGTGGTTGGAGAATGGAGGACGTGTTTCATCAGAGCGGTGGCCATCTTCAGAAACTACTCTGCAGCTGCAGTGGAAGACATCATTGTGGTTAGTCAGTGCAGCGAGATCTTGCTGAAGGTTGCACTTGCACTTGCCTTCACCAACAGCTTACCGTTTTACCTCTCCACCCTGCTGAGCCTGAATGCATTCCTCAGGCTCACGCTGGCAGGTGTGCTGCTCTCACGAAGGAGGCAGGACCAACATGGACACTCGAGCTGCTCCACCTGGGCTCCATCAGACCTTCATAAACACCAGCTGCTGTGTGTGCAGGGGAGGAGGGAGAGCTGTTCGGTGGTTAAAGTCAGCGCTGCATGTCGGGCCTGATCTCTGCCAACGTTCACGCTCTGTTTGCATGACCATCCAGACCCTGGCAACACGCCGCTTAGACCCCATGACTTTATGTGGATGCATTCAATCCTTACTGTGAGTGACTGGTAACTCTGAATCATTTGGGATATGTCATCACTATGTACAGCTCCTGAATGTATAGGTCTCTTTGTATATTTTTTAAAATAACCCATTTATTTAACTTTTAATATCATACTGTACAGAATGTAATTTAACTTGATTTCTACTGCCTGTTTTCATTCTAATAACATGTTGACGTTTGCTGACATCTTTGTCAGGATGTGTGGCACCTTCACAAGAATGCACATAATGAACGGCACCTTCTGAACAAATGAACTCGGACACTTTAAAAGGGAAGTACTTGACACTTTATTGCATTGGTTCCACTAATAAATAGTGCCCCACGCCCTCAGTAACAGATGTTGCTAGGATTCAGTGGAGCATCTTTTGTCAACGCCTCCAGTCAAGAAATCTAAATCTGCTAATCGCATGTACGTGCTTTTTTTGTTGTTGTACCTGTAACATTGTCCAGTTTTCAAAACCTTGCACTGGTTCAGGAGGAACTCAATGAAGGGGGGGGAAGAAATTAAAGTTAAGGCTGGATTGCATAAGCAAGATAAATATCTTTTGAACCTAACATGTGAGCAAACAAGCACTTTCTATTTCTTCACTGTGTGTGTGTGTACAACATCTCCCTTTCCAATACAGACATTATGGGTCACACACACAGCTGACTTTTTTTATCTAAATAAACATCTGCAGCATGACACCCTGCCATAAAACTATACATGTCCGCTTTAGGCCTCAAAGCATCCATCCATCCATGACACAATCTACCAACATCAGTACACGTTTGGCTACAATATACGATGAACATATAAAATATATATGTTTTGGTTTACAACTGCCAAAGTGATTTTTGGTACGACAGGACATTTGAAATGACAGTAAGATTCACATTTTACTCAGTTTAACTTCAATAATACAAAAAAAGAAATTAAATATAAGTTTAGCTACAAATGGTCCCAATTGCAGGAGTCGTGGTGGAGAGGCGTGGGCTGGAAACTGTGAGAAACTTCTACTCCATGTCAGTAACTTCATTTCAATCACTTCAGTTTAAATGCAAACCTTACCTCAGCAATAAGGTCAGTATAAGAATCATTATGCAGAAAAAGCTTTAAAGTAACAGCAGAGTGAGTGCGAGGTAACACAATCTCACACTGAGTAAGAGGCTTCTTCTCGCAAACCAATCCCCACCAAGACTAGGGTTTAATATTGAAATGCAAGGTTCATACAAAAGGACAAACGTGTGTAACCTACCCAAGAAGATTTCTTACACAGCAGTGTCTTCTCAAGAAGAGTCCTCAGAAGAGAGAGTGTAACAAGGTAAACTGCGCTGCAATTACGTGATGACCTGTGGCTTGGAATGAATTAAGGCGGTCGTTTACTATAGATTAAAAGACACTTCAAATGATTAGCTGCCAAAGAAAAATATCCATATTGCAGGAAAGGAAGAGAAAAACAAAAAGCCATGAAGGTCTGTAAAACCCAACTCCTGTCAGCTCGAACAGCAGCTCCTAGTGATGCGAATCAGCACAAATAAATATGTAACTGTCAGTTGCTACAGAAACACAACCAGCCCAGACCTCCCCACCACAGACAACTGCTTCTCTAACAGTAAAAATAACAACGATGCCATTGGATTCTAGGAAAATATAGACAGTGAGACACAGATAATATGCAACAGTGGGATACACAACTGTTGGGTAAAATATTGCATTCAAATGAACACGTTGTTTTCTCTTGCTTTCTGCATACAGGCGCTCCCTCTCCGTCTGTGTGAGTGAGCGTCCGCCTGGCTTCTGTTGTCTCACTCCACGGTCACTGACTTGGCCAGGTTTCTTGGGAAATCCACCTGTAGTTAAACACAATACGTTATTTACTATATGATGAACAATAGCCCTTTAAATGAACAACAGGTACAGGGTATGTGCAGGAATCCTGAAGTCAAATGTAAAACCTTTTAAGACCTTTTTTAAGACCCTTTCCATACATTTTAAGACCTCATCGCCACTTGGAGTTTTAACCGGTTACCTTGGCGACACACTTTACCTCACATTGACTATATACAGTATTGATTGTCCTTCCTCCTTATCTTCCAACCATTTGGACGCAGACTTGCATTTCCCCATAACGATGTTGTTTAACAACCGACGTAAACGGAGCTTTGCGCGCTATCAAGCAGTGAGCGTGCGATGTCCGGTTCAGATGACGTCAAACCCAACGGGATGCCATAAATAAACTACACAGAATCACACTACACACCTACGCAATGATTACATTCAGGCACACTGTAGAACACAACCTCTTTGGACCATTTATATACTTATTGAAAACAAGCTACAACATGTAAGACCTTGGAAACTGCCGTTTAATACTTTTTAATAGCCTTAATTTTCGCTTAATTGATTTATCAACTTTTAATACTTTTTAAGACCCCGCGGACACCCTGAAGTAAGACAGGTTTTCTGCTGACTGAATGCGAAGTTGGATTTACCAAAAAGACACTTTAATGCTCCTATGATTCATTACTTTAAAAACAGACTTCAGATACTTGGACACTTTTATGAAAGAGAGGGAGGGCGGAGTGCAACAGAGCTGTTTTTGCACATCGTTGCTTCTCTGTCAGAACAGCAGCCCAATATGGCACAGTTATAAATAGCTATGGCTTAAAAGCAAGAGCTAACTGGGACGCAGTGTGAGGACATGTCTCTGAAGTGAAGTGCTCCACATGGACAATATTTACATGGTGTACTTCAGTTAAGCTGTTTACTTTGTCCTTTGACATCGTGTTATAAAGCAGAGCCAGGGAAGTGCACACAAGGTTCAGCAGCTAGCCCAATCCTGTTTCAAAAGTAAGCAACTTGTGAAAGTGAAGAAACAATAATACGAGTAATGGTCACACACTGTTCTTTATCTGTTAAACTAACAAATGACATGCCTCAATTTCAGGGCTCGTATAGTCTGAGACACAGATACATGGGAACATTGGGAATAATTAAAGGGGACATATCGTGCTATATTTGAACAATATATTGTAGGGCCATACTTATATAAAGTATATAAATAGTTGGTTTTTTCAAAATACCAAACCGATCCTGCATTTTAGCCATGCCTCATTTCGCTCCATTTGCTCTTTCCAGCGCTGTTTTTGCAGTTAGCAATAATACATATGACATCTATTTTTTAGATGTCTCCAGTACCGATAAAAAGACAGATAACGTTGGAGCTTAACGGTACCACGGTCTTTAATATTTCAGCCCCGGGGCCCCGTTTAATACCGGGGCTCGGTACACCTCCCTACAGATGAGGTAATACATCTCAACTATTAAACACCTGAACTTTTGAAACAACATCCATAACATTCATCTGGCTGCAATTTAGAAATGACTTAATATATCATATTCCAATCACTTGTAGACTCTTATTGCACTATTTCACTTTTTGTATTTACTTGCAGTATTTTTTCTGTTGCACTGTTGGAGGAGCCTGTGACCTAATTTTCATCGTCAGAACTACCCTGTAGCTATATACGTATGACCAATAAAAGCACCTTGATCATCTGTTGGAACAGTCAGAACACTCGGGGCCAGTACTCACGTCGTATCCTCGGAGCACGGCCAGGTGGAAGGACAGCAGCTGCAGCGGGATGACGCTCAGGACGCCCTGCAGGCAGTCCACGCAGTGCGGCACTTTGATGGTGCGGCTCGAGTTCTTGGCCGTCTCGTAATCGTCTTTGTCGCAGATCACGATGGGGCGGCCCTGGAAATCAAACAAAGCAAATGATCCGTCAATGTGGTCCTGAACTTGGATCTGTAAAAAATACCCTCCTCCTTCCAGCGATGTCGGCTGATTTTAACACCTCTTTAAGCCACATCTGCTGCAGATTACTAACAGCGGTGATGTCACGCTGGACCCCTCCCTTGTGTTTATTGAGGTGAAGGATCGGGGGTGTGGCGCAGGACAGGACTGTGAAAATTAACCTGACATGCAAAATGTGCTGCGGTCATCAAGGGTTCAGAGAGTTAAGGTTTTAATTTAATACGGGACGCTTTAGATGTTCTCAATAACAATGACGGCATCACAGATTAGATTTCGATGTTTGAAAATGTGTTTCATCATTTTTGTGAGTTTTTAAACAATTTGCAAGGTCGACCACTGGACATTGCAACAGTATATTTAAATCTGGATTGTTTTTGATTAAAAGTTGTTCTTAATACATCAAGATTTAAAGGGCCCATGTCATGCTTTTCCGGTTATTACCCGTCCCCTTGTGTGTTATGAAGGTTTTTCTGCATGTAAACAGTGTGCAGAGTCAAAACCCTCAAAGTACACCCTGTAGTGAGTAAAACTCTAAAACAGAGAATACCTCCCCAAAACGCCTCGTTGGAGATACGTCATTGTCCATTTTTTACTTCCTGGGTACTGTGTCGTAGGAATACCCAGTAGCCACGCCCAGAACTATGACGCGATACGGTCATGTGTTACCCGGAACCAAATGGGCCAATCCGTGGAGCCGTTATGTTACGTCCGCGGAGCCATTACGTTAAGCCCCCGCTGATTGGTCCAAATTGACCAATCCACGGACTTCCTCACACACACACTCAGTGCAGGCAGCTCTGCTGATTTCTCCTCCCTGGCTGCAGGCTGATAACAGACAGTTGGGATCGCGGCGAAATTCTCTCTGCAGACCCATTCTCACAGCGTTGATCAACCTATAAACCTTTTTCTTACTCAATATCAAGCCACACTTATTGTTTTTACTTCGGCTGTGACTTTGTGTGTGCTCAGGATGAGTTTGGCTGTGTATCGCTAAACAAGGAAATCACACCTCCACGGAGCTCAGCGCGATTCACAACGTACCGACCAATCAGAGCACACTGTGCTCACAGGGAGGGTGGGGGGGCTGGAGCTATTGGAGCTACAACGAGCCGTTAAAGGCAGAGAGTGACATTCAGTGAATACACGTAGTTTACAGAGAAGCTGTATGAGAAACCAATGTGAGTTTGGAAAATTGCACAATATAAATCTATTCTAGTATACCTCAACAATAGAATTATGATCAGTGGAAATGGCCATGACATGTCTCCTTTAATATTCAAGGTCAAGGTACATGTTATTATCCCAATAGGGGAAAGGTGAGTGGTCACGCTGTATGAATAGACAAAAAGGTCATCAAAACAGAGATCATAACATCTGTAAGTGTTTTTAATTAACAGTTATATATTCTTCAGATTTTCTCAGTCACGATGATGGCACAGAAAAAAAACATTCTTGTAAAATCGGAATAAAATGTAGATCCGTTCCCACAATGTATTGTTCATTTGTTAACCGTAATAGATTAGACGTTTGTTTCCAGAGCATTTCATCGAGTGAATAAATGATCTGCAGGATATTGGATGATTTTGTATAATTATTTAGTAAATAAATAAAAAGGTGTACAAGATGTATATAATCACAAACTGGGAAATTGTGCAGGCATCCCCTCGTAACATTCATGAAACGGATCATTGCATCTGATTGGTTGAGGTGTGTGTGGTTCTTACCTGGCGGGCAACAATCTGCTGCAGTGCGTTCTGACATTTGTTGTAGGTGTGGTCCCTCATGATGATCATGATAACCGGCATGAGTTTATCCACCAGAGCCAAGGGGCCGTGCTTCAGCTCTCCAGCCATGATGCCCTCTGAATGCATGTACGTGATCTCCTTGATTTTCTAAGCAGAATAATGGAAAAAAACACAGGTTGAGTAAGTAAGTAAATCTAAGTTTACGTAAATCACAAAACTCAGTCCATCTCAAAGTCAAGTCAAAGTCAACTTTATTGTCAATCTTTCAGTTTGTGTGTGCAGAGAGAGAGAGATCGAAATACCGTTTCCCACAATCCCGAATATGAAACAAAAAAAAAAAAAAATATATATATATATATATATATATATATATATATATATATATATGCCTCAGGGTTTCCGTTAGCCGGTAATTACCGTTTTTTAGCTGGTAAAATGTAATAAAAACCGGTAAATTCAAAACCTTCCGGTCAAAATGTCTGGTAATAATTAGGGATGCTCCGATCGATTGGCCGCCGATCATTATCGGCCGATATTCACTCTTAATAGTTTGATCGGTGCTCTCCATCGATATGGACATAAACGCGAGTGAAGTGTAACCGGACGTGAGAGAGAGATCAGATCAGCTGCTGCATAATCACCTGAAGCCCCGCCCACTGTTTAGTGAGCTGCATGAGAAACTGACGGGCTGTCAGGAGAGAGAGAGAGGGAGAGAGAGAGAGAGAGAGGGAGAGAGAGAGAGAGAGAAAGGATCCGTTTCTCCCGTGTCATTATTCAAAGTTAATTTAAACGTTTGAATAATTTACTTCATCTACTACAAGTAGTTTCTTTGAATGTAATAATTATGTTGTTTGTTGAATCATTTATTGAAAAATGAATCTGAATTTTTCGATCTGTTACGATTATAAACTGAAGCAATATAAACATGACTCCCATTAACTGAGTTTTCAACATCAGTATATCCGGTCCTAGTCCGGTAATTACCTGCCAACGGAAACTCTGCTACACAATTCTTATTATTATTATTGAAACATGACCGGTAAGTTTCAAACTTGTCCGGTAAAATAAATTCTGTCCGGACATTTGACCGGCGAGAAAAAATCCTAGCGGAAACCCTGATATGCCTATCTATATACACACAATCAAAAAGACACATTTACACATATGTACACATTAAGACCTAAATATCGGTGTGAACCCTAGTTTTCTAAGATTAAGATGCATATTCAAAACAATGATCTCCAATATTAGATATCTACATTCTTTGGTTTCTTAGTGTAAAGAAAAAGGCAAAAATAGGTCCTGCAGTTAAATATAACTTCTATGAAGCCCTTGAGGGACAGCATTCAGAGAGAGAAGGATGTGTGTTCTCACCAGAGCTCCTTCCAGGCAGGTGGCATAATGGTAGCCTCGGCCCATGATCAGCACACTCTTCTGCTCGTACAGCTCCATGGCCAGCTTCTGGATCTCATCATCCAGAGCCAGCACGTCCTTTATCAGATCTGTAAAAAGACACGACCAGAAGAAAATATGCAATTGTGGATTTGAAATGGGCCAAACCCTACCATGTGAGGATGTCAACTGTCTTACTGTCAACATGCTGCTCCCATCAAATGCTGGATTATGAACTCATAGCGTCACAATGAGGGAGATTCTATCATATTCTTTAGATCCAGAGAAGCCACAGCCTGCAGCGCTCTCTTCCCCTGATCCCGCTCTCATCACATCACGTCCTCATCCAAGAGGATTGGATAAACAAACAAATATGAACCGTGGGACGGGTTCACTTGATCTCTGCTCGGAGGGCTGGCTTTCTATCCCTATACATTTTGATCTCACATGTGATCAGGATTTGCGTGTCTGAATCAGAAAAGTCTTGGCTTTATTTACCTGGGAGGACTCTCAGGCCCTGGATTATCTCTCGGCGTCGGGGCTGCATGGAAATCCTGTCGTCGCTCATCAACAGCGCAAACATGATGAGGGCCACGAACTGGCTGGTGTACGCCTGCAGAGCAAAGTCAGAAGAGCAGTGTGTGGTATTAACATTAGATTTACATTTCAACTTCTGGGTCGAATTTCAACTTTGCAGAATCTTTATTCTTTTTTTTCTTTTTAAATCCTGAGTTACGTTTGGTTTCATGAAAAGTGCTCAATTTTACAATAAAATAAACGTAAAATAATGTGGAATAAACACTAAGTTCAAGTTAAAAGTGCAATAGATACGTTGGAAGAAATGTGCACATTGTACTACAATTTCAATCAGGAGAGACTTAGTTGAAGTTGATAACATTTGTATTGCCGTGTGCGCAATAGTGTTTTTGGAGATTAGACCCCATCATACTGTGATGAATTACCCCCGGGGTCTAGACACTGGTGGTGGTGAATACTAAGGGAAAATAAAATCCGGAGTGATGAGGGTTCTTCTGGGCTGTCCTGCCTTGGATCTGAACGCTGGAGGTGAAGGAGGGTTGCATCAATTCTCCTGAACGATGCTGACGCGGAAGAGAAGAGTGGATTTAAACGTTTTGCCTGGTGTGCTGATTGGCTGTGGGAAATAAGACGCAACCGATTGGTTTAGCTGGGGTGAGTTGCGCCTTTTGCTAATTGAGAAAGGGGGCGAGTGAGTGAGGGAGAATTGTGAATGAGAGCGTGGGATCCAGTCTTCCTGAAAGAATTTACGCTAAGCTTCATATATAACAATAAATACTTGAATATCACAATGTATATAGTGGTGTAATATTAATAATTAAACCAGGGTATTCCTTGAAATATACAGTATAATACAGCAATAATACTTAATGAGTATTATAGGATTAGAATAAGAAAACAGCCGTCTAATTACCCTTCTAACTAAATACAACTGTGCTAAGACACGTGCACAAATGGTTATGGAAAGCCAGGTCCTGTAACCCAACTTATCAAGTATAATAAATATTAAGTTTTCTGTTTTGCAGCTAAAGTAACAAAAAAGAGCATCAACCAGATCTCAAATGGAGTCTCTCTCTCTCTCTCTCTCTCTCTCTCTCAGAATAGTTCTTTGTGTATGCACTTATGTCTCTCCGTTTTATTATACTGAACTCTGTCTCAGTAATAATCTGCACCAGATGAGAATAGAAGGAGAGTTTGGATTTAGTAAACGTCAAGCAGCAAGCAGAGGAGCTCACTTAAAACCAATTGTTGCTCATCCTGGAAAACTGTGTGAACACACAACATCCCGTCAGAGCGCACACCCTCTGATCATTCTGCAAATGTCACCGCTCACACATCTGAGACTCCATGCCTGCCTGCCGTCATCCCCGCACACTTCGTCTCCTTTCCTTCAGCTGCAGGCACGTTTGGAGGCCTTCCATGCCCATTAGGGAGATTTAATCAGTGCTCCAGTGGAGCCAAGTCATTTCACGGGACCCTCCGGACTCAGACATGCCAGTGTCTATTGCCAAGAAAATGGCTGTAAAATCTTTACACTGTTTTTTCCCTCCTCCAGACAACACGCTAACCACAGCTCCTCAGAACTCTGACCGGCTGTGCTAGCGAGTCAGATATGGCAACATATTTATTCCACATAGTCAACTGTGGGGTTCTCCAAGTGTTCATGCCATCAACTTTGTAGCGTGTTTCATGCATAACAGGCCAACGGTTCCCCAGCAGAGATGAACCCCCTTACATAAACATATTTATTTTCAAAGAGACACAGTTGTTGACTAGAAACGAACGATGTGACGCTGTAAGTTACGGATACTGCACTGTAATCCATACAGTCTCTATTTCATTAGTTGACCTGCCAAAAGGATTCACATTTTGACAGCTTCAAAATGTTCTCGTCTCCATTTATTCCATAAATCTTGAATATGATCATGCGAATTGGAAAAGGCGGTTTTCTCCTTTTTATTTTTGCAATGTAGAGGATTTTTGTGTCACATGTAGGGCTGCACGATTTGAAAAAATAAATAAAATCTAATTGCGATTTTTCGGACAGATATTGCGATTCGATTTGCGATATTTGTTTTCAAGCGACCCAACGGAAGTTTATTGTAAAATGCGGCCATATCTCCGGCTAGGAAGGTCGCATCAACGTGCTCCCGTCTCTAGCACCCCCTCAGCCCGAGCTACGAGTGAAAGAACTAAACTTACATGAAACTTCTGTCGGGTTGCTTTAAAGTCAAGCTTCAGTTTAAGATTCACCCTGTAATAGAAACATGTGATGGAGCATTACTAACCTGACTCAGACGGTTTGTTTCACCAAACCATCTAGGAAAGCTCCGTTGGAAGCCATTTGGAAAAGTATTTCAAAAATACTTGGCAGGTGATTGGATCAATCTGTCTATCACCTTCTATCATGGGCCACTTCTGATTGGTTAACAATGACTGGTACATGTGGAGCACAGCACTTCTGATTGGTGTGGATGACTGACACACAAGATGAACCAAAAAAAAAAAATAGCAGGCTTTGCGATTTGGATTTAAAATCAATGAATCGTTCAGCCCTAGTCACATGTGTGTATAGTGCAGGGATTTGACGAGCTAGGTTGCAGCATTTGGTGGAGTTGGGTTTGGGTGTGTGGCCCAGGCAGCCAAGCAGTTAATGATGGCGTCTCCGAGGCGTGCTCTGGGACTTTGGCGCAGAGAGAGAGAGTCCCCGAGCCAAGCCTAAGGGCCGGGCCAACTGGGGCGGGGGCTCCTCTACTTCTCTGTCCAAATGAGCAAAACCTTTTGGTTTAGTAGAAGGGGATTGGGGGGGGGGGAGGGGCAGAAAATGAAGGACCCTGTCTTGACATGCGTTGAGATGAGAATATCAGGCTCATTCAACTCCCGAGGGTTCAGAGGGGAGGAAAATGTCAGGAGGCGGGGGGAGACTCACGATGGAGTTTTCATCTGGGCTTCATTCAGTGTCAGTGGCCGTTGAGTTCATTCACGAGATAATTCCACAACTTGGTGGACGGTTTTGTCAAAGTCAGTATAAAAAGGTCAGTTCATCAAAGATATCAAGTGTTTTATCCAAACCAGTTGCCATCTACGCATGCAATTATTTTCAAGGATTTGATGTGAGGTACACCTCCTCGCTCAGGAGAAGTTTTTCAGGGACACATCGGGTTTTTTTTTCTCAACTGAGCAATGGAAAAGATGTAGCTATATGTTTTATTAAATGTAATATTTGATAACAGTTCATGTCACATGTATATTTGTCTCCAACAGGTATGTACTGTCCAACGGTATTGACAAACAGCCAGGTAAGACAATGTCAGAGTGTAGCAAGGGCGAGAAAGAGAGAGAGGGGGGTGTGACATGCAAAGGTCCCAAGGCTGGAATTTAAACCAGGCCATTGCTGTTATATGGCAAGCAATGTAACTCAGCTACCAAGCACCTCCAGGACAATAAGAGTTATTGCATGTTGTGCGACCTTACCCTTCGTTTGCAAAGGGAGATACTGTACACACAATCCCCAGCAGCTCTCTAGAATACACAAAGACAGGCTCACCTTGGTGCTGGCTACTCCGATCTCAGGCCCAGCGTTGATGTGGACTCCGCAGTCGGTCTCCCTGGAGATGGAGCTGCCCACGGTGTTGGTGATTCCCACGGTCAGAGCTCCTCTCTCCTTCGAGTAGCGCAGGGCCATGAGGGTGTCGGCAGTTTCCCCTGGAGAACGGGCAGGAGTAGAAAAACATTTAGACAACCGTTTATGCCAGTGGTTCCCAAACTTTTTCTGTCAGGCCCCCCCTTTGGAGAAAAAAAAAAGTTGGGCCCCCCCCAACACAAGTCAGGCTCAGTGGTGGCGTCAGAGATTTATTTTGGGGGTGCTGTGGGGTAGCTTGACGTTTCATAGAGGGTGCTCAAACATTTAGGGTTTCCCATTAATGTCCCGGGCGCTACAGTTGAACAGTTGAACACTCCCCACGCGCACATATACACACACAGTGTACCCGCAACTGTTACAGTGAAGGCTTGATAATCAGCTCACGGCATATAGGTGTAAGCAGGGGTAAAGTGCTATTTTTTATAGGTGGTGTGTGGACCTCACATAGGGGGGTCCAGGGGCAAACTCCCCCGGGAAGATTTATTTTTAAATATTGAAGTTAAAAGCATCAATCCGGTGCACTTTGAGAGCAACATGAAGAGATCTATGGATACCTCTCTCAACACCCATATGAAACAGAACTGTAAACAGATTTACTTTTTCTTTATGGATATTTTACAAATCACCCTTTTAAAATGTATTATTTTTTTACTGTCATATAGTATTTCATACCTGTTTTTCATTTATTCTCTTATTTTTTTATAACTATAATGATCATATAAACGTGTGCCTCGGAAATAATTGTTTACATTAATGGTGACCAAAACGTTTGAGACGCGCCCCACACTTTGGGAACCACTGGTTTATGCAATGGAACAGAAGCAACAGCTCTGACAATATAATAATGCTGATCTATTAGTTGGTTAGGAAATGGCCTTTTCACTAAAGCAGGGCTGATTTGAAACAGCTTAACCGTCTCAAAAATAAATAACTAAACCTCTCACAAAAGAAACAGAAGACTGCAGCAGAACAGAGAGAAAACTCAGCTGTGCTGCAGACGTTTTACAAGGCTCAAGATGAGCACAAGAACAGATCAATCTTCCAGGAGGGGAAAGTGGACAAATGGAGAATGTGTATTTAGATGAAGTCCAGATGGCACCCGCCTGCACACCTGACTGGCTGATGAAGAAGCAGACGTCGTCCCGGAAGACGGGGGTGTTTCTGTCCAGGAAGTCACTGGCCAGCTCCACCATGACCGGCAGCTCGGTCAGCTCCTCCAGGACCTGCCGGGTCTGGGGAGGAAAAGAAAAAAGCACTGCTCAGCATCATCCAGCTCACAACAGAAAGCGTGCTCAAACCTCACCTGTGTCCACATCACAGACATGACCGACTAGTTAAACGTGGAAAATGCAAAACAGACATGTTTCCCGTAATGTGCGTTTACACCAAAGAAGAGAAAAGCATTAGGCGAGTGGTTACTCACCGCTACCCCAGCATGGTAGCTGGTCCCGCAGGCGATGAGGATCAACCGCCGACACCTCTGGATCTCTTTGATGTGGTCCTTCAGTCCACCCAGGGTCACTGGAAAGAAAAACAGCTAATCCATCATGCTACTGTACTAGTTTCCGCCTCATTACAAAAGGTCCACACAGAGGCCATGAGAGAAGCTTTTAAGAGAACAAGTGTGTTGCTCATTCAAAAGTTCTTAAGCACAGTGAGACAAAAGCACATGTATAGTTTAAAAAAAAATGTTTTAGTCAATTTATTGAACATGTCAGAAACAAAAACATACAACAATAATATATATATTCTCTTTTTTTTCCTCACTCAAATTAATAATTATAACAAAGTACAAAAAATAAAAAATAAAAAAATAATTCTCAAATAGTCTCTGTCATGTTCAACAGGGGCAAGAAGAAGCTTATAAAAACGTTTCTGGTCCTACCCCCTCTAGCATATATTTTTCTTATAAATAAAATATTAGGTCATCGTCATCAGCGACATGTTTGACTTATTCATTTGTTTGCTTTTTGTTTTTTTACAAAACAATCAGAAAGAAATTACTTTTACAATTACAAGAAATAACAAATGGGATTGTACAGGTCCTGTTCCTAACCATTCATGATGTGGCTCCTAAATAATACTTTCAGTTTAGATAAGACTGTACAAGTATATCTTAGTTCATCTTGGATATGTACTTAACTTCCCTTGCTTTCAAACTAAGATGTTTATAACAAAGTGACAGCAAGGCTAGTCATCTGAACAAACCAATACATGTGCTTTGCTTATAATACATCCTTAACAAGAGACATTTGAGCATGCGTTTCATCATCATGCACGAAAGGACAGAGCAGAAAATAGTGCAGCCATTAGCCGTTTTATTACACGAATGCCCGACTGAGAAAACTAACCTGTGTTGTTCTCGAAGTTGATTCTCCCCCTCATGGTATTGACCACAGACTCGGGCTGCTCAAAGATCTCCTTCTGCATGAAGGAGCTGTAGTTGCCTGTGGAGGGAGGATCAGAAATCAGTTCAACATGTCCACTAGTAAAGAGGGTTGATGCCTCTTAAGAACACATTGTCGAGACGAAAGTCAGTATAAAAAAGGAAGAAAAATTATATCTGATGAAAACGGATGGACAAATAGATTTGTATGTATTTTCATTTAGATTATTGTTATTATAGGTGTTCAATACCAAGAGGGGGTATTTGTTTTTATTTTGAATAGCGTAGGCTACTTTTTATCAATGAGAAGCGAGTTGTTATTAAAAAGAATTAATGCCGCTTCTGGTAGCACGGCAACAAAAAGGGCCGGAGTTTACGATGGCCGCTCTCTTGTTCCCAAAGCCACGGAGGGAGAAGTTGGCGACAGTGTGTGTGAGGCTCCGGAGACGCCGTTGGTATGTTTCTCCGGTGTTTTATATACTTAATCTGTTGCCTTAATTTGCGAGAGTGCTGTTGCGCAATCGAGTTACGCAGCGTGGTCTGCCTGCGCTCCGTTTGTTTGCTGTGTATTTTAGACAGCGCAGGTGTTCAGTTGAGGTTTTCTCTGGTGCTTGTTTCCAAGTAGAGATAAACACTCTCTTATTAATTCATTTAAGTTAATGATGTGGTTTTAAAATAACTCACAATTTATCCTTTTAATTAAAATACCCTGAAAAGGCAGGAATGTAACGATGTGACTGAGTTTGTGTTGCTATTATCATTATTATTGAGAATGCAATGAGGCCTGCAAAATGTTTGTAATTTGTGTAGCATGTGAGCTAACATTTGTTTGTCCTTTGTGTTTTGAAGGTTTTTCAACCTGATGAAAATTCTTGGAGTTGTCTTAAAATAAATAAAAGACAAAAAAGAACAAAATTCGAGTTGTCCAAGCGTCCTCTGTTGCCCTCCAGCCTCTCAAGTTCGGGCTAAATCACTGATACAGGCCAAAACCCTAAAGGGCTTGACACACATTGATGGACTTTTTAATAAAGTGTGAGCCCACATGCGTCTGAAAGGGTCTTCTCGACACAGATTAAGTGCCTGAAAAAGCAAACCACAAGCTCCTGGAGAAGCATGAACATCTTTACAATGTGTTACTGATAAATCAGGCTTTGTTTGGAACGCAGGGAGTTACTGTTGCTTTATTAAAACGGTCATAGCCGAAGGGTAAGGCATCCTTTAAATGTTGTAAAAGCAAACATGAGACAAAGTGAGATAGTGTGTTTCCATCAATAATAATCAGTGACACTGAACTATGCGAGTGTTTTTGAGCCAGCCTCTGACAGCAACTTGGGTCATGCGATTTTGGTTATTCAGCAGAAAGGCTCCAGAAAGTGAACCGGAGGAAAGGCTGAGTAATGACAGGACCACAAAGGAATGTAGAGAGCAGCCAGCATCAGTTTACCTCTGCCCTCTGCTGGATCGCTCAGGAAGAGTGAGTGGAGAACAACGGGATTTAGAAAAGTCACATTTCTCTTCGTGTGGACGCCGGCTCAGAGGGTTAAGTGTTCACAGCTATCTGGGATACGCAGTGTGAGGCACGTCACCCATTTTATGCAACATTTCAGCCGGATAATGAACACATGTTTTTATTCAATCAATATGTCCTTCTTTAAAAAACTGCAACGATTAGCTATTTGTTTTTTCCAGGTTCTCACATGAGGGTGTTTCTGCTCCGTTTGCAACCATGAGCTCTGAAGCTTGCTCTATGGGTCGGTTGACAAAAATGTCCCCACCCTCAGTTTATCGCCTAGAGAAACTGACATTTGGAATGAGATCAAGTGGGTGTGAGGTTTTGTGTGAGCGTATGAATGCTGGATAGCTGTTGCCAGTTTGCACTTGTTGTCATACAGGACGGTCTGGTTGTGCACTGCTGTTTGGATTAAATACCAAAGTAAAGACATCACTGGGTCCTGAGAAGTCGAGACAGCTGTTTCCCCACTTCTGACTAAATACATTCATTAAAAAAGAAAATATTCTGCAGATTAACCAATCATTTAAAAAGTGAGATCATAACAATGCAGCCATAGTCCAAATTAGGGCTGAACGATTCATCAATTTTAAATGACGCAATTATCAAATAGCAAAGCCTGCGATTTTATTATTTTTTTGTTCTTCTTGTGTGTCAGTCATCCACACCAATCAGAAGTGCTGTGCTTCACATGTACCAGCCATTGTTAACCAATCAGAAGTGGCCCATGATAGAAGGTGATAGACAGATTGATCCAATCACCTGCCAAGTATTTTTGAAATACTTTTCCAAATGGCTTCCAATGGAGCTTTCCTAGATGGTTTGGTGAAACAGGTTAGTAATGCTCCATCACATGTTTCTATTACAGGGTGAATCTTAAACTGAAGCTTGACTTTAAAGCAACCCAACGGAAGTTCCATGTAAGTTTAGTTCTTTCACTCGTAGCTCGGGCTGAGGGGGTGCTAGAGACGGGAGCACGTTGATACGACCTTCCTAGCCGGAGATATGGCCGCATTTTACAATAAACTTCCGTTGGGTCGCTTAAAAACAATTATCGCAAATCGAAATCGCAATATCTGTCAGAAAAATCGCAATTAGATTATTTCCCCAAATCGTGCAGCCCTAGTCCAAATTAAAAAGGAGTATTTTCCCCTTTTGAGGGGAGTTATGTGATATAACCGATACCTCTCTTATGTCTGTAGAGTAAATATGAAACTACAGCTAACATGCACTTAACTTGGCTTAGACAAAGAGTGAGAACAGAGGGAAACCGCACGGAGAGGCAACCAGCTAAGACCCTGGGAGGTTATTGGTCCCAGCCAACAGTCTCATGGGAGATTTGAGCCATGAAAGTCCCACTTCTCATCTAAGTCTCAACAATAAATAAACTAAAATGTAACTTCTCTTCAATTACTGCTCAAATATACACTTTAAAAAACTCATTACCCTTTGTTTAATTAACAAAGCTATACACATTAAAAGATGCTCCTCTGTACTTCTATCTTTTGACTGCACTAAATGTCAGCTCAGACTCAGATAGGGAAGTTGAGGGCGATACATTCCCACAACAATCATTGTATTGACAGTGGCTGGCCTGGGGGGGGGGGCAGCTGATACAGTGGGTTTGTAACGAGCTGGATGATAAGAAGGGTGGCCTCAGGGCAGGAAGTGAACAGCCAGCTCAGCTAAACAAGCCGTTCAAACAAACAGATCAAAGACTTGACCCCTCCACTCACCCTTCATGATCTGCTGCAGCTCCATCTGCAGGGTCTGGATGGCGCGGGCTGGATAGTCTCCGGCCGTACGCTTTATCCTGTGAATGGACAGGCGGCCTTCCACCACGGCGGCCACGTCGTCGTCCTCCAGGAAGATCACCCGGTTTGTGTGCTCGATCACCGCGCTGTGGTGACAAGAGAGGCGAGCGGAAGACAACGTCAATCATTTGATTCTAAATAAAGTCTAAAAAAAAAAAAAAAGGTATGGAACTTCGGTGAGAATCTTTGAACTAAATCTAGTATTGCTTTGGTGAAAAAGGGTGATACAAAGATGTGGGGTATGTGCTAACCTTGCATCGGAGGCAAAGTAATACTCGACAGATTTCTCATCCACAGGGAACAAGCAGGTGTCCCGGTCCGACCTGGGTAGGGCAGTGCAGCCTTTCTTGTCTTTAGTGGCTGAAGACAAAAAGAAATGAGCCTCAGTCACACTTCTGCAATCACACATGGATCATTTAGAATACAAACTGAAACTTACTGGAGCGGTAGATCACAGGAATATGATCTGAGGACAGCTTGTGATCACACCTCACTCCCATCAGCAGGGGACTTCCCCTCCTACACAGAAACTATGTTATGAGCAAACAAAACTTCAGTCTGAAGTAGTTGCCATACGTTTGACAGCATCAGTAGGAATGTACCTTGTGCCAACTGCCTCTCCGGGGTAGTGGACGCTCTTGAAGACCAGGGCAAAAGCTCCTTCCTGGTGAGGGGAAGAACAAATCAAATCAGACAGGCTTTTTTATCAGCTGATCAATATAATAGCAGCAGTGTGCATGAGCAGGTCCTCACCAGCTGCTGGGTCACTCGTTCCACCAGTGTTGCGAAACTGATGTCGTTATTCTCCCTGTTGTCAAACATGTACTTCACCAGCTTGGCAATGCTCTCCGTGTCAGTCTCTGACTCAAACTCGTAACCTTTGCTCTCCTGTGGAGGTGGACAAAATAGTTAGCCCTGTTTCATATCAGAGTGGTCGACAAATGAAAGAAATGTATGCTTACCAAGAATTTCCTCAGGTCTTTGTAATTGGTGATGATTCCATTGTGAACGACGATGAACTCTGTAGACCAGAAAGATAAACAGAAAGTTTAAGACACCTGAAACCAGATCAAAAAACCTGAGCTGTAAAATATGTAGCTTTGTGCTGTGTGTTAGCTCTCAATCTTCAAACACAACTGACCATTGGTCTTGTCGGATCGGTGTGGATGGCTGTTAACTGGGCTTGGCGCGCCGTGGGTGGCCCAGCGGGTGTGAGCAATGCCCAGATGGACGTCAAACTCCACATCCATTTCAATATCCTGCTGCTCTAAAAAGGTCAGACAAACACAGGAGTATTTAGTATCCAAAATGCACCAAAGTATAAAGAATGAAAATTCAGTTGAATGTTTGATTCACGGTACTTACTGTTGATCTCCTCATCAAGCATCTTCACTTTTCCACGTTGCTTGATCAGTTGGATGGACTTGGCATTTGTCTCCCAGTCCTTTCCATTTCCAGCATCAATTCCCACACCTAACCAAATACAAATAAATTAGCATGAGAGTGAATTAGAGTGCATGAAGTATACAAAAATGTATATGATAACTGTATGGTTCCCACTTGTTGTGGTCCAATGCCAGAACAGAACTCCAACATAACATGCAGCTACATTTAACCAAAACATTAGAACCAAAACTTTGTCACATACAGTACATAGTCTTCACATACAGTGCATAGTCTTCACATACAGTGCATAGTCTTCACATACAGTGCATAGTCTTCACATACAGTACATAGTCTTCACATACAGTACATAGTCTTCACATACAGTGCATAGTCTTCACATACAGTGCATAGTCTTCAAATACAGTGCATAGTCTTCACATACAGTACATAGTCTTCACATATAGTGCATAGTCTTCACATACAGTGCATAGTCTTCACATACAGTACATAGTCTTCACATACAGTACATAGTCTTCACATACAGTACATAGTCTTCACAGTACATAGCTACATTAATGGTGCGGTAAGTGTAACCCATAAACACAATAATGGCTGTTTAGGGTCAACATCAGTCTTGCTTAGCGGGAACAAAGAAAAACAAATGGTGATAAGGCGATTCTAACGCTGCATTATTGTCCAAATAAACACACTTCACCATCAGCAAATTGGGCATCATCAGAAAAAAGCTCTCCTGGAAGACCGTAAGGGGAACGTGAATAAAGAGGCCTGATTAAAAAAGTGTGTTGTTGTTGATGTTGATGATATGAGCTTTTTAAATGTCTCTCACCGGCTGAGTCGTAGCCTCTGTACTCCAGTCGGTGCAGACCTTTGAGGAGGATCTCAAGGATGTCCCGACGAGTCCTCGGCACATGGTAGTTGAGGTATGCAAAGATTCCTGGGCAGAGGAAGGAATAGAATATCAAGCCACTGAAGATTTAAGGAATACAAATGACTATCCCTGTGTGAAATGGCTTAGGATAATAATACAACACTATAAGTACCTTTTTTTAATATATATATATATATAGATTATCAGGGGGAAAAGTGTCGATAGAATTACTAACAAAGAATTACTAACAGAGCACTTATATACTAATAAAAGGACTGTCTTATCTATAGCCAGTTGAGTAGCACTTGAAATGTTTTGGCTCTATGAAACCTGATGTACTTATATGATTCTGTTTTCTTCAAGGTTGTATCTTCCTGGTCGAATGTACTTACTGTAAGTCGCTTTGGATAAAAGCGTCAGCTAAATGTAATGTAATGTAATGTGTTCTACTGTCATTACATGATACTAAAATCTTCTTGGAATTGTTTATTTGTAAAACTTTAAATTATTAAATATAAAAGATATTGACAATCTAACCAACACTTACAATAAGAATGAATATGAAAATGCAGCTGATGAAACCAATGACAGTGTAATTCGATTCTTACGAAGTAGGACAAGCTTTGAGATGACAGCCACCCTTTATTTACAAGTCAATACATTGGAGGTGTATAAGGCACAACACCAATCTTTCAGGAGCACAGACACAATTAAATCCTTGGCAGTAAGACCTGCTTAGAGACAATGGAGTATATCTATAGGCATGGGTGTTTCCCAAGCCGATATCAACGGTGCAATAACCGACCCTCATCAATCCCTATGTTAGTATTTCAATGACACATTACAGCAATAATCCGCAGTCTTTCCTGCGGGTACTTCGGACTCCTCTGCCAGTCCAGCAACTTACTCACACTGACATCCATGTCACCTTAATTAGCCAAAGGGGGGAAGGAATGAAATACAGCCCAATTGCACAGCTAAGCATTAACAGATACATGCTCATGTAGAGCCAGAGAGCTGCCTGGTCCAACAGAGCATTCATTCAGATCAGCAGGGGGGGGTATCTCCACAGGAAAGTGTTGCAGCTGCAGGCAGAAGGCACAAGACCAACCTTTGTTCAAGAAATATGTTGATCATAGAAAACTGAACCCGAGGAAAGTGGCTTCTTGCCTACATATCAGTAGATAATGAAATAGAAGCATGTGTCTTGGTTCCCTGAGAAAACCAACTAGTTTATCTGGTGTGGTGGTGTGATTGAGATTGTAGTGCCATTGATGGGAGACAGAGAGACATCAGCTATCAGGCGTGAAAGAAGAAGACAATCAGGGACATGGACAGGTGCTTGCAAAGTATCTAAAATACATTTGCCAAACTGATGATGACAAAGGAGTTGTTTTCCGGATACTTTCTCGATAAAAGTTTAACGTAATGACATCGGTATGACCAGTGGTGTAAAGTAACTAATTTTGAGGTACTTTACTTGATTAATTTCATTTTATGTTACTTTGTATTTCCACTCCACTAAAATTCAGAGGTACATATTGGATTTTTACTCTATTACTTGTATGTAGTACCTTTAGTTACTGTGCAGATATAGATTAATGATAAACAATATGATCAACACTTAATTAAAACTCAAATTACAAAATGCTCTTGCTACCCAACAGTAAATCAAGTAATTCAAATGAGTTCCACCTTGACCAGCTTGATAAACACATTAATACATCAATGATTTTAATGCCAACATATAATATAGGATTGTGAAATGGGCCATTCT
The DNA here is from genome assembly GCA_943591055.1 of Gobionotothen gibberifrons. NCBI lineage: Eukaryota > Metazoa > Chordata > Actinopteri > Perciformes > Nototheniidae > Gobionotothen > Gobionotothen gibberifrons. The sequence goes on from CALSBZ010004415.1 coordinate 467,223, forward strand.
GCATAGAGAGTACTTTTCTTTGGATACTAGGTATATTTTGATGCCAATACTTTTGTACTTTTTCTCGAGTAACATTTTGAATTCTCCAGGACTATAACTTGTAACCGAGTTGTCCTGCTCTCCGCTAGTTCTACTTGTATTGAAGTACACAATCTGAGTACTTCTTCTAGCTCCCAAGACAACAAACCAGAGTGACATACGCGCAGTGGAAAGTACAGAGATGGACGTCATGTCACCGCAAACCACGTTGACAGGAAGAAACATCATATCCCTAAATATTGACTTGTCGTTAACGTCAAAAACACAGATATCATGTGACGTTGCAGCAAAATGACACAGTGGTTTCTTTATATTTGGATAGCTAACAGCATCTCATGTAAGCTAACTCGGGTTAGCCACCCTTTAGCTAATTTCAACTGACTAACCTTTAGCCTGAGCCAATGATGCTTGCAGTACTTATTATACCGTTGCTGTTCTGGGAATAAGGAAACAAACTATATGTTCCGCTGTATAGTATAAATGTAGAATTGATTCAGAACTCACCACACATGTCTTCAGTTCAGTTTGGCTGCCAGATACAGCTACTACGGTAGCCGGGAACGCCTGTCACTTCAACTTCGCCCACTTATTGTTTTCACTGAGTCAGCCAACCGCCGTCCTCCATGGCAGCTTCTGATTGGTCGAAAGGCCTGTCAATCAAGGTATACCTACTGACGTAGACACTCCTGACGTGGCATCAGGATACAGATCCGTAAGCAGCACACCTAAAGTCAACATTACTGCGCAATGCCTAGCCTGTGCCCTCTGCTACTGCAAAACCATGTAAAATAACTTGTCAATAAAACATTTAATTACACAAAGGGCATTATCCCTCTGGAACTCACTCCCACAACCCATCAGAGACTGCACTGACCTCACCACCTTCAGAAAACTCACAAAAACTCACCTCTTCAATCTGGCTTTTAATGTGTGATTGATTTTGTATTATTTGACTTTAACTATATATATGTATTTGTTGTTCTTTTCTTTTCACTATATCTGTAAAGCGCCTTTGAGCACCTGTAAAAGCGCTAACAAAATGAATCTATTATTATTATTATTTATTATTATCATCCGGGTTTTAAGCAATGGTACACTTATATTACGTTAAACCTGCCCTGTAGCCCTGTCAGTAATATCTCTAAAATGGTAAGTATTACATAATTTACTGAAAACATATCTAGATGTAAGGAAGAATAATGTGACAATAAAAAGGCAAAACTGTCAAAACATATTTCAACAAACTTTATTTATATACATACAGTATAATTAGGTAACGCCTTTTTAAGGTGAGGTAAGGTTAGTGACTGAAATGAAAAAGGTGTGACATTCATTTCAGCTCTACAGCAATCAGTTCCTATGACCAGGCTCTTCTGTCCTAAATATTTAAATGTTGTAATCACTGTACAGAAAATAGATATCAAAATCACTGGCATCTGGATGAATAATGAGGACAGCTATGCTGTGCAGTAATCCATTTTATTGTAACTATGGCTTGAAACAAAAGAGTTGGTGGGGGGAGCGAGGAATGTGTAAATGTGGTTTCAGTGCAAGTCACACTTGAGCAGCTTCCTCCTCATCCTCATCCGTCACCTGTGGAAAAAATAACAAGTTAAATTCACACCTTAAGTAGCACAGACTTTCCCAAACCACATATTGCCTTTTTATAATAATTAATGTGTGCTAATTGTAGATGGCAATTTGTGAGTCATGACACCAATGTGTCTATCTAATAACACAAGAGATTTAAAATGACAGTGCTTATAACATCAAATAAAATGTATGCAGCTTATTAAAACAACAATGAGTCAGGAGAACAAACCTGCTCCACTGATTCAACTTCGGGAACGTAAAACTGCAACATGTTTTGGATTCCACTCTTCAAAGTAACCATTGAACTGGGACAACTGGTGCAGGAGCCCTGCAGCTTCAGTTTAACAATGCCGTCCTCAAAGCCCCGATACACTATATCTCCTCCATCCTCCTGCACTGTTGGCCTGGGGGAGAAAAACACCAGTGAGTGTGGAGAAAGGACAGGATAGAAAATATACTTATACAGTATCAGAGTGCCTCCTCACAAGCAGCTACCTTATTCGAGTGTCCAGCAGTTCTTTGATCATAGCGACTACTTCATCGTCATCCTCTGATGGTGCTGAGAAGACAAATGGAGATTCCTCAGCATTCACAAATAGTCACAACTCATTCTGTCTATTTCAGTGTTTTCCCTGCACAGCTGGTTAACATATATACCTGTATCTGCACTTGGTGTGCTGTCCTCATTCACCACAGGAAGTCCAGATGTGAAGAAGTCCATGATGGCAGCAAACACATCTGGCTTGATAACTCTCCATTCCATATTTTCATCAGACTAAATGGAGGCAGAGAGAAAAAACAAATGATTCTCAGCAATGACATTATAATGTGCCACTCTGTAAGGGTTATATAAGATTTGACCTGGTTTTACCTTTGAGATGGTGATAAAGTCAGAGCCTAGGAAGACACCTGTGACTCCATCGATTCTAAACAGCTGCCTGAAGACAACACAGAAATGGACTGAGGTTTTGATACATTTCTGAATAGTTTAAAACACTACAATACAAAATATGTTATGCAAACCAAACTAATAATAGATATGATGCTAAAAGACAGATTTGTTTTACATAAACATACACAGCACCAATGCACCATGTGTAATATATACACATACTTGTAATGTAATTTACAAGTTATTACAGCATATACAGTAATTATGTTTCGAATGTTTAACAATGAAGTGATTTCAATCAAATCAAGTTTTATTTATATAGCACATTTAAAACGATTTGTGGTCGAGCCAAAGTGATTTAAAGCTCAAGGACATGAAAAAAAGCTCAACATTAACTAAATCTACTGATTGCATTGTTTGACACATTTCTTGGCATGGGATTAGCCAGTTTAAGAAGGCTCAAGGACAACCAGAGGAGAACACAGAAGTCTTATATCGTCATTTCTTGTTTTGTGAGTACAGATGCAATTGGTTGTCATGCAGTTGAATAACAAACCAAAGCCAAGTGCCACTGATGCATGAATAGTTGGAACACAGCCAACATCAATAAGCCCCACTCAAGTGTCATTTGTACATTTGCTCCTACTGTGTGTCTAAGTGCCGGCTGTGAACTTGATGTATTACTAGCTGTTCAGTAATTGTTTACTTAACATGTAATATACCTGGCTAAGGGTGAGCAATGAGCATCACGAGGGCCCGCAAAATCCATAGTCCCAGATTCAAGAACTGTACAACCGGGCAGAAACTTTAGACTGTTTGGGTTTGGTGTGTCCTGCGTCCGCACAAACATGGTCCTTGCTGGAAAAAACAAATATGTAATCAGTTAATCATTATTTAGTGTTGTCACAAGTCAGAAGACCACAAGGATATTGAAGGCATACAAACCAGGAACAATCCAATGGGGGTTTTGTGGCCATCTGTTTTGGACTGCTGTGTTATGTGAAGGCAAGTGCAATCTGGCGCACTGATATGCACTGACTGCAAGACTGGGACAAAACAAAAGAAACATGTAAAGAGTTACAACAGCTTAACTCAACCCTCAATATATGCTGTTAAAAATCAGAATATTCAGTGCCCTTGCAACCCTGTTTTATTTCCTCCCTCCCACTTCTGTATGTAACAGTTTCAAAGAGGAATCATTTCACTAAGAATCAGGGTTCATACACTTTTTAACCAATGATTTTCAATTACTTTTCCATGACCTTTACCTAATTTTCCATGACCAAAAAAATTACTCTCTCAGCGGTGCCACTGAAATTGGTTTATTTTAACATGGAACAGGAAAATAAGGTCTGCATATGAAACATGTTGTGACTATCTAAAACAAATCAAATAGTAGGCTTACTAGCTTCTACACGCTAAAGCAACTAAAATCTCTCATCAGCAAAATACCTCGACAGTTAAATGCCATTTTACGTTTCATTACTATACGATACAGTATTTATTATCATTATAGTATTACTATTTCGGCGATTAGATCACATATAAATTATATTTGATGCAACTTTAGTTACATTTCCATAACTTTTCCAAAACTTTGGGGAAAATATTGTTTTCCATAACTTTTCCAGGGCCTGGAATTAGCATTTTGAATTTCCATGACTTTTCCAGGTTTTTAATGACCGTAATAACCCTGAAGAATGTTCCAGATTCAAAGATGTTCAAAGCTTTTATTGTCATATGAACAGTAGCTGCAGTGTAGATATGGCAATGCAAATCTAAATGATATACATGTCAGGAAAAGAAAGAAAAAAAGCTAACATGTTGCAGTTTAATCCAATTGAAAGAAATGGTGCAAAAAGGATAATACAACACGTCATTTATTTTAAGGGCAATTCGTTAAGAATAATAAGTAATAGAAGACACACCAATTACATCATGCTTGTTATCATGCTGCTCTGATAGGTGCGTCACCATGGACCTTAGCTAACTAGCTAGCTGCTCTCAGTTAGGTACGTTAGAGGTCGTTGCTCTTGATGGATAAGTATTACAGCAAAATGACAGACATTGCACTTTCACAACTGACAAACAAGGACACTTACGGACGGGAAAGCCTTGCTGAAATTCCCAATAACCTGCCGACCTGCTTGTAAGTCGCCATGTTTGTTATGGTTATTTTAAAGACGGAAGTGGTCTGTCCTACTGGCGGAAGTGACGCAGTATTATTGTACGTGCTAAATGTCTCCCCTGAAAATCTAACCATCTGCGATCGTCAACAAGCGTACTTTAGCAAAAAGCTTAGAGATAACATACAACATGCCGAGTGGTAGAAACTTTAGACAAAGAAGGAACTCTTCAGATGTAGAAGAAGATGAGACAACCAAAGAAGTCAGGTAAAGTATTATTTTGAGACTCTATTTCAGGTACAAACATACTAGCTAAATCAACCTAATGTTAGCTAACGGAGCCAACTGCTGCATCCGTTAAAATACATTTAAACAGATGAGGGAGAAGTACTCAGATCTTGTACTAAAGTAAAAATAGAAGTAGCAGATTGTACGAATACTCTGTCGCAAGTAAAAGTCCTGCATTCATAATTTAGTCAAGTAGAAGTACAACAAGTATTAGCATCAAAATATACGCAGTACCAAAAGTATTCAATATCAAATTGGTCAATTTCAGATTTAATATATGATATGTTTTGATTATAATTATTGATGCATTAAAGTGTTTATTGAAGCTGGTAAAGGTGCTGCTAGTTTTAATTACTTTGTATACTGAAGGGTATATTGTGAATGTAACTTAAGTTGTATTTAAGGGTTGATTATATTTCACTGAATTAATCCAAATCTGCGAAGTAACTAAAGGTACAAATTAATGTAGTGTACACCATTTAGCTCTGAAAAAGTAGTGAAGTACAAAGTAGCATAACATGTAAATACTCAAGCAAGTATCTGGAAATTATACTTAAGTACAGTACTTGAGTAAATGTACTTAGTTACTCCCAGCTCTGCCGTTAAAATACATTTAGAAACCCTAACTACGTTTTTCATTAATGGAATTTTTGTCTGTGGTGAGAATGTTATTGTCTCAACTAATATCATTAAAAAATATATGTGTATTTCTTGGTCGTTTAGATCAAAAGTAGAGGAGGCTAAGGAGCTTCAGAGTTTGCGGAAACGACAGACTGGAGTCAGGTAATGTGAATGAAGCACTTGTAACGCTGTTTATAATAAAGCATAATGGAACATATGGGATTTAACTTGATCTTGATATTCCCTTTTTGTTTCAGTGTGTCCGCCCTGCTGATCGGGGACTTACTGCCACCAGAGAACGATGGTGATGTAAGTAATCTGTTTGGATCTGTTCATTTATTTGGATTGAATCAAAATGGTTTTAACAGCCATTTGTATACATCGTTGTTAAAATAACTTTTTATTTATTTGTTTACAGGATGACCCTTTTAAATTGAAGTCTGGAGGGGTTATAGACATGAAGAAAATCAAAGAAAGGAATATGGGCCTGTAAGTAAATCTGTGGCTGTCCAATTAATTGCGTCAGTGTAAAACATTGTGTAGGCACTTGAATGTCATTACATAATAAACCATGCCTTTCATCGCATAGGACAATGATTTGACTCGAGCTACATTTTGTTCCAAATGCAGGACAGAGGAGGAGACGGACCTGAACCTGGGCACTTCCTTTTCTGCTGAAACAAACCGAAGAGACGAGGATGCAGACATGTATGATTATTTTGTATTTCTTGAATTCAGAAATGTCCAGACTATGGACACTTATGGCGCATTTCCACTGGTTGCGTTTCCACTAGGCGTAGTTCTGGCTAGCGGGTACTTTTTCACAGTTTTCTGGCTCTCCAAAATCGAGGTTCTTTCCGGGCCAACAACCGGGCTGAGTATGCTAAACTAGTGAGACTAAACTAGTGAGAGAATCGCTGGCAACTACAACAAAATGAACATATTTGACCGTGATTTAATTGTAATACACGTTTCAAAATGATGCCGAAGTAACAACATACTGATACCGGTTAGTAAAAAACATGAATTAATGGCGAAACACCTTTTTTAAATGAGTGTTTTCTGAATGGAGATCGGCTAAGCTAACGCAGTATATGCTCCGATCGTCCACAATCACAACGGCCTACAGACATAAATAAACCAGCGACTGTATTCGCCATGACACAGGCAGTCTGTGGTTTGTACTTGTTTAACTTTTGTCTAGTTTCTGAACAGATATGAGGAGATGTGAGCTCTGAGGGCTAACAGCTAACGGATGATGTTTTGGTTTTGTGGTTCGCATTGAAGATGACGTCACGGCTCCGCCTACACTGCGTTACTATAGTTACTAACCCAGTTCCTAAACTGCAATGGAAACGCAGCATAAAGTGAGCCTGGCCTACCAAGGCCTAACCATACCGTACGAGGCCCAGCAGTGGAAATGCGCCATTACACACAGTTGTTTTTCAAAGTTTGTCATTGAAATATTTTTGAAACCCAAATGTTTCTATCTACCCTCACAGGATGAAATATATCGAGACAGAGCTGAAAAAGAAGAAGGGTTTGGTGGAAGCAGTGGAACAGAAAGTGAAGGTGAAGAATGCAGAGGACCACCTGTATGAGCTGCCAGACAGCATCAACGTCAATTCTGCCAAGAAGACGGAGGAGATGTTGTCCAATCAGATGCTGAGCGGGATCCCTGAAGTGGACCTCGGCATTGAGTACGTACAGGACAGTTTAAAGATACTCCTGTAGATGCATGGACGAGACCAACGGACAGAAGAAGGAAACCACTCTGTTACTGACGGTCTGTTTTCTCCTTTCACAGTGCGAAGATTAAAAACATTATCCAGACGGAGGATGCTAAAGCCAAACTTCTGCAAGAACAAAGGAACAAGAAAAAAGACAACGGCACCTCATTTGTTCCCACCAACATCGCTGTCAACTATGTCCAACATAACCGCTGTAAGTGCTGCAATCTGTAGACGTTAGATATCAAACAGTAAGAAAGTAATAGATATGACTTACTTGATCCCATATTGGGTCATATTTTCGTCACAGCAGCAGCATGTTAAAACAAGGCATTGCCCATAATGTGAAAATAAACAAATATAAACATGTTGACAGTGAAAGATACAAATCTGTAGACTATCGGTCAAACACTATGAAGGGCCAAATTACAGCTAACAAAATGTAAAAGTAGGATATTATTTACATTGAGCGAGCAAGGAATAGCATATTAAATTAAATATAAATGTATCAAAACAGAAACGATGGATCAGTGAGTTCTCTGCCAGCCAGAGGTGAGTTGTTGTTGTTGTTAATGAGGTGAAAGGTTGGTTAAATATGTAATATGTCTTTTCACAGTCTATCGTGAGGATGTGAACGCACCACAGAGGCATCAGAGACAAAGAGAGGAGCCCAAAGCGAGGGCGCTGCGTGTGGGAGACACTGAGAAACCAGGTCCAGAGGGTAAGAGACCGCTGTTGGACTTGTTAGCACACCCTAACAGGATTATATAATAATAATGCATTAATGAAGCGCTTTTCCTGGTGCTCAAAGCGCTTAAAATATACACTTGCTTCTATAAACTCTATGGATTAGACTTCCTGTGTTGCTAACTACTCTTCTTGCCCTTCTCCACAGCTCCGTCTCCACCCAACTATCGCAAGCGTCCAAACAACGAAAAGGCCACAGATGATTACCATTATGAGAAGTTCAAGAAGATGAATCGACGATATTGAGAAGCTCAATGTCTTTTTTTCTTTTTTATAACCCAACTTGATGTCCATCTTTTTGAAGATAACATTTGCAGACCAGTTTCTCAAACAGCTGTTTCTCGGAGTACTCCCAAGCCAGTAGTACTTTGTAAATGTGTGTAAAATGTTGGGGTTATTTGTCTACTCAACATCATTGAGGGGGATCAAGGAATCAGTCAAGGAGCAGCATATAAATGAGGTGTATTACGTAAGCTTTGCTTGTCAGTGCATTGTTAAATGTTGACCTTTTAGTTGTAGAATTGTATTTTTGGCATTCAAACGATTAATAAAACGTAAAACCAAACGCTTTAAGTTGTTCTTTAATGTGCCCAGTGCTTAAAGTAAAACAAAACAGAAATAAGAACATTCAATACTCAAGCTAAGTCCAACATCATATAAAAAATGTGTACGGGTTATTAAATGATGTACATTTACACAAGAAGTTGTCTGGTTTGTGTTTTGTCAGTATTGTATAAACATCAAATAAGCTAAAGTACGCAGAAACAAACATTCAATTCAAAAACAAAGTTAAGCTGAGGGCAATGTTACTTCTGATACATTTTACATGTCATTATTTGGACTAATAATTATTCCCATGTATCTTTCTGGTTAATCACCCTCTTTATTTGACTGTAATACCTGTTTAAGTCCATAACACATCACTCTGGCAGACGTTCCTTCACAATGTAAACTAAATAAGCTAAACTACTGAAATCGACCACAAGAGCTCAGAGTCCGTTATTCTCCTCAAGGTTTCTCTATAGAAGACGTCCCGTGTCCGTTGAGGTGGTGGGCCTCCTGTGAGGGGGGGGCCTCCACGTCCTCCCGCTCCCCCAGGGAGGAGCTGCCGCTGCTGCCCGGGGACGCCCAGCTGTCCCGGCGGCGGTACGCCTCGCACAGCGGCAGGTCAGTGCTGTCCCACTCACTGTAGCTTTGCAGAGCGGAAACCAGTGGGAGGCAAAGAGTCAGCGCAGCACAGAGAGAGAGGAGCAGAGCGGCAGGTCAGAATAAGCACATTCATCCACATCAAAGGGCACACATACGGTAGAAGCACGGAGGTTATGCAGAAGCGCTGGAAACTGGACCTAAAAAAACAGCTGTTTATTCAAGTAGGAGTTAGAGGTGTGACGGTTGATTTGAAGTTCAGCAAAAAAGGTGCGATTAGTTGCCGATGGAGGGGAAAGCAGAGCGAGTGCAGTGAGGAAGGAAGGCCCACACCCAGCATGCTCCAAACACCTCTGAGACACTCCTCACAGAAAACAAGACAAACTACTCCAGTGTTTTGTCTCTACTTTATTTCTTAATCATTAAAAAGGTCTACAGGTACAACCACAGCACGCGTGATTGACACAGCTTGCATGGTAACAACTTGAGTCTTAAGGAAAAGAGTGATTTAAAAAAAAAGTAGGATCTGATTGCTTTTACAGAAAAAAGAAACTCGTAGTAGTTTCAGATTTCGAATAAATAACAGTAAACAGTCATGTCTAAACCAATCATTCATCCAAAGTCCATCCTTAAAATCTGCCTTATCGGCCATCACTATGCCATTTGTGATTTGAAAATGACTTACAAGTCAAACCCTTACTAGTTTATCCACTAAACCATACGTCTCTCCCATGAGTCTGCGTTTATGTTACAATGTCTTTATTCTATTTAAGGCTGCAGACCAGAAAACCAAAAAGGCTGATCGCCTCTTATCATTTAATTTAGCAGTTGATCAACACCAAGGATTTAAAATGCATCCTTGTTACCAAGGCAGCGTCAATTAACGGCATTGAATGCTCAAAAATACACAAAATGTGGTCGTTTTTACACCGGTCATATTCAGTTGCATACCCCGTTGATGCTGACGACGTCCTCTCTATTTGACCAATTATGACACGTGTCAGAAGAGAAAAAAAAGTCAAGGCACTTACTGATCAATAACAAATCCCTCAGTGAGATGATCTCCGTCACAACGACCCCTAAACAGTGATCTGAGTTGATGAATGGTACTGTTTGGATATGATGATGATGATGAGATACATTCAACCTGAAAGGTGTTTGATGTTGGCAGAATGAAACCCTCCCTGGGCTCAGCAGTGATGGTAAAGGTGAGACAGGACATGGTGTCGGACATGGGACAAGAGAGGGTCGTGGGATGGGGGGGGGGGGGGCAAGTATGAGCCTACTTGTACCTGGAGGAGTAATATTCTTCCTCTAGCTCATACAGGTCGATGGCGATCTCGTCCCGGAGCGAGGTGAGCTTCTTGTCACACTCCTCCTGCAGAGAGCGCAGGTGCTGGTTCTGCAGGCTGATGGCGTCGTTCACCGAGGGGAAGTCGTTCAGGATCAGGAACTGCTTCAGATCGGAAACCAGCTTCATCAGGGACTCCCCCGCTCGCACCTGACACAAAAACACAGAAGAGAGGGAATTGGAGATTAATAATTGTATTTTTTCACAACTGGGTACATTAGCTACTCGCAGAAATCCTAACAGTCTCAGTCCCAGAGTACAGATACATTTCACTTCATCTTAAACCACTGAACCAACCGTTCTCCAAAACTTGATTTGAAATTCTAGTGTACGTCCCAAACTTTACAAAGATACCAATATCATCAGGATGAGTATTTAAATAAGCCATCAATAATGTTTCCATTTAAAAAGAATGGTACGAATTCAAAACACATGGTCTGAATTTTTATAAAATCACTCAAAATAAACAATATATATCGAATCTTGGAAAAAGTCAATACCGAAGTTAGACACGTTTGTTTACAACCAAACAGTAATTCAACATAACTGTTTTGTTTAACTGAGAATTGCATAATCTGTGTTTACTTATAACATCTTGATGAAATGCTTTCTATTAAATGTGAGCGCATCTTTTGATTTCCAACAGGTCTACATTTTTTTAAATATTAATGTCCATGTAATTGTCTGATTCTATCATTGTCCTTGCCGTCCCGTCCGGACATGTTTTTTGTTCCTGTCTTAACCATGTAAAGCACTCTGTTTTAAAAGGATGTGTGACATTTTGTATCAAAAGGTTGCTTTGCTCAATACTCACGATGTTGGCAGCTCTGACGTGCATCTCGTAATGATCCTGCTCCGCTTGGGTTGCCCTGGAAACCTGAGTCTCATCCTCTATCTGCAGGAAGACACAATATATTATGAGGACAATATCACATACATACATTAATCACAACCGATTTCAAGCATTCAATTAATTCAATAGGATGCAGAAATGTGACAAGATATCTTATAAACTAAACCATGATTGGGAAACTTAAAAAAAAAAAGTCGTTACACCAATTATTGTCAGATCCTGTTCCTTTGAGTTTCAGGCATAATAACATAATAAATAAAAGGATCCAGATATATGTTGGAAGGTCAAACAGGAGAACACAGAAATAGGAGACATTCAGACAGATGCAGATCAGAAATAAGTTGTATGGTTCCTGCTTTCATTAAAAAAAAAAACCCACATAGAACACTTGTCAGACAGCAGAGAAACTTGATGTGTGTACCTTTGCTGTTTTGATGATCTCTGTGAAGTTGTCCAGGATGGACCTGATGTCGTCCTTCAGTCTCTTGTTGTAGTTCTGCAGCAGAGACTCTTTGCTCTGAGGGAGAACTCTCTGAGCAGCCATCGTGCTCAGGACAAAGCAACACAGCGAGCCTAACCTGTACACATTACATTAACACACAGAAATCCATTCAGAGGACGAGATTTGTGAAAAACATCACTGTGGAAAGAGCCACTAGCGTGAAGAGGCGCGCTGTTTGATATGAGACGGGAGAGCAACGTGCACATTACGCGGTTTTTATAAATATTGTATTAAGATATTTTATTCAAGGTTCTGTAAAAGTTATTACTTACTTCTTACTGCATACTTTGACAAAATGTTGTAATTGTTTTCAAAGAAACCCAGTACGTTTGCTCCTTCTTCTTCTACGTAATATTTAATGGTGGCTAACTTCCGGCGTGTCTGTGTGCTTCCGCCCTCTAGTGGACAATGATTTCACACTGCAGTAACTGGTCCGTTATCGTGGGTATTTTTTAAAGTCATGTTAGTATTTATATTCATTTATTTAATTTATTAAAGCAAAATTCAATGCAAAAAAATATGAAAATGAACCCTTTGAGCTGGATTTTAATTGGCAAAAGACATACATTTCAAAGCAAAAGCACAGTAATATTATTATAAACATTTACTTGAAGTATATCAACTTGTAGTTCTCATTATACAGTGCCTGTTATATTATAATGTTATATTATTGTTGTTGATTGCATGACTATAAATATAAAGGCAATTGAATCATGTAGTGGGTCGTGGTGAAGCTTTGCAAGTAAAAACTATGATGTACAAAGCATAGCAAATGTAGTGGAGTAAAAGAGAAAAAGAGGTATGAAGCTATTCAAATTATCTAATTAAAATGCATCATTCTATAAAAAATACACAATACCAGAGTATGTGTGCTTAGTAACATCCACAACTATGTTTCAAAGCTGCCAAATGACTCAAAAACGGTGCAGAAATTAGATTTACATTCATTTAATAGTTTTTTTATGACATACAACATAGTTTTCAAAGGCAGGCTGTGCAGCATAACAAGTATTTAGAGTGCTTTTGATGTCCAACAGTATTGTCAGTTGTTGAATCCTGCTATACTACACGGGTTGTAATACATTTTACAGCTGTGTTACAATCAAAACACATTCTTAGGGAACACTGACTGTGTGTCAGGTTCTATGTGCAACCTTCATGTATACAAGGTGGGTGAGAAAAGTGAGCAATTATAACAAAAAAAGATTGTACACTTCAAAAAGAAAAAGAATACAGGATTTGACATTGCAACAGAGGAATACATGAATTACACTTTGGGCTGAAACAGGTTGGATCCCCTTTCTAAAAAAAAAAGTGCCATGGTGGAAACCCATGAAGTGTTCAATGATTTTACAGAGCACGAAGACAATAAAACATCCCGGCTAAATGTCGACGGAGAGAAGTTCAAATGGAATGTCATCAATCAGTCACCATTCAAGATCTCACAAGATACTACTAATACAATCCCTGACTGGAAATGCAAATCATAAGTGCTGTAGATATTTGTGTGACTGCAGGAAAGCATTTCTCTGTAAACGTGTCTCTTCAGTTGTTGATAAATCCCTGTTAGTACACATTTGGAGTTTAGAGGAGCGCCGATAGAGATGCATGACAGAAGTGAAGTGCATCATCACACTGCAGACAGCAAAAGAGAGATGTCCGTGACTGTATGCCAGGTATTTGGTAAATGATGTCAATGCAGCATTTTTTTTTTTAAAGGAGGGCACCAAAGGCAAAAGTGATGAATGCTGTTTGACGTGGTCGGAGGGACGTACTGTAAGAGTGTAAGGCTTTATCTTGTAGCATGAGTAGAAACCAAGAAAGTGAGTTTACATTGATCTAACATAGGAACTACTATTATGTATTTTCTATGCCTAACATTTAAAGACAGTTTGTACGATAACACACATGGAGAAACTCTGATATTCCACTTTCATAAGACAGGACCACAAACATAATACACATGACACCATTTTGGAATCAAATTAAAATAACATTTCATATCAACAAATGTTATCCAAGTCTGTCTGTGCATCATCATCCAGCACCTGCCTCATACACGGTCAGGCATGAAGCCCACAACTCATGGCTTGAGGGCATCATTTTCATGTCGTTTACACATTTCTTGTTTGATATAAATTCCATCTTTACATTGTCTTGTCCTCTTCCGAGCTTCTGTGAAGTTATGCTCCTTTGATTCGAGCTAAAATCACACATTTCTGAGAGCTAGCATGATGGAGGAATGAGGCGTTATCACATCATAGTTTCACAGTGAAGCTCAAAACGCACAGGAAATGAACCCCAAGGTGCAGACAAACGACAAAGCCCCTCTCTGTGTGGTGTTTCAACGCGGAGACAAAAAAGTAACTGAGGTAGGCAAGAAAACAATCAAATGCTTTACCACCATGTGTGTAGATGTACGTACCAAAAGGACAACTCAAAAGAACATGTCAGGAGGAATAAAAAGTGAGTAGGAGTCATGTGATGATGTCAGAGCATTCAAGTGTAAAGAAGCGCTATCACTAATCAGAGCCAGTTAAGAGTGAGACCCATGCATGCCTGCATGCCTGCAGTCCAGCTGCAGCGCTGGTGACAGCATGCAGTACGCCTGATACAGTTTGCATAATTCAGTGATGAGTGCCCTGAGCTCCGAGTGTGCATTTAGGGCTTTTCTTGCGGGGCCTTGAAGTGAAAGGGGGCCGAGATGAAAGGGTCCACAGCGCCCACTTCTGAGGTCCATGAGTGAAGAGGTCCAGCGGGCACTGAGGCCGCGTTGGAAACGGTGCGCTGAGCTGCTGCTACTGGCTGCTGGGGCGCGGGTCCCTCAAAGTGTCGGGAATATTTGGCCAGAGCTTGTGGGCGGAAAGGCTGTTGGGCGACTTGTCCCAGCGCTCCTGGGTCGGGGGTCACAGCATGAGGGAACGAGGGCAGAGACCCTGCGGCCTCCTTTCTCTTCCCAAACGGAGCCTGAGCAAACACATCGAACGGCTGCGGAGCCGCAACGTAGGCGCATGGAAACGGAGCGAGGGCGAACACATCGGCCGATTCATCTTGCGTGATGGGAAAAGGGGCTTTGGAGAAAACGTCGGCGGCAGCAGCAGCACCTGCCCCTTTCGCCGGCTCGTGTACATGATTCTGAACGAATGTGCTCGGAGGGGGTTGGTGGAAGGTAGGTGGTTGTGTTGGTGCAGCGCTGGGGTCCGGCGACGAGCTGAGGGCTAAACCGGGTTCTTCTTCGTCCTCCGAGTCCATCAGCAGAGGTCTGGAGCCGCTGCAGTCCAGAGCTGCTGTGTCATTCTCAACGGCTTCCTCATCCTGCTGCTCCTCTTCACGGGCTTCTTCTTCTTCCTCCTCCTCATCCTCCTCTTCCTCTTCATCATCGCTGGAGTGCACACAGACCTGGTTTGCTTCAAAATCTCGAGGTTCAGTCTCCTGTCCCTCCCCAAGCACAGAGTAGCCATTACTCTCACCTGGGACATCTGTATTAGAGAGCAGAGAAAATACATATCAGAGGTGAACTAAAAATGTCAGAAAAGTATGAATATTCTCAGCTTTACCAGCTGCTCACTTATCTACCACACCTCGTTCACGTTATTCTATATGACCGAGGTACCCACTGAAGCATCAATAACAACTACCCAACAGTGAGAAACCAGCACAACAACATATTGTACTCTGAACGACTCACATAAGACAGACAGGACTAGCCAGCGACATCACATAACCTTGTTTCCACAAATAGGTTTCAGCACAGCTTCAGGCAGTGCCGCGTGTTAGGGGAGTTAGGGTTGCTTTTAGTGAGAATTGATTGTGTTAAGGCAGAGGGTCAGTATTTATGTGGAAACAAGGACAAAGAAGAGCCTTCACAGAGGTATTGGGACACACACAGGTTAGCACAGAGGAGCAGAGACAGATCAGTCTTACCTCAGCAGTGTCGGCAGAAGAGTTAGCTGGCAGCTCTTGGGAGGATGTTAGTGGCAGCCATTTAAAAAGGTAAACACCAGTTTTTGTTTGACTACTTAGGTAATTCCCTTCATCATTCTTCTATTTCCAACTGTCCACAGCCCTTTTCACAGTTGATGAAAAACTGAAAAATCACCAAAAGATCTTCTCACGGGTAAAAGCTAGCAAAATGATAAGAAACAGTGACGGCTTGTGAATAACAGCCATAGATTCCCCACAATGCATCTCTCCTTGGTACAATCTAACACAGTATTATGAACTAATGCCTCAAAAAGTCTGGACTGGAATCACAACAGCAGTCAAGAGTAGTGTGCTTTTTTAAATGACTACCAACATCAAGGAAGCCTAGAACAACTAAGATTTAAGAGGACGGCAAGAAAGACGAGTAGGAAAACACCTAAGAAACTCTGAAATAGTCCTTTAAATATTGGAGTAAAGCTCTAAAAGCAGCAGCAGAAATTGCCAGTGTCTGGTGATGCTTTCGTTAAGAGTTGCACCAAGTTTACCCACACACTGATTCATGTTTGAATACTGAAATCAAAGCAAAAAAGGCCTCAGTGGATACCATCAAGTAAGTTAGATTAGAGCAGTGCTTCTCAAAGTGTGGTCCGCGGAAAATTTCACATTTGAAATAAATAAATACATTGAAGTGTTCCGCACTCAGGCGCGAATATTTCCGCAATGGAGCAAGCTTAAGTTTCGCTTTCGATTGCGTCATATAGCCCAGCGCAACACCTTCATCACACATGTTGCCACTTCTTTGTACCAGTTTCAGGCGATTTGTAATCTGTTCTCGAAAAACGATGTGTTTTTGGATATTTGTGGAGTTAGGTGTGTTTTTTTATTGGTTAAGTGGTCCTTAGTATGAACAAGTTTGAGAAACACTGGATTAGAGCAGGGGTTTTCAAAGTGTGGGAAGGTGAGCCTCCCCTCAGAGAACATAAGCACAGCCACGCCCCCCTCCCAATTATTATTGCTATTATTATTGTTGCTATAATGCAGGGGTATTCCATTGCATTGCAAGTGAACTGTCAACGGTAGACCTCTGTCGCCTGTCAGCGCAACTTCGATGATGCCGTTTCAAAACATAACAAATTAAGGGCGGTGCCGGCCGGCCGTCAGCGAACCGAGCCGGCCCTTGACGACCGGCCCTTCTG
The DNA here is from genome assembly GCA_943591055.1 of Gobionotothen gibberifrons. Taxonomy (NCBI): domain Eukaryota; kingdom Metazoa; phylum Chordata; class Actinopteri; order Perciformes; family Nototheniidae; genus Gobionotothen; species Gobionotothen gibberifrons. Next base: position 484,231 of record CALSBZ010004415.1, read on the forward strand.
TGATTCTCCAGATGGCCAGTCCGCCCCTGGGTGGAGGGGAAGGGAATGAGCACTTTTACAGCCTTTTTGGCGAGGTGGGGGAACTCGGTCTCCACAGACAGCCAAAAGTGTGCAAGTGACACTTTTTCTGCCAGACGCTGTCTCCTCTCTCACTTTAGGTCATTTCACAAAAAAATCGATCCATGTCGCCGCTCCCATAAAGTTAGCTGAAGTTAACTAGCTAGATTTCACTGTTCCTTGTAATTTCTTTCTCACGCTGCGCCCCCCGGGGAGGAGCGCCTCACACTTTGAAAACCGCTGGAGTATATGTATAAGTGTGGTTTCTAGAAGGGAAATAATCGGTCTGCCAATTAAAAACCATGCAAAGGAAGAATCCGTTTTCATTGTCAACAAAGACGGCTCGCTCCTACATGCCGAGAAAAATCCTAATAATATGACAAAGAGAGAACATTTACATTCACATTAACACGTTTTATTCAGAGTCTCTCTTCTTGAACCTTAATTCATAAAAATAGAAGTACACACTCCACAATGGTCCTGCTGACATATTTACACGAGCCAAATCATGTCAAACATTTTGGATCCAACCAAAGTCATTTCAACCCAACCAGCACAACAAGTACATTTTGTTTCACACGGCAACACAAGTCAAAGTCTACGACCAAGGAGGCGAGAGCTCTACAGGAAACAGCGCTGCAGGGTCTGATAGAAACATGAAGCGTTTTTGTAGGATTGCATAGATTAGCCACAAAAATGTCAATGACTGAACTGAACAACATTTGATGGAAAGAAAAGATAAGCATAGTTTTATTTACCCATGCCGATTCTAACATTATTTGTATGACTAACCTCTACAATATGTACTGTGGGGAGGAGGAGAGAACTATTTATATGAAGCTTATGTGAGGGCATATCAGAGAAATCTACTTTTTTTTGTTTGCATCCAAGGCAATATGGACCCTAAAACGTGCAATAGACCAACCTTGGCTAAATCTGAGTCTTAATATGAATTTGTGATTCATCTGTATTTAATCAGATGTGATGTAGGGCTGCTCAATTAATCGTATTTTAATCGCAATTACGATTATGGCTTGCAACGATTACGAAAACAATTATTAATTATTTTTAAATTATTATTATAACTTTTTTTGGTTTTTCAGTTGAATTATACTTAAAGTTCAGGGTAATCAACTGTTCAAAACATACTGTTCACATTTTTTTTCTCCAATAAATTGACGTTTTCAAAGTAAATGGATAATCGTTTTTAATAATCGTGATATCAATTATTGACCCAAATAATCGAGATTATGATTTTTGCCATAATCGAGCAGCCCTACTGTGATGCATGTTTACAGCTGTTTTTTTAAGTCACGCTAGGCTTCCTTATGATCATCTGCCACATGAAAGAGAAAAGAGGTGAAGTTATAATCCAGAGATATCAGGAAGTAAATTCCGTCATTAGCTCGGTTTTGGCGTCTGTTAAATAAAATCTCTAAAAGTTATATACAGTATCTTACAAGTACTAGAATTGTGAGTACTGCAGTTTCAAATACTACCCCGTCAGACAAGTCATGAGCACGTTTGAATCGATGATGTTTTCTAAAACAAAAGCAGTAGCTGAATGCTTGACATGAGAAAAGACAGAGGGGCTTTGGACAAAGAGGGTCTGTGCACTCTTAAATACAGCTTATACACAAGTCTTTTTTTTAATCTATATATATTTTAAATAATGGTACTCAGTTCATACATTCATTCTAGAGCGCCATCAATAAAAGTCACATTTATTCGTACCATGATAGATGAAATGCCGGTAATTATTATTACACACACAACAAAAATGCAACTTTGACCAGTGCTGACAATACATTTTAAAAGTGATTTTATGTACAGGAATGAACCTAATTTTCTTTTTCTTCTGGCTGAAATGAACTCCCCCCAAATGAACTCAACGTAGGTGCGTAAGTGAGATAGAGAGGATGACAATGGGAAAGGGAGACTTTCATGTAAAGCTCATAATATCTACACAAAAATGTAATCTTCCTCCCTCTCTGAAACAGTGCTAAAAGTCTGCTCGTCCTCACTGACCTGAGGGCAGTTTGACACATGGCATTAAATAGCATAATAATAAAGTCTTTCCTTTAGCTTTGGCATGGCTAATAAATAATTGGATTCCCTTGTTGTTTCCGATGTGCTTATCTTGACAAATCGGTCGAAGATATGACGGTGATTTACGACTTTCCCACCATAAAAGATGTCATTATAAAATCATTAATGGAAGCAAATTATGAAGTGTTCTGCACAACAATAAAGCGTCCTGCCATGGCAACGGATCCATGTAAACAATGATTTCACAAGTTGCAGGCGGACATATTTACAGGTGTAATTTTAGGAGAATGAATACTCTGTTAGCAGCCAGGAAGAGGAGGCAATGTACAGTAATGCTGAAGCTATTTGCACTTAGTTAGCTTTGAGAAGTAGCTGTCAATAACAGGAGAACTGACCTATATTGGAATAAAGGCCCATCATTGGAAAGATTTGACTTCCTAAGAGGTTAAGGTAAGACTGCTTTTGTCTTCATTGGTTTGAGAACTGTTAAGTGGCAACGCTGATCACATTCTCCTGTTGGTCTGCAGCCTGCTCACTCTTCACTCAGACCCCCGACACAGAAGCCTGCAGGTGGCTTATTTAAATAAAGCTTCGACCCTGGGCAAAGTGAATACGATGAATGTTGATCCCCATGGCAGTGCACTTAATGAGGGGATATTAATGCGAGTATGAGGAAAGCATGAGAAGACCATGGTGTCGTGGGGCAGAAGCAAACGATATGCTCAGGCATTAATGAAAAGGTTTTAAAACCAGCGTGGGAATGTGAGCGGCCAGCAGAGTTACATGAAGCCAGCTTATCAGGCGAGGCCAAGGAGGTTTCACTGAACCAACTGGCTCCTCTGTTTCACGCTTTAAAGGTGCTGCTACACCCCATCTCTATCCCCCACCCCTCCCCCTGTTCCTTCTGTTAGGATTGCACACTGCCCCTTCGACCTCTCCCACCCCCTCTAGAGGTCGATGAGCTGATCCACCAGCAGAAGGGATCGGGCCAAGTTGGGGATGCTGGACTCTGAACTGCCACTGTTGCTGCGTGAGTGGCCACCTGGAACGTGCCAGAAAGAGAGAGAGAGAGAGAGAGAGAGAGAGAGAGAGAGAGAGAGAGAAGAGAGAGAGATAGACAGAGAGAGAGAAGAGAGAGATAGAGAGAGAGAGAGAAGAGAGAGATAGAGAGATAGAAGAGCGAGAGCGAGACAGAGAGAAGAGAGAGATAGAAGAGAGAGAGAGAGATAGAGAGAGAGAGATAGAAGAGAGAGAGAGAGAGAGAGAGAAGAGAGAGAGATAGAGAGAGAGATAGAAGAGAGAGAGATAGAAGAGAGAGAGAGAGATAGAAGAGAGAGAGAGAGAGAGAGAGAGAGAGACAGAGAGAGAAGAGAGAGATAGAAGAGAGAGAGAAGAGAGAGATAGAGAGAAGAGAGAGATAGAAGAGAG
>CALSBZ010004415.1:508537-530074 GCA_943591055.1 Gobionotothen gibberifrons
CAAAGGTCCGGACGTTATGATGATAGCCATCCAGCGATAGTCATGCCACCCAGGGTGTGGCTGCAGGAACTCAGTTAGTTTCACTCACAGTAAGGTCTGCAGTGAGTAGATTAACTTCCAAGGGAGCTTAGATTGCATTTATTACAATACAACCCTTGAGCTCGCTTCTGTTACTATCACTATTCCTGGGTCAAAGAGTTGTCTCAGATAAAGTGTTTCTACTTAACTTAGGTCTTAGGGCTTGGTCACATTCAGACCACAGATTTCAGAAAGTATTTCAATGAAAACTCTTTCAACCGTTTGTGTTTGTGACACTACTTTGAATCTATAACAGGTTAACATAAACACACGATAACACAGTCTGCTCCGACATGACCATCTACAAGTAGTGTCAGAAAATAAAAATATACTGGACCGTGTTACTCACCATGATCTGAATCTCAAGTTGACAGACTTGCAGATCATTGTCATTGTTGACATACATCCGTTTGAGTGCACAACGTACGCCTTGATGAGTCCGCACCAGAAAAACTATGGCAAAACCTCCTGCAAATGAATGGAGAGATGGAGAAGGAGACATTAGAACAAAGAAATATATGTTCTGAAGAAAAACACCACCTAAATATACTGTAGTCGAGAATAACTCGTTAAAAATGTCCTATTGCACTGTGTTATTTTTATTTGTAGCTATAGGAGGAGCAAGTACATACATGGAGACAGTTCTTGAAGTGAAACTGGTTGTTTTAAATTATCACTACGGTCCCTGTCTGTTGCAGATATTCTGTAGTTCTCCAAAAGTATGACTAATAAAAAAAACTATTGTGTGTCGAATACTGATTCTGACAGCTCCATGTTTCTTTTTTGAGAGCGTCTCAAAACGTCCCCCAGCAGTACTCTGTCAAACCCTGACATATTTTGATCCTGGTAGCTAATGGGGCTGATTAATGGAATCAAGGAATAGGATTATCCTTAACTAAGACTAGGGTTGCAAAGGGGCGGAACTTTTTCGGTAAATTTCCATGGGAAGTTAAGCTGGGGAATTTTGGAAATATTCCATATTGGAAACTTTCCATGGGAACTAATGGGAACTAACTGGGAATTGAGGGTAATCGAATTGTATCATATCCAAGCATACATATAAACATGTTGTTTTGTCATAAGAAAACATCCATGCAAAATGATACAATTAAAAAACATGACATTTCAACAGATATATTTGTAAGTACAACAGAACAAGTTTTAATTATTGTATTGAACAATCATTTGTTTCATTGAAGAATACAAACATGAATGTTGAGTTAAATATTACTTCAAGAAACCATCTGAGCATGTGATGGAGGCATGCACAGTGCCTGTAGGGGGTGTGGTCTCAATAGCCATGCAGTAAGCAGTTTGCTATGTGCATGTGATTGAGGAATGGCATGGATATTCAAGTATACTTGAATGGCATCTGTTTGTTTTAGTCAAGATTATGCTAAAATATACTTTCCCCAACTATAGTTAAGTTCCCTATGAAGAGCCAACCTTCAATTTAGAAAATTCCCAGTTTATTCCCATTAATTCCCGTTAATTCCCGTGTAAAGTTTCCATCTTTGAAAATTCCCGGAATTTTGCAACCCTAACTAAGACATGGATATCATGTTAGTATAGTGCTAAGGTTGGTAGGGAAATAGATGAATGGCAGGCGGGCTGGGAGATTGGTACGAGGTGTACAGCAGGGCTGGGCCTGACCAATTCGCTGCCCTAGGCAAGATTTTAGCTGTTTTTCATTTATTCTCTTCTTTTTTTATAACTATAATGATCATATAAAGGTGTGCCTTTACCTCACTGAGCTGAGGTTATCAGAGCCGCTCAGTCTTTCAGGAGAGAGCTCTCTAAAGCTCTCCCCCCCGCAGCCGCTTACACAGTAAATTCCAATGTTAATAAAAGCTGTATACGTTTTTTGGGAGTTTGATTTATTTTTAAATTAACACAAATACAAAATTAAAACCTATAATCGCACACTAAAACCATTATTTCAAAAAAAGAACTATTTCACATAAACCTCTGGTTTTTACTGGGGCTGGGGCAGTTCAACTTGATTTTGGGGGGGGGGTGGGTGCGCCATAGTTTATGGGCGCTGTATGCAATATAGGCGTAGTTCTGTTAGTATAAGATAAGATGTACTTTGTTGATCCAAAATCTGGAAATTATGTTATTGTTATTGTGTTATTAAAAATATATATCTTTTTTATTTTTTTTCTCCCCAATTTTCAGCACCCCCGATGGGTTGATGCGCCCTTAGCATTCGCCTATACTGCCGGTAACGGTCTGAGAAATGTTTATATTTGGATGTTCATTTGTGTGCATTTTTTTAATCAATTTATGATTTTGTACATTTGAGTGTAATTAGACAACTGTAAAATGTAGAGTATTATCTGGATAGAGAAATGTAGAATGGTTCACATTTGGGATGTGGTCGGTGAGTCGCATGACCAGTCAGGTCAGAAGGCATTGCCATGGCAACGCATGCCGTTGGCCTAATCTACAGGGTTCAAGAGGCGCACACGGTAAATGTTTCTCTTTTGTGATATGCGTGTTAATATTTAGTGTTAGGTGTTACGATTTAATGTAAACTTTCAACTGTTCATTTCGTATAGTTTACACGTTGTCTTCGGAGAATGAGAGCGAGAGGGAGAGAATAAAGCGTCAAAATGACATCAGTATGTTCGTGGCCTTATTTATTGGACCGGTGTAGCTACACTGCCTATGCCAAGGGCCGGCCCTGACTGTGAGTCAGCAGCAGCGCTGAAGAAAATGATGCAAGAAGAAGACACAGCTGACAGAGGACACAGGAAGTGAGAGAATTAATCATCCCACCTTCGCTCGCAGTGATGCTGACACATGGGGGAAACTACATGACAGCTGTACGTATCCTCGAGCCACCAGCAACCACACAAATGAATAAAGGATACGTCTTTCAACAGATATGAATAACTATACCGGTCAAGTCACAAGGAGAAAGCATTTACCAATGAAGCTTGCATTGCAGGTTTTTCTACAAACAGACTGTACCACACTGGAATGTGAACTGTGGGGTAATCTATTGTCTTCACTGGGTTGCAGATATGAACTGGCCTCCGCTTGCATTTTGTTATCTCTTCTTTTTACGTAGCAGGTTGTTGTGTTAGTGCAGCTCTTCTGTTCACAGCTTGTGTTAATGCCATGCACTGGGCTGACTCATCCAGATTGCAATACCTAACCCAACGCAGCTCCATGTGAATGGTCTGGATGACATTTGATAAGGACTGCCTTGGGACTATGAGCTATATCATTAAATAAATGCACAGAGCACAAAAAGATGATAAGAGTCAACAAATTCTCACTTAAAACCATTCTAACAGGCTTGCCTAAATGATTCATTTAATACAACAATCCTCACACTACAATTAAATCATGTTTGTTCAGTGTTATATCTTGTTTGGAACAGGGTGGAGCTGGTTCAGAATTTATGACAACACACCTCACAATTTCACTTGTGTCATCAGCTATAAACTCAATACTGGAAAATTCACAATGAAGTGCAAAAATGTGCAACACAGAGCTGCACCAACAGACATGTTAGTGTCCGAGCACTTGGCTGAGAGGTTAGTGTTATTAACCTCATTCACACCAACGCAACTCCGGTTCAAGCTCCGTGCTAGAGCTTTTCAGGTTCAGAACCGGTTCTTCGGTTTAGCTCCGGCTCTTTTCACACCGCCCAGAGTCCGACTGGTGCTGCGTCATTGCGTCATCGTTTGCGTCATGATGTAACCGTTTGCGTGCCTGCTTCATAAAGCCAAACCGTGCGGAAACCCCTCAGACCGACAACAACAACAATGGCCGATTGTGTTGAAGCGCTACTCGTTTTGGTTTTGCTCTGTCGAAACGAAATGGGACGACTTTACTACCAACTTTACAGTCGTTACATGCTACATTCAAAACTGCTTTACAATCGTAATCATCAACTTCAACGGCGATTCCGATTCCCCCCGCCTCGACATAAGCGTGACGTATGCAGTGCTTTTGCTCTAGCCGGACAATTTGTTGGTGCTTGAAACTAACCGGATTCCGGAGCTAAGAGGCTGCTCCGCTGCGGTGTGAACAGGAAAACCCGGTGCTTTTCAAGCACGAGCTCCGAACCGGCCCTGAAACACCGTTGGTGTGAATGAGGTAGACACAGAGAACTAAACATTGTGCTCCAGAACATGGGTTTTAATGAGGACACTATCAAACTAACAGAGAGCCTATCGTGAATTAGAATAAAGAGACGTCATGAACAGCGTTTCCGCCAGGCAAATGTCTTGCCGTCATTTGACGCCCGCCCCTTATTCAGCTCGGAACGCCCTGAACTCGAGCCGATGGCGTCCAAAAAAAAAAAAGATTCGAGAGAAGATCGAGTTTTTATCGCTTGAAATGACGAAAAGGAAAAAGGACATCCCTCTGTTGGAGGGGGAAAGGAGTCTGGTGGGATGATTTTCGCCGCCAGCAAAGCGTGTGTTCCTGTGACGGCAAGTGTACTGCCGGCGAGACTTGACGGGGGGTACTAGTGGAGCATGTGCGTGAACTGCGAGCGCCGGAGCCTCGCAGCGGCGAAACTGAGGCCCCATGGTAAACTGTGGTAACACGAAGAGCCGTTTAGGAGCCGAAAGAGCCGGCTCTTCTTAGTGAGTCGAGCCAAATGAATTCCCATCACTAATACGTAAAGAGATAGTATGATCTATAACTTAAGGGACGGCTCAATTCAAAATCATGATGAACACATGAAACACGCTTGTGAGTGTGTTACGTCAGAGTTCAGACAGTTTACTTTCATAGCCTAATCTGAAATGCCGGTAGGAAATTAAAAGGATTAGCGGCCTTCTTAAGCAACATTTTTAGCAGTGGTCTTCAATCTCAGTATGTGACAGACAGTGCGAGCAAATAGTTGTAAGTAGAACTACAAATAGCCACTGCCTCGTGACGTAACTGACTTTAAGGATTATACCCCTCTAGCTGTATCCACGCTCAAGCAAATGCACACAAATGTAAACCTTCAGGCACTGCTATGAAAAGCGCAGAGATTGGTAAAAGTGTCCTGTTACAAGTTCTCATCAGTGTAATGGAAGTTATATAACTACCATCACATGTCCTTACAACTACTATGTTGTTAACAAACATGCTTGCAGCAGGGTTAAATGACCCCGCAGTAACTGGGGGGGACACTGATTCAATGCAACATGTTACATTTCCAGAACAGGGCTAATGGTACAAGGGGTGAGTAACTCTATATGGACAGAAGAAAACACACCTTGTTGATGAAGACAGAAAGCTGTCTCTCGGAAAGTCCTGTGAGGACAAATTACAGACAGCTGCCAGAAGCCCAAATGTCTAAAAAAAGGACTTCAATAATGAGATTCCAAACAAACCTTGAGCCACCAGTATGTCCTTCTGACTGCTTGTGTCTGTTTATTGTAAAGCAGGCTTCATTTCAGCTAAAGGCAACAGAGTTTAACAATAACAACAAAGGGAGTAGACACAATTTCCAAATCAAGCAGAAAGCCCACAGAAATTAATAGCCCAGACTACAACCAAAACCATCTGAACAAATAGACTTAGTGACACTAGGGGGGAGTCACATTGCAAGCAGTTGGTCCACTCCCAACGCAAGATTAAATATGATCTGCAGAAAAAACATTCCAACTAGGATTTTGTGAAAGGATCTATAATTTTAGGGAATTAGTATCTTTCACGGTCTACGCTAAATCTTGTTGATGAGGATGAGTGGCGCCTCTCTCAATTCAATGTCTCTAGCAGTTCCAACTTTTCTTTTTTTCAGAACCGATTCGAAAACTCAGATGCACTCTGCACAAATTCCGCTATATGTTTCCACTGGCATGTCAATGCGGGATATAACTGTGGTTGGATGTCTAACACATTCATAAAGGTAAGATGTGGACAAACACATGGGGCCCATCTATAGTACTGATGAATTAATCAGCCTTCTGTCATCTATTATTCAGTAACAGCCACTCTTCGCTAACAGGGCATGGCAGACTCATTGCAGACAAGTGACCATAGGAAACTTGTCCGCCCAATATCAATACGTTTGTTTAACCATGTTCTGGTTAAGACCAGTTTTCAGAAAAACATTTCTCGGCCTTCAACTCAATGACTGGGATTAACCTACAGCTAATAAACAGTGTTTTAAGATAGATAAGTGCAGGCCCCCCCCAGGTATGTTATGAAAGTCCAGGTTTGTCACAAGGTCAGGTTTTATGTGTCTGCCCATCCCGATAACCTTTCCCTCTTTTTAACCAACATAAAAACTTCTAATATCTGCATTTGTAAGTTGTTACTCCCTCAGTAAATATCAAGACAGATGAGTCAGCATGGCATTGGTCCTTAACAAAAACAGTAGAAAATCCAGTTGTACAATTAGGGTTCCTCCCAGCCTAGAGCTCAAATGTGCTGTATTTCAAGGAGAATACAATCTGATTAACTGACAATTATATTCCCACCCACTCCTACATTTAAATCATTTTTCAATCGAGCAATTAAACAAACGAAGAAAGGATAAGAAAGTAACCTAAGGGCACAAAAGTAAAGTCTGACTGGAAACTGAAAGAGCATTAAAAGAGTTTCCTTGGTGGTCACAATTAATACAACTGTCATGGCAATGTGCCAATACGAATGACCATTGCCTTTCTCATAATTAACATATGATAAATGTATGATATATCATTTGGTTTGTAGTCTACTCAGGCCATAACCCCCCAAAAAACAGGCCCACACATAATGTTACTTGACTCAAAACAATGTGGTACAGGGCAGACTGTGGATCTAGATAAGCGTGTTTGTGTGACATGGGTGTAATCCACACAACAGAAAGCCACATAGTTCACCTTCTGCGATAATTTCCTCCACGGTCACCTGATACCGTCCAATGGTGAAGACCCGTCCGATGAAGCTGTCTCCGCCGCCGGATCCAGCGCCTCCTCCACCGGCTCCAGATCCAGGCCCGGAGCTCACCAACTCCCGACGAGAGTCAAAGAATTTCTTCATTTTCCCCGCAGAGGTTATTCAAAGCAAGTCCAAAATGTATTAGTATCGTAACAACAGTTTGGATTGAAGCAGTCCTGGTGCGCTGTTGTGCTGGTGTTAACGCGTAAGCAGTTTTTCAAAAATTGAATGAAAGCTAGCTTCGAGGCTAAATGCTAGCTTACTTAGCTGGACCTTAAATATTCCAAACACTGCGGTCCGACGCACCTTAGCTAACTCATGGTTTGAACAGCAGGCGGAGTCAAATTCTGTTGAGAAAATAATACGATATAACGTCCATGCGGAAGTCAACTATTTTCCTCTCTGAAGCGAGAGTAGCACTGGCTGGCTAATTTAGCCGGAAAAAAACACTTGTTAGCCGTTAGCACAAAGCTAGCTCAGCAGCTAGGTGCGGTGACAGCTGTCAGTTGATAGGCTGGAAGCCAGGTAGGTCCTAAGTGTCCAATGCAGTTTATTACACATCTCCAATTATATCTTCCACCTGAAATAAACCTTAGTTCATCTGCTGCCCTTTTAATCTTTGTCGCATAGAAAAAAATGACAGACCTCCACTGCTTTTGTGCGTCCAGCAGGCTGTGTGGAGGCTGGTCCACTAACTTAATGACAGAGCTAACGTAGCTACAAACAGAGAGGATGCTATGGGGAGAGTCTCCAATGCGGATTGCGCTGCTGGACCTCTCTTCATGTGATTGGTCAGAGAAACAACAACTTCCTGTCAGTCCACGCTAGTCCCCTGCTAATACATGCTGGTCCCTCTGGCAGAGGTGTAAAGTAAGTACATTACTCAAGTAATGTACAATTATGAGAGCCACTTTCTATTTCTACTCCACTAACATTTAGAGGTAGCCTAATTTGTGTAATTTTACTCCACTACATTTATTGTATACCTTTAGTTACTTTGGATTTGGATTAATAATGTGAAATATAGACACCACTATAAAGGACTTTGGTTACACCTACAGTAACATTTGCAAGTTACCCTGCAGTATACAAAGTAATTCAAACTAGCTGCATAGCTTCGATAAACACATTAATGCATCAATAATCATAATCAAACATATTAAATATATTATTCTGAAATGGAATTAAATAGAGGAAAGTGAGATTGTTTTAATCGGCTCAAGTTGAGTTCACAAAAACGAAGAACACTAAAAAGGCTAGGGATTGCAGCATATTTCTTTGTCATAGGCTGTTTGAAAACTTTAATACACAATTCTCTTCCAGTACTAGATGCAAGCAGAAGGTGAACACCTCAACCACTGACATAGTTGCTGGGTCACAGAAAACCTAATTCACAGGGCTCTATTTAAAAGTAAGTGCCTTTCGGTATTCTAATAATAAATTATATTTCTAAAGCGCTTTTCTTGAACCCAAAGATGCTTAATTTTAGTAATTTTAGTGTGAGATCAGAGTCTTGAAAACAAAATAAACAGACAACAGTCTTATCATTAGTTGTCTGTACTGATATTTGCAGACATATTACAACAAATCAGTTTCAAGTTGTTTAATCTACACCAAGACGATTTGTATTTTAAATTGCATATGAGCTGCCTTGCATTCTTCAGCCTGGCTCTTTCTTTTAATTTCCTTTCCTTTACTTTTCTTTCTATTTATTTCCTTTGATAAATATAGAGGGTAGGAAACAGTTAAATAAATCCTTTCCTTCTTGTCTATATGAACTAAAACCTACTCATATCATTATTTGAAATCTTGCAGCAGAGACAGTGAGGAATGTTCAACTTCAAATGCAACCCCACTGGAAATGAGCTACGACCTTGTTTTTCAGTTAAAGGAATCCCATTTGGTTTCGATGTCTTATCACACAATAAACACACGATTAAATACACAGTGACACATGAAACAAGAACACTGCTCATGTGTCAACCCCCTTGAATATTTATAGTAAAACAGAGATAACAGAACTGATATGTCATCACTCTAGACCTCCTAGTTTCTAATATGAAAAACTAGGGGGCCACAACATTCATATATGGTCTGTTGTGAATACACATCCCTCCTCACACTGCACGTCCATGTTTTTATAGTTCCATGCTTTTTCTTAACCACAGACACTGTTGGTCTTCCAGTATCTTTTAATAGAAATGTAGCAGATATATTCAGAATATCAATTTGTTTTTAGAACGTCTTCATACTTGAGTGAAATCCAGTGAGCCAGCTCAAAGGTTACACATTTTCTGAATTGGTTTTCAAATTGACAAAAGGCCTGGTTGGCTGCCTTTCTGACTGTGATAATGTCTCCTGCAGGGGGCGCTGTTTCATTACTTTATACATGTATGCAGGACCTGCTTTTTTAACTCACCAACTTACAGAGCTTCATTCAAGTTTGATCATTATTCATTGCTTATCTCAAAAGTTGTATAATGTTGAGTTGCATCCATCATCCATCTGTGTGTGTTTGGTTTGGGGGAGTCATGTTAAGCTTTCAACAAACTTCTGCAAAATACTTGTCAAGCTCTTTTATTGATGTTTGTATTAATTGACAGACAGTTTAAATTCCACAGCGACCACTTTCCTCATTCGTTCCCACATCCCTTACTACCTGTGCAACTCAACGTGCAAACTATAATAATCAAGCATGTTTTTTACATTTCAACTGTTAGTGTTTTACTTAATGCACAACGAGCTGCTTAACAAACACTGCTGTTGATTCATAATAATCTCATTGTCTGTAACAATGTATGTATGCATGACTATTTGTTAAAACAGTACAGGATGTTCATTTTAGCACAGCTAATGCCTTGGCATTCATGTAGCCACACTTTTTAAAACATGTGGTGACCATTTTCTAAAATAATAGAGCCATTAAGCTATTTGAGCCAGAGAGTCGTTAGTGCTCTGGTGATAAATGACAAAGCTGTGATGCATTCTTTCCTCTGCGTTCATAAAATATGCTAGATCTCTGCTGACCAAAAAGCCAAAAGCAAACATACTGTGTACTTATTTTTTGGGGTTAGATAATGTGAAATGCTGGGTCAGAAAAGCAAGCATCATGTATGCATACCAGCAAGTACTAGAACAGTGTCTAATAGGGCTTGTGAACTGAGTGAGAGTTACATCCTTAGAGACAAATCTGTCCCTTGAGTTTACAAATAACTCAACAACTTTGATATTAATCAATGTCCGTCTCTTAGTTGATTTGTGGTCACTTAAATAAGCCTCTTACACATGCAATATCCAATATTTCAAAAAATATGGGAGTGATCCTCCAACCAAAATCTATCTTTGGAGTGTAAAGCCCTCTGTAGACTTGAAAGGAAGTCAGAAAAATCTCAGGAAAAGCTGGTGGACTTTAAGGCAAGATGTGTCAATGGAGACCAGTAGCCTACTTCGCTTCCAAGAATAGTATCAAAACACCCATGTGGAAACACTTGTGTTAAAATCTGTATGGCTTTTATACATCCATACTGTATACTCGATATGTTCCATATATTCCCTGTTTTGTCAAAACACATCAGAATCACACGATGGCACTTGGGGTGCATGCGTACGGTGACACTTTAATAACCTTTACGCTTTAACCTCAACTTCGATAACAAGAATGCCTCCTTAAAGATTGAGATTGCAAGCCTGATAATGTTTTAACTCCTGAGCGTGCTAATGAAGATGAAACACATCAATTACGTAGCCTGACCTTTATCTTTTCTCATTTCCAGGTTGTTCTCCTTTGGATGCCCTTTGTTCAGCTCAAAATGACCTTTCATTAAATGTCCATTGTTCTTAGGTTAATGTCAGTGCATTGTCTACTGTCTGTCCCAGCTAGGTGTCACAGCTAATTGTTAAGATGTATTAAGGTGACTCAATACCAGACAGTAGAAATAACTTTTCTAATGGCAAAATGGTTTTTAATGTGGTTCATGCATAATCACATTACAAAAAGAATACGTCTACTTATGCATACCGTTAAAAACTCTTTAAACAACATCCAAGTTTTGATTAGATATTCCGTTAAGCTTGCTAAAAAACAGAACAAAGTAGTCACGAAAGAAGTCTGTGTATATTTAATCCAAATCAAAGCAGATGGATCCCAGTTCCTGATGGATAGTTTATTTTTGAAAAACAAATCAAACACGGTTGTTAGAAGAGGTTCGTCAGCTTCCTTCCTCTCTGCTGGTTTCTTTGGCATTGACTACTATTTTAGAGTAGCTGATTATTCGACTTTTTGGAGTGTGTGAGACAGAACTGGAGTGCCCTCTTTCTCTCCAGTAGCAGACACACTCCACATCTGGATCTCATCCCTCTGTAAGGAAAGCCAATCATTACATACCTGAGCATACACTCTTGACTTTCCACGGACACGCCAATAGAGGTTCAAGCCTTAATTATTGTGCCCATTTGTCAAAGTAAAGATTTTCATAAGCACAATCCAAACTCTGACATTAAAAAGAGATTCTGGAAGCTGAGCAGGCACGTTTAGAAAGAAATCTGTCTCTCTAAAGACTGCTGACATTGTGCAGTCAAGTGCATAAGGAGAACAAAGGGAACATTTTGGATGAACAAGACGATGAATTCCTCTGACCGTACCAGATTTAGGTCATGGTTCACATCATACTTACTGCAGGGTCTATTCTCCTTTATATTCCGTTATATTCCGGCATCATGGATGTGTGTCTGAATGCGTTGAATAGGACTCCTTTAATTGATTACCCAACCATATTGCACCAAATTGGTTTTAGAAAAAAAAAATACAGGGAGTAACAGTGCATAAAATTGAGAGGAAATTTCCTTTTTGCATTTCAAGTTTGGTGGCGATGCGTATAAGCTTCCTGTATCACCAGCCAACACAACTCCTTTTTAATTCCCCTTGAAGTGATATTTAACAGAAAAGGTTTTTCAAAATCCAGGAGGATACAGACATCTTTTCATATAAAAACTGCTTAAAAGACAAAAGGGCCCACTTTAGTTGCAGTTTATTTGTTTGTTATCGGATTTATATTCATAATATCATTAGTCCTAATCTTATATCTGCCCACTGTATCAGGACCTTATCTCCTATTGAGGACACATGGTCAACTTCTTGGTAATTTAATATGTTGCGTTTAACTATTCTCATGGTCAAATAACAGACAACTCATTGATGGGATGTTCTAATTAGATTTAGAAAAAAATATATGGGTGTTTTCTAAGTAACGGCATTGTCAAATGAGTTGCCTATATGCATCCAAAGAATGAGCACTTTTTGAAGATCGACAAGTTACTTTTTCCCCAGGAATTGCAGTAATGTGTAAACAATTGACCAATTATGACCCCCTACTGTTACCTCAGAGTGCTGTAAACTATTAGCATCAAGTGACCTATTGGTCAGAGCCCAGGATTTTAACAAGATGGTGGATTGTCTTGCTGTGAACATTGCATGACTATTTCTGGCAACAGCCCCTCCTGATAAACAACGACGCTGAAGTTGGTTTCCGATTCAGAGCTTCCGATTCGGCAGTTAAGGGGAAAGTTAAGGGAAATTTAATTGACAGCGCTGAGCGAACAACCTTCCGTGTTTGTACCTCTTACATCGCTGCATAGCCGATTTATTTGGACTGGATTATCCCAGAGACTCTAAAGATTCTTTATAACACAGTTTGAGATTTGTGAAACCTTAATTCTATTTGTGAAAATACAAAAAGGGAGATTTCAGTGCTTTTTTTTATCTAGACCACATTAGACCAGGTCCTGATCTAAAACCACTATACCTAGACTCATCGAATCTGGACTGGATTATCCCACAGAGGCTAAACATTCTTTATAACACAGTTTCAGATTTGTGAAACCTTAATTCTATTTGTGAAAATACAAAAAAGGGAGATTTCACTGCTTTTTTGACTGCTGGGTCAGGTGAGGCTGCAGCAGCTCTTTGCCCTGATGTGAGCTACATCATCTGTTTTTTGGAGTATGTGGTGTTCTAAGGCTCTGTGCCTGTTAGCATGTTAGCCTAGCTCCTGCTGGGTGACAGACCCTGCAATGGACCCTGTGATGGACTCTTACCGCTGATGCACTGGCAGAAAGAACATAATTGCGTGGCCTGGTCTCAGTGAAATCTCCCTTTTTGTATTTTCCACAAATAGAATTAAGGTTTCACAAATCTAAAACTGTGTTATAAAGAATCTTTAGCCTCTCTGGGATAATCCAGTCCAGATTTGATGAGTGTAGGTATAGTGGTTTTAGATCAGGACCTGGTCTTATGTGGTCTAGATGTAAAAAAAAAAAGCAGCAAAATCTTCCTTTTTTGTATTTTCACAAATAGAATTAAGGTTTCACAAATCTAAAACTGTGTTATAAAGAATCTTTAGCCTCTCTGGGATAATCCAGTCCAAATAAATCGGCTATGCAGCGATTTTAGAGGTTCAAACTCAGCGCTGTAAACTAGATTTCCCTTAACTTTCCCCTTAACTGCCGAATCGGAAGCTCTGAATCGGAAGCCAACTTCAGCGTCGTTGATAAACAGGGGTCAGCAGGTCGGGAAACCCTGCGTTAATAACACTGATCCACTGATCTGATCTACATGCATTTAGAGAGGGAAAGCAATGCAGACCCCATGCTGTGAGGCAGACAGAACTGAGCCGCACTGATGAAGGCTACACTCTCCTGAATTAAATTCTGCGTGTGATTGTGTGTCAGCAGCAGCTCAGAGACACCTGCTTGGCCACAAAGTATCACATGCACGCATAGTGTTTGCAGCGCTGGGACGTGTTTCTTGTCACAAGTCTGCGCTGACTGGCAGCCTTTCTGTCAGCCGCAGACAGTGCAGCAGCAGCTTCTGGATCAGCCTCTGGTGGCAGAGCAGCAGGTGTGGGGACAAGGATTGGATGGTGTTGACGGTGATGGAGACAAACAGCTAGGGAAAAATCAAGCTATCTGATCGACCTTGTGGCAGCTGCTAAAACATTAGTGGAGAAAAAATCGAATCTCTGACCCTTGAGTGAAAAGTGTGCTTGTGTTAGTTTGTGTCGAGCTCTTAAACTATCTGGAACTTCAACCTAATATGTGCTGTGTTCACTGACTGTCAAAAAATAACATAACATTTTATGGTCATTTCTATGTATATTCATTGGCGTAAAGCAACATTTACTCAAGTATTAGACTTAAGTATTTTTTTGACATATTTGTACTTCCATGTAATGCTACTTTGTAATTCTGCTCCACTGTATTTCAGAGGTAAACATTATTATTTTTACTCCATTACATTTATTTAGCACTCACAGATACTTTGTACATACAAAACACATACGTGATATGCTATGCAGTAGCCTACTGTACTACTAATTTACATAGTATTTCAAGTATCTATATTGGTCCACATTGACCAACTACAATACTAAAACGCTCTTACATGTATAAATGCAGGATAATACAATAACCATAATAATAGTACTTTGAAAAGATCCATTGTCCAACAAGTACTTTTACTTGAAGTACATTCAGCAGATTATACTTTCACTTTTGGTACTTTTAAGTATTGTTTGATGCTGATACATTTGTTCCCATCAGCAAAAACACGTGGGTTTGCTATCCTGGCTCTTAAATGGTGGAATGAGCTCCCCATTGAAATCAGGACAGCAGAAAGCTTACACAACTTCCGGAGCAGACTAACAACTCATCTCTTTCGACTCCACTTCGAGTGATAGAATTACTAACAAAGAATTACTAACAAAGCACTTATATACTAATAAAGGACTGGCTTATCTAAAGCCAGTTGAGTAGCACTTGAAATGTTTTGGCTCTATGAAACCTGATGTACTTATATGATTCTGTTTTCTTCAAGGTTGTATCTTCTTGGTCGAATGTACTTACTGTAAGTCGCTTTGGATAAAAGCGTCAGCTAAATGCAATGTAATTTGTACCTTTACTTGTTTTACTTGTAATGGAGTACTTTAAGACCATTTTACTTAAGTAAGGGAACTGAGTACTTCTTCCAACACTGTGTATAATCTTGACATTGATAATTTAAAAAGCACAGTTTTTACCATTTCCTTCATGTCTGCGTGTGAAAAAGCTTCACACCATTCAAGTCTAAGGGTCTCCTCTCCTCATTAGCATCTCTTATCGGCCCACCCAGCCCTCGGTAATCAGGGACGATCACTGGAGGCAGGAAACAGAGGGATGAAGGGAAGAGGCGAAGGGTAAACTTCCTGAGGAATGTGCCTCTCTCCTGCAGGGTGGAGTGCTTCTCACAGACAGAAGAGGGGAGCATTTGACCCGATTCCTTCTATTTTCTTTTCTAAATCTTTGTTGGTCACAGTACACTAAACAAGAATACTTCCCTGTGTTGGTAAATACATGCGGTTGTTTCGTAAGATAAGGCTCCTTTTGCAGCAATGAGGAAATGCCCATGTGATGGCCTTGAATGAATCAGCACATATAACTTGTTTGTAACCAGTTGGCAGTGACTGGAAGCACAAGGCAAGAAGACCAACCATTGTATGTCAAGTCAGGTCAAATCAGTTTCAAATCAAATCAAATCAAGTTTTATTTATATAGCACATTTATAAGCGATTTTTGGTCGAGCCAAAGTGCTGTACATATAATAAAAATAGCCTACAGTAGGGACACTTTGCAGCAAATACAACGGCACAGATTGTTCAGAGTATCAATATGAGAAAAGCTACACCCTCTGTCCTTAGACCCTCACATCGTACAAGGAAAAACTTCCGCGCAAAACCCACAGTTTTAAAGGGGAAAAAATGGGAGAAACCTCAGGGAGAGCAACAGAGGAGGGATCCCTCTCCCAGGACGGACAGACGTGCAAGAAATGCGGTGTGTAAATCGAAGAGATAATACATTTTACAGCCTATAGACCGAATGTTAGGAAATGCGTGTGTCTGTTTATATATATTTAGCACATATAAACCCCAAAGTGCTTTACAATAGAGGCTGGTTAGGTTAGGAAATACCTCATTGCAGGCATACATAATAGAGACATGTAAGGTGCACAAAAAACGAATGCAAAGAAAAGATGAAAATGAAATAAGTCATTAGGGGAAACCAAGACCAAATTAATGTCAATGTGTATGTGTATGAGAATGTATGTATTACAGGAAGCTAATACGGCTTTGCCCTTCATTTTATTTTAAATGTTGCATTTGATCATGCATCTATCTAAAATATGTTTTAGTCAGAGTTGGACCCCTACTGGAGCAACAGATCTTGGTCAATCAGGGATCAAATTGTGAAGCCTTTTAAAAGCAAATCAAAGAAAAAAAGAAATCAAAATGAAAATTAGATCCATGTGTGGAATATATTGTGTGTTTGTTATCACTTTACAATAAGACTACCCTTATAAAGGGTTTACGAATAATTAATAAATGAATTAGTTTACGAATTAAAGTTTATAAATCGTTAATAAGCTTTTATAAGAGATGAGATATACAGGGCAACTGTGACGGGTTGCTTGCCAAATAGCGAGCCCACATTTATCTGTACTGCTAAGTCTTATATTGGCTACTTAGCTTACTTCGTGTTCTTCATCAGCCAGCATCCTTGGTATCTGTGGTTCACTGAGTTGATTCTCCCCCCCTTCCATCTTGATGTTTCTTGGAATCTCTTATGACCATTTATGAATGAGTTACTAACATTTATAATTGGTAAAAGGGAGCCTTATTGTAAAGTGTGAAACACATCACCATCTATTGATGAGTCACTAACATGTATAACTACTGAAAGGGTGCGTTGTTTAAAAGTTGAATACACATGTCCATTTATGAATGAGTTATAACATTCACGCTGACCTAATACACATTTTTCACATGAAATGCAAGTAAGATCCAAGCAAAACATTTTATTCACACATTAGGACTCAAAGTAATGACTGTTTAGTATGACTGATACACATATTTAAACATAAAAGCTTTTCTCAGACATAAATGAAAGACTTGGCAAGACATAATGGTACTCAGACTGGAAAGGCTTTGTGTATATCCTTGAACAAGCGTCCAAGCAGTCCATCAGGGTGAGCAGAGCCAAGCCAAGATGACCATTCAAGAACAGTGAGGTGTTCCTCCAACAAACTCTCTGTACAGTTTCCTCTCAGTCTACGGACATGTCCTTTGACGGTCGAGCAAGCTCTTTCTATATGTTGGGTATGACTGCTGTCTGGGGGTTCCACCTGCTGTGGTTTATGGTGTAGTGGTTCTACCCCATGTTACTCAGCACTCTCCTGTGTGCCCTCCACTCATCACTAATAATGCTACTTCCTGACTTAACATGCCGTCTAATCAGAGGGACAAGGTGGCATCTTGATCGTTTCTCCACTAGTTTCAACACTAGTCTCCACCTTTTGTCTTTAACTCACATCATTCCGAAGACCCATTTCTTCCCTTCCAGGTATGTCCAAAGCGTCCACGTGCATTAAAAAAAAAAAACATCTAACAAAAATATCTAAGACATCATCTTGAAATATGACATTAAAGGTGGCGTAGGTAATTTTTAGAAACCGGCTCGAGATACACTTTTTGTTATATTCCGCAGAATAGTCCACAAGGCACAAGCACAACAAACACGGCCGAGTTCAAGTTATGTTCCCCGGATGAGCTGAGCAGGCAGAGCCGCTGTAGCTTCACGGAGCTGCTAGCAGAGCAGAAAGCTAACAGCAGCAGTCACTGGACAGACCTGTCACTCAATGTGACCACGCCCTAATTTATGCATAACTTTAAGGCTTAATATAACTTTTTACAAGGCTCCCTTTTGGCAGTTATAAATGTTAGTAACTCGTAAATAAATGGTCATAAGAGATGCCAAGAGACATCAAGATGGATGGGGGGAATCAACTCAGTGAACAACAGATACCAAGGATGTTGGCTGATGAAGAAGACGAAGTAAACTAGTGCCAATATAAGGCTTAGTCATCTTGCCAAATAGTGAGCCTGTGTTGATGTCTATGTTAGAACTGGTTTATAAATGGTTCTTAATGATTAATAAAGTGTTTACAACCTAATTAATAACTTAATTATAAACCCTTTATGAATCCTTTATACGGGTAGTCTTATTGTAAAGTGGTACAGTGTGTTTCCTAGAGGTCTAAGGAGGACACTTTTCTCACATTGATCACAGTGAAATCGAACTATGATTATTCAAATATGGTCTCTAATAACAAACTTCAGTTCAGTAAAAATCTAAATTTCTCGCTTTGCTGCGATTCCAACATCAAATTACAGATTGAGCCAACATTTTCAAGGAGAAACAGAAACTCAGACAAACCAATCTCTGCTTCCATCTCTGACTGTTTCAACTGTTTCAATGCTTTAAAAACAACTCAATAAATGATATTCCCCAGGGTGGAATCTGCCAATGTTTGTTTTGGTTTTCCGATGTCAGATCAGAGGGGATTACTGAACAAACACAGTGGAAAAACTGCTATAAATATGTCGTTCTTCGAAATGTCATATTTAAGTTTGGGCACTGGGGGATGTTGGCTCCTGGTGATTATATTGGATACAGGTGTCTATTGTATTAGCGCACCAGAATGTTTTTTTTAACAGTACGAAAACACAAGGAATGCCACAGGAAAGGAATATAGGAAATCGTTGTCATTGTACTGTTGTTGGATTTGTATAATCTAAATAAAGCTGCACATAACCACGTTCTTGCCTGGACTTTGGATCTTTTTCCCTGCGTAAGATTCTCTAGCTGGTGCCCAGTTTTACTTTTGAGTTAACTTTCTGATTTATTTGTTTGCACGTGTGGTGAAAATGCAAAAATAAAACATCCTATGGTTTATCACGTGTCTTTAGTAGTTGAGGAAACAAAATGAATACTTTAAAAATCCCTTTTTCCGTTTTCAATTTCCGGATTTAATATCCATTTTTGATCCTTATTAAATATATGAGGGTGAAGACATTCTTACAGATGACACCGATGTCAGGAAAAGATGATCAGCAGTGGGCTGATAGCAGCAGATGCATACAGCTCAGTTGTGGTGCATGGTTGTTGGAAAGTTCACACTGCATTTAGACACCACTTCCGATGAAAAATAAAGCTGCTTGTTCCTCAGATTGACCGGAATGGATATCCTTCCCCCTTTCATCCCAGAGTACCACTCGCACATCAGACTGCATTCATCAAATGCACAACAAACCCCCGGTGGATTGTAGTAACACGATACTGAGAAGTAAGCGGATTTCTTGGAGCTAACCTCAAACTCCCAGGAGAATACTACAAAGCTAAATAGATACCATGGCACGGCCACAACTCGTCATGGATGGTTTCATTATTTCCATGTTTGACACGGCTGGTTTGTAACATCAGCTGCTGTTGAGTCATCTCTCTGAATAAAGATGGTTCAGGTGGTCAATAGATATACGTTCATCAACAGAAATACCAATCCAATAGTACATTTTTAATTGAATACAATTACAGAATGCTTCTATATGACATTTCATATGTTTTACAACGATGACAAAACAATTCAAATCAAACACATCCAGTTCATTCACTTTACTTTTTCATTCTTTAGATGTAGTTTTCACTTTCAATTTTTTTGGCGCAAATATTATTATTATTATTTGTTATTATTATGTTTCTATTATTATTTTATTTATTTATTTTATACATTTTCTGTAGGTTGCCATTATACTCTCAGCAACTGGCACAAAGACAAAGGTCTTCCGGCATAAAGCAAGAAGTAATTGTTTCATCCTGTATAAAATGAAAGGGAAACAAATTTAGAAATAGAAATTATCCACAAAAACAAGTCAACTTATGGAACTGAAAATCCACTTCAACGCTTTTTAATCACACAGAAATTGGCTTCACCTTCAGAGGAAAAGTACAGAGAGATGAGATGGGACTGATAGTTGTTTCCAAGCAACAAGCTACAGCGAGGCCTTTTGTTTTTCGACAAGTGGTCCCACTCTCCAATATATTAGCTTTGTATTACTGTAATTCAATGTCCGTTTTCCAAAATAACCGTATTATTGAGTGCTTACGGAAATTAGTTGTATCTGATGTGCAGCTTTGATTGACACATACAAAACAAAACAGCACAAAAGCACTCCGGAAGTCCTGTTACTCACAAAAAAGAGGAACAAAATACACATATGAAACCTGAACATTAGCATAACAGGGCCCCTTTAAATTGTAATCCCACACTTCTTGACCAACACTAACTATAAGACTGTTAAACACCTGAACATGGATAACATTCACCGGTTTGCAACTTACAAATTATGTATCTAATATATCATATTCCAATTACTTGTATATAGACTCTTATTGCACTATTTCTAACCTATTTTATCTGTATTTAATTGCACTATTTGATCAGTTTTATTGTGTTGCACTGTTGGAGGAGCCTGTGACCTAAGAATTTCGTTGTCATAACTACACTGTAGCTATGTACGAATGTCAATAAAAGCCTTGAAACTTGAATCTTGAATCTAACAGCTTGCCAGCATGGCCTTTTAAGAACCCATACAAATAGAAAGCTACTTACTACTACCTTTCCCTTCCTCTTAACTCTAAAGTAATTGTCCTCTATATTAGCTGATCCGACCGTGACCCCAATGATCAAATCATCAAGATATACACATAACCTTTTGACGCCGTCATAATGTGAACAGTGCATGTACATTTCTGGGGTCCTAAAATAAATAGTACTCAAGAGATGTGAAGGTCTGACTTGAGAGCACAGGTGTGAGTCCATCCCTGAACCTTCATTGCGTACGTGCAGATCGGAGCCTACTTCATGCTTGGCCGAGGGAAAAAGGTTGACAAATACAAGACAAATGATCAGCCACTGTAAAATGAGACGGATGGTGTGAATTGAAGCAGGCATTGCGGGGGTAGTCATACACTTCAGCAATGCTTCCTGAGTCTGATCTCATCTCTGCTCTCCAACCTAACTTGCAGGTTTCTGGCAGGCAGAGCCCTATAGATTGAAATAACAAACTGAGCGGCAAACAGTAGGATAATGCTTTCTCCTGCTTTGAGCCTCCTTTCAGGAACCTTATATATGGCAATGTGGCAGATAACTGTTGAAAGTTAATGAGGAAAAAATATATATATACTTTTTGTCCTGTTTCACTGCTGCTTTTAACCTGCCTTCAGTTAAACAACTTTTACTGACTTATTTTCAGTGTTGGAAAGAAACTAAGTACATTAACTTTAGTATTGGACTAGACATTTGAAGTACTTATACTTTACCCGAGTATTTTAATTTCATACTACTCGAAACATTTTGAAAGCCAATGTTGTACTTTTGACTCCACTAGATTTATTTAGGAGTTACTTTATGAATTCAGATTTTGACACAAGGAAAAACTCTTGGGATTTTTGCGTATAGATTAATCCATTGAACATTATCTTTAATTAACTGAAACCATCGGTGGGTTAACAGAAAATGTATTGGAATTAAGACGTTTTTGTTCAAAAATATTTCACATTTCCAGCATCTTAAATGTGGAGATTTTCTGCTTTTCTTTTGCATTTGCACTTTATCTTCTGTGAAAGATGGATGTCAGGGGGAAGAGTTGTTGA
>CALSBZ010004415.1:535074-558490 GCA_943591055.1 Gobionotothen gibberifrons
GTGTGTGTGTGTGTGTGTGTGTGTGTGTGTGTGTGTGTATGTGAATTAGTCATGCTGGCATAAGGAAACCCAGACATGTCCAAGTTCACAATGGTCTCATGTACCCCCCTCCCTTCACTCCCACCATCCCCTACCCAAGTCCTCATTTCCCGTTGCATCCTCCAGTAAAAACAGGCATGTCATCTCCTGGATTGCTGATAATACCAGCTGCATAAATGCAACACTGTTTGTTCAGCCACTATAGACTAATTTCACCCGAAAAGCCTCTTTACTTTGACGCCACTATCAGAGTAAAGAGTATTACTAAAGTTTAAAAACAGACCTGTCTTCCGAGAAATCTATCTGGGCTGTTTAATCACCAACATCAGAGTTACAGCATATTTGTGTTGTTGCATAATTCATATACTGATAAGGAAACAACACTGTGGTATGTCATGATGTCCAATCAGCTCAGATGTATTCATGCTGATTCATCTTCTGCCTCCACTGCGATTGGAAAACAAACAGCTGCAGGTGGATGCGAGGTGAAAGGTTGAAAGCCGGTTTATCAGATCTGGATTTGAAAGCCTGAAGGAATCTGATCATCTGATGCAATGTGTCTGGAATTACAAACAGCAAGACTAAAGCAACATACCATCCTTCAGATTCAGGTCACTCCCTAAAGCCCGGGAGAGGCGACGCAGAGAGGACAGAAACAATACGATGTTTGAGTGGGGAGAGGCTTGTTCTCAGACCACACACACAACTACTGTACAGCTGTTTCCTTTATTTATTTTTTACAGCCTGATCAAAGACTGGCTATTTCTGCTGACCCAGTCATTGTGGACAGAATGTCTGCTTTTACTGCAGCTTAAAGTGGACCTATCATGCTATATTTGAAAAATATATTGTAGGGCCATACCTATACAAAACATGTCTGTGAAGTCTTTTGCTTAAAATACCAAACAGATCACCCATTGTCGCCATGCCTCATACTGCTCATACCCCTCTATTGCAGCCCTGTTCCAAAAAGGCTGATTCTGCTTTAAATGGAACGGCTGCTACTAGCCACGCCCCTTTGTAGCGTCATGCAGCTTTCCCTTGCTAAGAGAGTTTTCTACCGGGAGAAACTCAGCTAAACGCTGCGGTGATTAAATGCCATATTATGCTCCCAACCACTTCAAGCATTATTTCTGAAACAGTATGGAGCTCAAACCTTTCTCTCTCGCAGGGTTTACCACAAGGACATTACGTTACACATATTCTCTCCAGTAGCCTACAGCGTTAGCTCCATGGTTAGCTGAGTGTTAGCATGCTTGCTAATGTAAACACAGAGCATAATACTCCCAAAGCACGCCGCGCATTTTTTCTGATATAGCACATAGTTTGACATGTTCTTTCTTAAGTGTTTACCGCTAGAACAGTGCCATTATATGTATTATATATAAATGTGCCTCCTGCAGACATCCTGCTGAATACGCAGACACACAGTTGCGACGATAGGTTGGGACGTGTCACGTGTGCCAGAGACGATTTTTTTTCCTTCTTTTTTTTAGATGTGGGTACGGAGGAAAAGAGAGAGGGTTTTGTTTTCTGATACTTTGTGAGTTCCCTGACACACCGGGGACACACATTTATGTATAAAAGACATTAAAAAGTACATTTTGCATGATAGGTCCCCTTTAAGTTAACATGAATATGTTGTTAGATGAGCTGACATCACCTTTGCACCATGAATACAAGTCTTTGAATTACTTTTCTGAAATAAATCCTAATAATGTAGGCATGTGACTCAGATTGAAGAGTGGTCATCCACATCCATCGCAGGGTGATGCCGGGCCACTGAAGTCAACATGCCAATGTGTCCTTGGGCAAGATACTTAATGACTTACCCTGAACTACTCCCAAACGCACGGCCAACGATGTGTGTATGAATTGTATTACTCCTAACGACAGAAAATGCTTTCAGTCGTCGCAAAAAGGCTATTTAAAGGGGCCCTATAATCAGGGGTGCACATAACTTTCTCAGTGAGGTACTCAGATGAGTACCTGGAGTCAGTGTTTTGGTACTCCAAGTTCTGGCTCCAGCCCTCTGTATCGGGAACGTCAATGGGGGGGGGGGCTAGTGGAGTACTCCGTGACCACAGAGCGTGACCGTTGTGATCAGCTGTTTTAGCGCAGTTCTCCAGTGCAGGGGGGGAGTCTCCCTCCGCAGCCGGTTGGCGTAGTTTTGGCCCAATTCCGTTGTACAGTCCGACGTTAACAGCAGCCCTGTCTGTGCACACGGAGACCGCCTCTGTCGTCCGGTGATCTAACCGCCTTCTGGAAAAGCTTCACAAGTACGTCGGTACGCGCTTTGTGACACAAGAGACGGTACGCATTTCGGATTGTTGCCGCGCATGCGTACCTGCGTACCAGTTATGTGCACCCCTGCCTATAATGTTCATTTTCAGGTTCATATTGGTACTTTGACATGCCTCCATGCTTTAATGTTCAAAAAGCTCTTTATTTTTCTCATACTGCCTGTGCTGCAGCACCTCTTTTCACCCTCTGTCTGAAACCAGAGCCCAGTCTGCTCTGATTGGATAGCTGGCCGGCTCTGTTGTGATTGAGCAACTGCTTAGAGATGTCCCACCTCTTTGCCTATCACATACAATGCGTTGGAGCACTAGCCAATAGAAGCGTGAGTTCTACATAGTGATGTCACTATGTTACGGAAATAAACAAAGGAGACCAATGGAGGCTTTTCATGCAAAGGGGGGAGAGTGGGAGAGAAACTAACTTTGGGATTTTAGCCTTTGCAGACCATTTACATCAGGGGTGTCAAACTCAATTTCATCGCGGGCCACATTCGCATAAAGGTTGCACTCAAAGGGCCGGTTGTAACTATATAAATATATAATATATATATAAAATAATGTATTATATTTCATTATTGCCTCTGAATTGGATTATTATCGGATAGGATAATAACTTAGTAAAACTACGTCTGAAAGCAGAAGTCCAGGGCAAATAATTGCAACTCTCTTCAGTGCGCATGTCACAAAACGAGATGCATTGTGGGACATGTAGTTTATGGGCAACCTGCGTCTGTAAAGTGGCGTGTGACCGTATAATAAACGTATTATATTCTTTGCAAGCTCTTGCAGGGCCACATAAAATGAAGTCGCGGGCCGGATTTGGCCCCCGGGCCTTGAGTTTGAGACCCCTGATTTACATGCACAAAAACCATTATAACAAACCACAGGAAAGTGAAAGCCAAACAAGCACAATAGGGCCTCTTTAAATGCAGTCCATTTATAGTAGTCATGATGATCTGTCAAAGCAGTCAGAGGGAACAGAATGCCAGCTTCATCACTCTTCAACTCTCTTATCAGGATGGCACCCGAAGGCGAGACATAAGCTATGCAAAACAAGTCAATCTCTCCTTTATGTGGCTTGCATGAACAGTGAAACACTTTTCTTCATAGCGGATGAAAAGCTGTTGATTGGAAAGCTTCAGGGTCAAAGCCTGGTGAGTTGCAATCTTGCCATCTGGGCTCTACCTGCACCACAGATGGAGGTAGAGTTTACACAGCACACACACGACAGCGTCATTCAACACACCCGCATGCGGCACTGGAAACTTCCCTTGTGCCACGATCGCATCGAGGGTTTAAAAAAAGCTCAATAGGGAAACTTGATTCACCACGGCTCTTGGAATTGTCTATGACACAGTTTGAGAGTGTTAAGAATAAACACTGAGTGGGTTCATTCAGAAGTGTGGTATCTGTTACATTTATAAAAAAAAACACATTATGTTCAAACGTATTTAGATACACGTCAACAGAGCAACTCTGTTTGTGACGTGTGATAAGATTTGATGGAGACAGTGTGCAATCTAGAGTCAGATCTAATGTGTAAACATGTTGACATCAGGCTCTTCTTATTCTTCTTCTGCTTAAGGTCAGAGAACAGAGTGGTGCAGGAATGAGTCCTAAAACCGGAGAATGAGTTAGCATTTGATCATATCTGCTTACCTTTTCTCAGAGTCATTGCTTTTTTTAAACATGTTATTTTGTAGATGTCACAAAATACCCCACTTGAGAATGTCCAAAGCCGTTTGTTAAAAACAGCGAGTGCTAACACAGGACTAAATGAGACTACTAAACGTCATCATGCAGAACATTAGCTGCCTTTAGCAGTGGTGAACATTCCCAGCCATGAGACCCTGTTGTAGTTTGTTCATAACCTTACATTCGTTTTTTTACCTCTGCCAATTGCATTTACACACATTAAAATAATCAAAAGAGTGTGATTGTAGGAAGAATCCAAATGAACAAAATGTGTTAGTATCATAAACATGTGTTTGCCACAGGAATAATGTAATGCTTACTTCTGGGTAGGCCAATTCAACTACATGCTAACAATAAAGTGAACACCCAATCCTACCTCTAAAGTATCAAATTGTGTTTAGCCTGATGCTTGGATAGCTCTCATCAGACATCTCTCGTTGAGGGGGGGGGGGGGGGGGGGGGAATGTAAGAGACAATCAACCCAGGAAGCCTCTAACTCGAGAAGGAAGCATGATTTCACTCTTAGATAAATGAGCAATTCAATTAGAAGACTCTCTGTGAGAACTCTGAAAAGAGTAAGACGGCCGAAACAGCAGTGAAACAAGAAGTGGATTAAATGAACATGTTTAATTGCTATGTACAATTAATACAATCGAAAACTGTCTGTAGATTTAGCAGGCTTTAATAGACATATATACACTGACGTAACTCCAATCCAATGCAATTCATATACTCTGAAAGCTCTCTTGTGTTCCCATGGCTCACTGTATACGCCTGCATTAACTTTCTCCACCTAAGTGAAAAGAATGGGTGTTAAAAATATGCATAAGAAATCACTGAAGTGTGCTTAATCAACTTTTTATTAGTGTTGTTAACGCCCGCTGAACTAATCTCTTCAGTGCGCTCCCACAAAAACATTAGCTCACAGGCTTTATTACCAACTCTATTAAGGCTAAGTGGGTCATGACCAGGGACGTGCACAGGTACGGCTAATGTTGCCCGGGCAACAGCCCGTTGGCCCTTTTTGGCTGACCTGCCCCTCTGGAGAGAGCGAGAGTTTTGTTTTCTATTGTGGCCGAATCAACATGATAAGCCCACAATTAGTATTGTAGCGTCTCGCTGCGGGAAACACACCTTGTCAGCGCTGTCATCTGCCCCTAGTCACGTGACTTAGTTTTAAATCTGACAGCTGGAAGTAAAGGAAGACACCAGAGACCACTTTGGATAAGTGGTTGCCTGTTATAAATACCTTGGTATCTGGCTTGATGATTGCCTCTCTTTTAAACTTCAGGTCGATAATCTACTTAAAAAGCTGAGGGTGAAGCTAGGTTTCTTTTTCAAAAACAATTCCTGTTTCTCACTTGAGGCCAGGAAAAGGCTCTGTGACCTTTTTACCTGTGCTGGACTATGGTGATCTGATTTATATGAATGCACCTGCCCATTACCTGAACAAGTTAGATGCCGCCTATCACAGTGCACTAAGATTTGTTACTAATTGTAAAGCACTTACTCATCACTGTACCCTGTATGCCAGGGCAGGTTGGCCTTCACTTACTGTACGGAGGCTCAGTCATTGGTACATGTTCATCTTTAAAGCCATGTTGGGTAAACTCCCATCTTACATCTGCTCTCTGATCACTCAGAGAGTTGCAGGTAGCTATTGCCTGAGATCACATGATGTGGTTTTGTTACATGTGCCAAGTGCTAGGACTGATTTAGGTAAGAAAGCTTTTATGTGCGCAGCTCCTCTTGCTTGGAACAGTCTTCAAAAATATTTGAAACTGAGCAAATTGGTTCGACTCCATGTTTTTAAAGCTTGGATAGGTGCAATTCTATTGGATACTGTTGGTACTTGTCAATGTCGATAGGTATGTAAAATGTTTCATGTTGTAACCTACTTGCTGCAGGTCTCCCTTGAAAAAGAGATCGATGATCTCAATGGGACCACCTGGTTAAATAAAGGTTTGGGAAAAAAATGGAAAGCCCTATCCCCGGTAATGTCCCCGTTTTGAAATAGGCTTATATTGATTTTGAGTTTTCTCATGGCAGTTAGAGTAAAGGGAAGAAACCAGGGGACTTAAATTCCTCTTGACACCGTCGTTTATTTACAAAAAAAACACCTACATATGAGGAGTTGTTTTCCAAAACGCTATAAAAGCCAAATTGAAAAAAATTGAGTTTGTTGTGCCATTTTGCTGTGTACTGAACCTATTCACTGCTCTATCAACGTTTCATGCCAAATCGCTATATATCCTATATATATATATATACATTTAATATTAACAAAATGTGTGGGTCTAGGTAAAAAATGTCATTTTCCTGAAAACTATTAAAATGGATATATAGCGTTTTGGAAAAGAACTCCTCATATACTTGCTATTGTGCTTCTGTCTTTCTGTGTCTTTTCATCTGCTAAACTCCCTCAACAGGGCCGCTCGCTCTCTTCTCTTGATCGCCCTCTGACGGAGAACACTTCACTGTCCCGCTTCATTGTAGGATTTCTGCCATGTCTCTACGTCTTTAGTTTGACCATCTCTGTTATTAAGTTATGGAATACTAAATAAATAAGTAATTAGATACCTTACCGTTACTGCCCTCATAAAGAATGATAAGGATACGAATAATGCGTATTGAACTGGTTTAATTAATTAAATAAATAATTCATTTATTAGTGAGTTTATTTAAGGTAATTAGTTAGAAGCGCTCAGTATGTTTGCATAGCAGTTACAATCGTCAAACTACATTAAAACAGAATTGTCCCCATTTTTTCTTTAATAGTTACTAACATTAGATATTTTAATGAGATATGGACCGCGAAACAAAAAATGAATAACGAATTTAGCAGTTGCAATGACAGTGTTGTGTTTTTATGGGGGGGGGGGGGGGTCAGATAACGTTATTGGATTTAAAGCTCCCATGTCATGCTTTTATGGTTATTACCCGTCCCCTTGTGTGTTATGAAGGTTTGTATGCATGTAAACGGTCTGCAGAGTCACAAACCCTCAAAGTACACCCTGTAGCGAGTAAAACTCTAACACAGAACAGACCTGTCTATGCTGCCCCAGAACGCCTCGTTGGAGATATCTCTTTTTCCATTTGTTTCTTGGAACCAAACCAAACCAAAATGGACCAATCCGCGGGGCTCCTCACAGGCGTCACTATCAAACGCAGTGGGGGGGTCCTTTAGCGTACATTTTCAACTAACAGGGAGTCCCATTGACTTACATAGAGTTCCCTGGTTGGTAATAGACGCGTTGGGATCGTGGAGAAATGCTCTCCGCAGACCCATTCTCACAGCGTTTATCAACCTTTTTCTTACTCAATATCAAGCCACACTTATTGTTTTTACTTCGGCTGTGAGTGTTTGTGTGTGCTCAGGATGAGTTTCGCGCGGTCTCGCTGTATCGCCGACCCGGAAACCACACCAGTAAGCAGTGAGCCTCGAAACGTCCCGACCAATCAGAGCACACTGGGCTCACAGGGAGGGGGGGGCGGAGTTCCAACAAGCCGTTTAGGACAGAGAGTGAATACCGGTTAATACACATACCTGAGAAACTATGAGAAACCAATGTGAGTTTGGAAAATTGCACAATATAAATCTATTTTAGTATACCTCAACAATGGAATTATGATCAGTAGAAATGGCCATGACATGGGACCTTTAAAGTACAGACTCTTTGGAGTATTTGTCCTCCGGTGAGAAGTTCCTTTGCACAAAATCTCTCAATTTAAAGATGAGTTAGAGCCTAACCCTGAAAAAAAGGACCATGAATAAATTGTTTACTTTAGGTTCTTGCACCCTGACTTCACAGCTGTTGCAGACAAGTCTCACCTGGCACACTTGGAGAGAAACTATCATTACCAAATGTTTTGTGCAGTTGGATTTTTGCTGGTCAGACACATGGTGTACAAAACCATGTAAGGATTTGTGCAAACACACATATGCAGAATGCAGAAAATAATGGTCCTATGGATGGATGCGCATGGGCTCATCCAGCGCTTAGCTTAATCTTTCTAAAATATTGTAAATTCATGAAAAGTATGGTCTCATTATTTATCCAGTATCATACCAAACTAAAGTGAGTAACATAGCTGTAGCTGTGGAAAAGCAATGACATCAAACTCAAGATCTAAGTAGCAGTTTACTTAGATAGTTGTTCAAACACGCTACACATAACCAAAACAAATTTCTCATGGCGTGCAACAACAACAAAAACACAAACAACAACAGTAAGACAACGAAAAAAACAGGACGAGGCTCTAATCACAAGAATGGAGAATGTGCTGAAAGCGTAAACATGGAATAGCTGTAGCAAAAGAGCATGCAGATCATGTACAATATGATACTCTTGACATAGCGATAAGCATAAGTCACAATGAGAAAAAGGCAATTGCTTCCATATCTCAGCAAACATCTTCCCCTTGGCTATTAAGTGCCCATTTGACCTGGCGCTGCCATTTAGTGCCATTTAAATACGTTTATAAAGGGACAATTCTTCTGCTAACTCCAGGTCTAATCTGCCAACATCAGACTACAGCAGTAATGAGAAGGGGAGATTTGTGCAGCAGACAGAGTGAAAGTCAGGGAAACACAAAGGATTAATAGTTGTTTGTTGGGTGGAAACTCTGCACAGAAAATGCATTAAAGATGAATCTCTTAAAATCATTAACAAACAAACATCCTATTCAAGTTGCTCTTGGAAATGAAGTATGAAGATACTAAGATAGCTAATAAGTTAAAAGTCTTCATAACAAGTCAGGACATTTTTAAAGCAGTTTTTTCTGTATAATGTAAAAAATCAGTGGTGAACTGTCAGGGCAGTCAAGGTATTCAGAGAATACCCTGAAACACAAAACATCAATTTAATTATATAAATACAATTTTATAAAATGAATAAATGAGAATGGTATGTGTTGTTGATCTGTAATATTACAGTGTTATGTTGATTTGTTTGTCCTTCTCGGACCATGCATTACGCATTTCAGTGGTTTTGTGTTAGAAAAGAAAGCAACCAATCAGATCTTGTTCTGGGTCTCCAGAATATCCTTCAACCAAGGTGTTCTACATCCTTGATCGAATGCCCTGGCTGTTGCACTGAATGAGAGCGTACGTTTGGACTGACAGTTTGATCAACCAATCATATATTGATCTGTAGCCAATGGGCGTATTCTTTCAGAGTTTCCCTCGGTTCCAGGGTACTCTAGAAGGCCCGCTAGGTCACTGGCTCGAGACAGAGGATCGAGATAAATGCGATGAAGCAATTCATGCCGTTTTATTGTATTTAACATTGAAATGGCAACAGGCGAAGATGATGTTGTTGCGGAATTGTTATCAGTACCCCTTTCAAGACGACAATTCAGTGGGGTGGGGATTGAGCGTATGCGGGGGGGGGTGTGTGTGTCTACAGAAGGTCCAGTTGTGATAGACACGGTTCGCCACTGTCAAATATTTATCGAAATGTATGTATGTCAAATAGGTCCGCATTATGAACAAACACGCTAGGCTCGGTTTTAGCATATTTTCTGTTTTGTTGCCCAAAATGCAGCACTGTATCACAATAGCTTCCGTGTCATGTGACCAATGTAGCATTTGATCTGAACACTGGAGGAGTTGGACAAACCTCTTTTAGTTAAACTTTGAGTGTTTCTATTCTTTTTCTATTTTATATGAATATTTTATTGACAATTCAGCATTTTTCCATCAAAGGGTCTTTTTTTCAATAGCATGCTAAGGGACTCCTTGGGTGTTTCTCAATCGCGAGGATGCTGGCTTGGTAGTCGTGTACTTCCAAGTCACTTCCTTCAGAAACGAAGCAAGTACGCTTCCGAGCCACGGCTTCGGAAAACGAAGAAGAATGGAACAGGCTAACAAGTGTGCCACTCTCTCTAACGGTTTCAACATAAACTGTACCGAAAATAAATACCTCACGATGTCTATCTAATTATGAACTTGCTTTACTTTCACGGAACACATTGTTGGTGATAACAAATGTAACATATTTACCAACACATGTTCTACGCCACTACATACTTACATTTAAATGTGTGCTGCGTCGGTTCAGCCATTCTCCGCAAGGGTTTTTGAAATTGGTCTGTGCGCAAAGCATTGTGGGGATTTTAAGGACGCAAAGTCTACCCATGTGCAGCCTCGAAATTTCCCCCAAACCAAGGACGCGGCCTCGGTGGAATTCCAAGTATGCTGGACATTGGAACAGTCCTGCTGCGCCACTTGATGACGTAGCATCCTTGAAATATTGGCTTGGAAGCCAGTATCCTCGAGATTGAGAAACGGCCCATGTCAATGCATCATTGAAATACTACGCTGGATGAGTGGCCATACCTCTTTAAATTGGATTTGAGTGTTTTTATAGTTGTCAATAGCTTCTATTTCATATGACCTTGTGACACCAAATCAATGCAGCATCGTAATGCTCAGCTGGACGAGTATAGGCTCTTTAACTTAGATGTTAGTCTTCATTTCCTATTTTCTATGAATATTTAATAAATAATGTACCTTTTTGTTAGTAGTTTCCATTTCATTTGACCAAGTGACTCCATATCAATTTCCATTCCAGATGCAGTAGATAGTGTTTTTGTTTCTTTAAACATAGCTGAGTATTGACGATAGAAATATTGGAAATGCACGATGCTGTTTTATTTATTTTTAAGCTTGAAATAAAAGTCTTAAAGCAGTCAAATCTAAACAAAGTTCTCATTTGTGCGACTTGGCATTCAAACCCAAGTGTTCAGAGGTCAGGGCGCATTAACAAATGGCTCCGGGTTGTCATTTCCGAAGACATTTTGAGATGTCCGATTTATATCAATCTTTTACGAACTATCATACATTAATATCTGAACAGTCACAGAGAATCACACAATGGTACTGCCATTAGCCTGCTCCTGATAAACAATTACAGGAGCATTTTGCATCTCAATGACATGTAATCCTATTAGAAATCCTTCTACTCTCCTAAACTGTAATCAACACTGTGACACTGTGGATTCATTTCCCACTTCTCTACCTTTTGGCTGACATTGTCGACACTGCTTGCGTCAAACCCGGCTTCACTCACTCGAAATAAGGTGAAACACGAGCTGCACAAACACTTGGCTTGTAAATATATACAGGACATTTGAAATGAGGAAGAAGGTGGATATTCACAAAGATGAAATACAAAACCCGCCTGACAATGTGCTTCATCAGTGAGGTGGGCATGGATGCTGTTCCAGTAAGTGCACAAAACATAGGTTGGACATGTTGTGCCAATTACTCTATACAAGGCAGCACTAACTGCATTGTGGCTCAGTGGGAAGGCTGTCTCTCTAATGGCTTTGGGGATAACAAGGCATGTTTCTCCAGCCATGTTGTTTATTTCCCCCGCAAACAATGAGGATTGGTTTCCACTGAAGGATGAACCAAACGCAGAGATCGGCTGTTCTATTTTAAAAGTCAGAGGAACAGGTCTAAGCTCGTCCATGCCTACATATACCATTAGCAATGCGAGCAATGTTCCAAAGCAAAAAGGAAGCAGACTGAGGAGATGCTATCACATGGCGCTCTGTTGTGTTTTCATGCCGTTTGCTGTCTCGACACCAAGCTTCTCCTACCTATCTCCTCCACCCACGCTCACTTCTATCCCTTTGCACGGTCGGCCTCCTCAATGCCACTCAACCATTAACTGGACGGTCAAGATTCTTGCAAACATACAGTGATGAGGTGTGTCCTTCTAATCTTAGTCTGAGGAGGTGAGCATGTCAAGGGACTTGCGTGCAGCACAGGAATTTAGAAACAAAGGAAGGCTTTTATCTCTAAAGCC
The DNA here is from genome assembly GCA_943591055.1 of Gobionotothen gibberifrons. Taxonomy (NCBI): domain Eukaryota; kingdom Metazoa; phylum Chordata; class Actinopteri; order Perciformes; family Nototheniidae; genus Gobionotothen; species Gobionotothen gibberifrons. The sequence goes on from CALSBZ010004415.1 coordinate 546,926, forward strand.
CATTGGGATCACCAATTAGAGATACTGTCATGAAGCTTTCCCAATAACACTGAACATGATTTATTTCAACAAGGGAAATCCCTACAAAAATAAAGTCCAAATACTACAGCATGTTGTTCTTTTCAATGAGGGATCATTCAGTAGTAGAGTACACAACCCAGTTCCCTTTCCTCCACAGTACATTTCCTTTTCTCTGCTTTATCTTCAATCAGCATGTTAAGCCTTATTACAATATGCTTTACATGGCGCCAGGGGCTGAGCCCTCTAACAACGTCTTAAAGGTGCAGTCACCCTGGGTTTCAACCCAACTCCTTTTTCATGGAAAAGGACATGAATAGTAAGTAAAAATAACACTCAGCTGCCCGACTACTTCTAGTGCAGGTAGAGTTCTTTTTAAATGAAGAATTCAATGTTGACATGAAAGACAAAGCTGCATTTAACATGACTTTATTTAACATGATTATCTTCTACTTATGATCTTGGTTTATTTTTACATTTCTAGCATATATTAGAGAGGGATGCTTTCTGTATATGTTCATTACATGAGTGTAAATGTGTGGATGTTGGGGGGATGATAATCGAAGGAATGGAGTATAAAAGGAATTGGTTTAGCAAGACTTAAAGGGGCCCTATATATTTTGTTCTTCTACTGGGACATGTCTCCATGCTTTAATGTTCAAAAAGGTCTTTATTTTTATATTCTCATACTGCCTGTGCTGCAGCACCTCTTTTCACCCTCTGTCTGAAACCAGAGCTGAGTCTGCTCTGATTGGTTAGCTGGTTGGATCTGTTGTGATTGGTCAACCGCATAGAGATGTCACGTACAATGTGTTGGAGCGCTAGCCAATAGAAGCACGAGTATTACATAGTGAAGTCATTATGTTACGAAAGTAAACAAAGGAGTCCAACGGAGGTCGGGGGAGGGAGGGAAACTCACAAAAACTAGCCTTTGCAGACCATTGACATGCACACAAACACATGACACTACATGGCACTACAGGAAAGAGAAAACCTCCCAAAAGAACAATAGGGCCACTTTAAGGGAAAGTAGTGAGGGTCACACTTAGGTTAGAGATTAAGGGATGAATAAAAGTCAAAATGTTCTTAGAAAACAAGGATGTGCACAAGGTCGAATGAGTGCAGCACACTGGGTGTTGACTTGTATGTGTTGTATCAGGTGAATCACTTATTAAAAGGAAATAAGTCCTACACCGCAGCTGAATGGAAAACAGCTTCTTTTTTTCCAAAACTGACTCGGAGAGCTTTCCCTTCTGACGCTTAAAATACAATAAATGACTTGCTCTATAATGAGGCCACTTTATGTGGGTGGTGTGCTGCAAATCAAGATACAATACCCTGCCTTGATACACTGTGGCTACAGGTACTGTGCTTTCAAATGAACATGACAAGACCTTGGAAACATTGGTTACAGGGGTTTGTGGGCCGAAATAAGAACTTCATGTCCTTAGTAGAAAAATAAATATGTTAAGGCAGATTGACGGACTTCACCTGTCTTAATTATTATACAGTGGACTTTATGCAACAAGAGAAAATGGGTGGTACACCTTGTTTATTAAGCAAGGCCCAAATTGCTCACTTACTGCCCTGGGCTTTGACTTTCGTCTGGAAAATGTTAGACTGTACACACTGTGTATTGGAGCATGCCAGTATGTCACTGCAGGTAACGTCTGCACAGTGTTAGAATATTGGAGCAGTACGGGGTTTGCTGTGTGTGCTGTGGACAGACAGAGCATTTGCTTGGAACAATTTGACCACTTCTGGTAATACAAATGTAGTATTTATAGAAAGAAAAAAAAGCCACTTAACTGGATTCGATCTCACGTGGTGCCACATAATAAAATATTTTGTATCTTAGGTCGCGATCATTTGGAGGGAGTCGATTCCTAGAACTGATTCCTAGAACTACTTATATCTTAACATCTTGAACATGATGTTCATAATGTGTTCAAACCGGTTTCATTTTCACAAGCAATAGCTCCACACCTCAACTAATAATGCGACAAGCTACAAAACAAAATGTGTTGTTTTGAAGCCTTGAGAACCCATATCATAATCAAACACTCATGTAATGCTACGTTTTGTGTATACAACATTTATTTATTTATTTATCTGTTTTTGCTTGTAATTTGGGGAAATGGGGGTACTACAGTAGCAGCCACCATAATGTTTCAATAGCCAAAAAGATGTGTAGTAAAGAATTCAAATAGAAAAATAGAGGGCAATACACCTTTAAAAAACACAAAAATGTTAAAAAATATATTGAAACACATGAGGAGGTGCACTTAAAGGTGGGGTATGTAATTTTGGAAAAACCAGCTCGAGTGCGCTAGAATTTGAAAGTACTTCCTTACAGAGCCCCTCCTCCAACACACACGAACGCGCACATGACCAATGAGGGCACGAGATAAGTTTGTGCACAGATGGAAGGCTGACAGGCAGGTAGGCCATCCAGTTATTTTAGCGGGGCCGGCTCAGATGATTGGTCGTGCTTTTCACAGCGCCACGGCTTCCACAGATGAATTTTTGTAATGTATTTATTGTCAAAGTATTTAATGTATTCATTGCTATCGGGATGTTAAGAGCATTCCATGGAATATAACAACAAGTGTTTCTGAAATAAATTACATACCCCACCTTTAACCAAATAAAGCATTGTGGCATAAAAATGAAGAATCTCACTATGGTAAAAACAATGCAACTTTACAAATGTTTAAAGAACTAAGGAATGATTTAAGCATGTCTATTGAGCATAACACACACAATATTACCTATTTGCTCAGTGCCGTTCGTGATCCCTTATTTTACTCTCCTACACTCAATTGACTTTTGTTTGGCCTCTTCTTCAGTGTTATAATCACAACTAAACGCAGCTAATCTTTATCTGGCATGTTTAGGATTTAATCTTCTTACCTACTCACCTGGACCACGATCAATAGTCAGTGAGATCACAGCTGTAAATGAGCCATTACGGTGATTTGTGTCAGTGAAACTCCCGCTGACTGCAGAGTGCCAACATGCTGCTGACACAGGAGAGTTGAACCAGAGCCCTTCTCTCTCTGTCTGTGTGTCTCGCTCTGTGGCGCCAGCTCCCTGAACTCCTGCCTTCCTCACTCTGTCACTGAGGCAGAGGACGATCAGGAGCAACGCACTTCTTTTATTAAGATATAAAGCCAGTGTCAACCTCTGGCTATAATTTACCATTTGCTTCCGAGTAATAATGGCAGACCTTGTGGCTGTATGGATTTTTAATAGAATGTTGTAATGGCCACCGGTAACAGTCTCGCAGATTTACGACCTGGTATCAACCTGCTGCTACTGACCGAGAGTTTGGGATTTGTATATTAACCTGTTTAGCCCTGAGCCTGTTTTTCAGGCCTCGGGCTCGAAAATGAAAAAAATGTAAATTATTGTGTCAATCCAAAAAAAAAACATTACTTATAGTGAAAACCACCCTTGAATGATGGGATAGTAGACTAAAAGCTTTAGGAATCCAAACTATAACATATAATTACATATAAATTACCCTGTATCAAGATTGATGCAAAAAAAGTGACATTTGACATTTTTAGAGAGATTTAGAACAAAAAAACACTTCTGGGGTCATTTGCCATATCTCTGGAACCCATTGGTCGATTTTGATGATTGACACCTCTTTTGAACCGTTAGAGCCAATAGAATCGAGGGGAAGTTCCTAAAATCCATCTAAACATTACCCATTGGTGAATTAGTGATGCATAGCCAGAATGCCCAAAACCGGAAGCTGTCATAAACCCTCGTAGCTATCATAATAGCTATATATGAAAACGCAGTTTTTGCCATAAATATGAAGATGGATTATCAGTAATCATTTCAAAGTGACACAAACACATTGGATTAACCATTGGATTAACCTTCAGCAGCGTTTTTATCGTTTTAATGCCTTTGAACACAACCTTTGATCAGAACAACAGCAAAGGTAAGACAATGTCCCGTTTTTTGCTCCGTAAAGCTACGTCGTGTGATATCTGGGTTTGCTTCTCCTGCCGCGAATATATTATATTTATACCCCTAGAATCTGTGGAATCTCAGCTTTAATCTGATATCTTATTATTTCTAAAGTGCGTTCAGTGTGCGAAATACGGGGGGGTCCGGGGGATCTCGACCCCCCTGATTAACACCTGAGCCCCCCTGAAAGCCTCAACAGCTAAATTTGAGGGGGGTCTCAAATTAAAATATGTATTCGTCACTTGCAATGGTCACTAACATGTTTTTAAGCTTACTATGTCCAGTATTCATAATTCAAAACATTTATTCACAAATATCTTCTATTTTGGCAAAAGCATTTCCTCGCATAGAATCGAAAACAGACGGCTCTTTAACGGTCGCGTATTCACTCATTCATATGAACGTCAGAATATAGGATTATTTGACGGCACCCCTGAAGACGCCAGACGGCGCCCCGGTTGAGAAACGCTGCTATAGACTACTGATTGTCTTGGCTTGCATCCATGGAATATTGTATAGGTTGCATATTGAGAAATCTTCGACCGGTATATTGCGCAATAAACGGGAGATGGGGACCCCCCCGATTATTGACGGGTATTTCGTACACTGTGCGTTAGCATTTCTTTTGCTCAGGGCTCATTTAGACGCTTCTTGTGAGACTTGTGTTTTGTTTCGATAAAAATGGTTCGTATCGTCAGATAGCTGAGTTTCTTCCCGTTAAGTGGGTATGACACATTAATAGGTTTTTAAATGTTAAGAAGCCCTGAGACACAGTTTCGTGAAAAAAAAACCTGCAGCCCCATCACCTATTATGCAAAACCCTCTTCTTCATGTCTCTTCTACATCAACATGGTACAGATTTTGGCCACTTTATGATGTCATAACGATTTTTTGGCTTGTGTAACCATTAGCCAATCACCAACCAAGGTAACCCCACCCCCCCTATATCACCTGAATCTCCTCCTAGAGCACCATTGTGTTCTTTTTAACCAAATATCTCTCTGAGGGGCGTGGGGAGGGGCTCCTTATTTTCATCTAAAGTAACAGACAGAGAATCAGCACTTTTGAAACAGGGCTGAAACAGAGGGGATTATGGGATGCTGCAATGATCTGTTTGGTGTTTCAGACAAACACTTCAGAGACATGTTTTGTATATATCTGAGACCTATAATATATTGATGAAAAACAGTATAATAGGGGACCTTTAATATCACAAGCAGCACAAAGTGGGCCACGTTTACTTTTGTTGTAGTGTTTACCAATTCATTCATGCATTGATAGTGTCGTGAGAGCTTTCAAATCTACCGACTCTGCCTTTGTGCATGTGTCCTGTTTCGCACGTAGGGTAACTCTTGGTCATGAGCTTGTGGTCTGTACTAATACTCCCAAAGAAAACACAAGCAGAGCATCCTGTACGTTTAAGAATGGACATTTAATTAACAGGCAGCCAACAGGAGAGAAGTTTCACTGAGTAGACATTACTTGAGTGACTTCTCCGGAGGCGTAAAGGACAGCAACCTCCTCCACATGCGGGAGGGATTATAAATTAAACCACACTTTAGAATGATCTCTTCTCTGGGATCCTCTACCTCCCTGAACAGGATTTTCAAAAAATGAACAGCTGAATAAACTTCATGAAGTCACGAGAGTGCAACCAGAATTGCAGATCTTTGTTTAATTACACTCGATAAGTAAACTTGTAGAAAAAAAGAGGCTTATAACTATAGTTGTTTCCATTAGGTAATGTGTCTACTTGTCATATTATAATTCACAGTACATTTGTTGGAGAAATGCGTTTATTTGAATTTCCCGAGGAGATTTGTGCCATTTTTTATATTTGTATAAGAATAAGGCTACAGCTTAGTTTAGTATTATTACTGGAAATGGAGACAGATAGCCTGACTGTGTCCAAAGGTAACAAAATATGCCTACCATTACCTCTGGTTCGATTTGAAGAAATGACAATTTACTTTTTTACAGGGTTCAGATTATTTCATGGCTTGAAAAAGTAATCTTCTGTGGTTTCCTTTGATTGTCCGATCTCTTTAAGCAGTTTCCATTTCACTTAATTTCCATTTTTACTTGACAGATATAAAAAGGGGGTGAGAATATTCGTATCGTCACTTACCACCAAACATTTTAAAACGCCTATTTCCTGTGATTGTCAAACCATGAGATAAACCGAGCATCAATGACGGTGTCAAACAGTGTTAATTTTGGCAGCTGTTTTATATTTAGTCATAGTCTTTAGACGAAAATGGTTATTAGTTTTAGTCACATTTGAGTCATTCCTATCCTTCGTAGTTTTAGTCAACTTTTAGTCGATGAAAAATTACATTTCAGTCAACATGTGTCTCTATACTCTCTGAACGCTCCGTCCCCGGCAGATCTCTGTGTGCCGCTGCAGCGTGTCTGTTAGGCCCCGCCCCCCGCACAGGGAGATCAGGGTGATCGCTCTTCTGGAGAGAAGAGAGCGGAAATAATGATATTGCAAGTTAGAAACGTAAGATGCATTTTGACAGACAAGACGGACACTTGGGGGAAAATATGCTGCATTTTGAATGTCCGATAGTCCACCATTAACACCTTAGTCCCGTCTCGTCTCGTCAACGAAAACTAAATATACATTTAGTCATAGTTTTCGTTATCAAGAATCTTTTTTTAGCTCGTCATCGTCTCGTCTTAGTCATGTAAAAAAGGTCGTTGACGAAAAATTTTCGTCATAGTTTTCGTTGACGAAATGAACACTGGTGTCAAATATGCATTTTGATGATGAGGTGGACGCAAATGTTGCAATTCAATATTATCACAAAGGAAAATACAAAAAGAAGTAGGAGACATTTGTGCTTTTAAAAAAATGATTGGTGGCGCTGTCTCTACGGAGTTACAAAATGTCCAATTATTAACAGGAGTTAATCAAAAAGCATCTGCATTCATTCAGAAGGGGTTTCCATCCAGAAACAAACAAGATGCCCCCAAAAATAGGCTCATCTTGGTATCAGATGTTTCCCCTGAGAGTGTTTGGACATTGTTGCCTCAGTTTTCCCCATACTGCCCCAGAAGAGACTCCATTAAATCCCAGCATGTGGTTCCACTCAGAGCATAATGTGTGTGATTTACCCACGATGTGATAGTGGAGGAAGGCCTAACAGCTCGGCCTCTGCACCATTCACCTCTCTCACCTCAGCACATGATCTCATGCTATAGATCTGCTGGCAGGGGGATTTGCTTCAGGGCTTTGAGCCCCACAGGATGCATTCATGAGGATAAAATGTTCTAAAACCAAATCTAATTTCCGTGATGTACGCATTATTATATTACATTTATATCTTTCATATAAAGTAGATCCATTATTCCCATCAGGGGTCTCAAGTTATGTTTTGCATTTGCATCCACTTGATCCCTGAGGTCTTGATCATCTTTTCCACTTAATGTGTACAGAAGACACAAAAAAAACTCACAGGAGGTAAAAGTGATGCTCAGGAAAGCCAGGCGAATCCAAACTGCAGTGAAGATTTGGTGTAGAGCCCAAAATGGGATTTCATTTGGGTTTCCATCAACGTCCTTAAACATGTAGGATCATGAACCTGAAACTGATTGTGTAGTCAGATATAAAGTGGAACCTTTTTGTAAATATAATAGCTTGACCCCGTTTGTATGGCGTGTTTGCATACCGCTGACACTGTTACTTTTGTACGACATGATAAAGACATTTAACATATTCAAACGTCAGGACGAAGACATTTAAAGTCTCTCTTGTCTCCTTCTGAAAAAGCAACGGTCTGCAGATTTTAAAAACATCTTGAGGAGCCACTCAATTTCCAAATCCACAACAAATGACTGACAATCAGCCTTACTGAATATGAGCATTCGGATGTCGGCATGATTCACACCCTTGGGCTTTCTCCATTGGCAGTGAGTTGGAGAGTGACTGTGGGGACTTTTCCAAGCATGTGAGTGTTGGCACTGACCAGATGGATTGCGTTGTGAATTGAAATGCAAGCTTGTAAAACCCAGATGGCTGCCAGGGATCAGGCCTTCCCTATATGCTGTAAGTCTTGACAGAGACATACCAGAAGGTTTTTTGAATACTGGCTGATTGGAACATATCGCCTTTGAGGTTTCCATGGAGAGGAAGGAAACATTCCCAGGGTGCAGTATATGTGGGGAGTGAGTGTGTAATAAACAGGCTTTCTACAGCCTTTAGTCATGCCCTGGTGATTTACAGCCTGCTATCATGAGTACTGAGCAAATCCTGGGCTGTTCTACACACTGGTTATCAGATTATTTTCTCAAGGAAGTATGCAGTTGCTGTCATATATGAGGAGCTCTTTTCCAAAACGCTATATATCCATTTTAATAGTTGTCAGGAAAATGAAATGTTTTACCTAGACCCACACATTTTGTTAATATTAAATTTATATATATATATATAGGATATATAGCGATTTGGCATGAAACGTTGATAGAGCAGTGAATAGGTTCAGTACACAGCAAAAATGGCACAACAAACTCAATTTTCAATTTGGCTTTTATAGCCTTTTGGAAAAGAGCTCCTCATATATACCCAGAGATACAACTCATGTCACACAAAGCAAGAAACAGGTAACGGTGTGGCAAACATTTCAATTAATTTGTTAATGTGAAGGATGATTAAACCGATTAAACTTCACACATCGACCTATAATCTTATTTAAGAATAGTTATTAACTTAAATGTAGACAGTTATTCTTACAAATGACTTGCTATGAAATGGTTAATGACTGCATGCACTATAGGGTAATGTAATCCTCACAGATCTCTCTCATTAAGGGTAAGGCTGGTTCCACTATCAACAACTCTTCCTATGCCAGCTGACATGCTTGACTATACCACAAACATGTCTCGGCCCACCAATGATATCTTCTCACGCAAAGACAAACACGCATCCATCAAGCTGTCAGCTCCACAGTATAGTGACCTTCATCTACAGAAATGTTCTCATATGTGGACTCTTGGTCATCAGGTTTAAAAAGGCGCCAGTGTTTTGCTTTTGCCCGCTTTTCCCTTTTGTGAATGCACTTGTAATTACACAGCATCCTGTCAGATGAGTGACAAAGTGACCCAGACAAAAAAAAATAAAACATTTAAACCTACAGGGAATGGGACACACTGTAAAAGGGAAGCGCGTATGTATATGTTGGCAAAGAAAAGCTTTGGTTCTTTATCAAGACCGTTTGTTTAAGGAGTGACTTTTATTGGCAACAAATAAGTACAGATGCGGACAGCTTTCCACCTCCTTCAGACATAAAACATCCAGTACAATGATGTAAGTCTGTGGATAGTCTGTGAAATGTTCAGTGTGTCTCTCACAATACATTTATCAACCCCATTATGACGTTACATCTAAAGTACCAATCGCAAACAAATGTTCAAAAGGAAGCCAGCAGCAGGTTAGCTCATTAGCTCAACATAAACACTATAAACGGATAGCCTGGGGTTTCCTAAGGTAATAAATCGAGCTATCAGCGTCTCTTGAATTAATAAATTAGCATTATTTCTTTGTTTTATTTACACAAAAACTGGAGTGTAAAAATGTATACGCTTTGGATGTGCTAGTATTTTTGGTTTATTAGCCTCAGACAGCCAGGCTAGCTGATACAGGCTAGCAAAGCTAACCATCTCTTAGCCGTAATTTAATATTAAACAGACAGATAATGCTATAAATAGCCTCTTCTACCTCTCAGAAAGAAAGTGTAATTGACTAAATGTTGCCTACAAAAATCCTTCATGTGACAGATGCTATACTTAAGGGTCAACAGGTGTTTTTAACTTAGCTAGCTAAAATCATGATTCAAATTAATCTCAGAGCCAATTTGTAATTAACTAAGAATACTATCCTGGTAAAATTGGTGAACCATTGGGATTACGTTTGATATGCTTAACAAGTTACACATGCATGTTACCAGTATGTCTGCCTTTTAGTATTGAGCATGTAGTGTACTGTTCCTTTTTAAAGGTTTTTCACTTTTTAAGTCTAAAGAAAAAGATTCCCAACGTCAAAATGGAACAGAAAACTGTAAACCTGTGGGCTGTATAGCTAAATTATGAGTAGAAACACAAAAGAATACAATAATTAAAGCTCCATAACATAAGACCACGTTGAGCTGTAGATTTGTGAAAAAGTTATCTGTAGGTTCATCACCACGAGACCTTATTTATATTGTCTTCATTGCGTCCATTGGTACATTTATTGAACATCTCGACCATAGCTGCTCTAATAAATAATTCTATGTATGACTTGATGATTCCTTATTCAGCGTGCACATCCTGAAAGGTATGTAGAAATGTATGAAAGGTATTCCCTTGTTTATCTTCTCATTGAGTAGAAGTAATGTGAGAACAAACGCAGAGCAATCACAGCTGCCGTTGTACAGATGATCGGACCAAAGAAGGAACTGCTGGGTGACAAGAGAGCTCAGCATTGCAGCAGAGCGCTGGGTATCTGAGCTGAATCGCATGAAAGGCATTTGCCTGATTGTTCTTCTCCAGTGCACTGGCTCAAGTAACACCGTGATAGCCATCTATTATTTTTGTTTATTTCTTGAGTCGATTGGGGGGCATTTCATTCCTGTTCTTTAGAGTTGGGTGCCTCGTGCTCTGCGGTCTGCAACCACAAACTGTTTTACAAATAAACCTTTTGAGACTTTTAGATATGAAGTGAAGATGAAGAAGAAAATCTAATTTTTACTGCAAAGCTTGTGCCCAAATGTCTGACACAACCTGTTGTTGAGCCTTGGAAGTGTGTGTGTTTGAAGCCAGCAGTGGAAAGCCTTTCAGTGTTGACACATTCAAGTGACAGATACAGTTAATGAGTTAACAAGCTTAGTGGAGCTGCTACATCCAACACAACCTCCGTGACATTAAAGAATAAGGACTGGATGGTCATCACATACTTTTACTCTTTTCAGTTAACACTGTGAATGCCAAAACATCTTGTTGGGGTTTTAACACTCTCTGATGCAGGAGTAGTTATTTTTCACGTGTGTATACAGGTATATAGGTTACAACGTATGTGTGTGATTGTTTGCATATGTGTGTGTGGCTCTATTAGGGTAGTGATCCCTTTATGGGGCTTTAGCGCACAGACACACTGCAGGTTCAGGTTCAGGTTATTTATTTGTACCCGTAGGTAGATTCTGTTTGCAGAGAAAAAGACAAGGGTTCCATCCTGACACTAAAAACAAACACAAACAACAGACACATCAAAAGGACTAGTACAAGTACAAGTATACCCTGCTCAACCAAATCTCAAAATATTTTAAAAACATTGTAAGAAGGAAAACACTAGTACAAACATGGACATTCAAAATTCACAATTAAATAAATAAAAATAGGCATCTGTGTTACTTTTCGACTCCTCCCCTCTCCCTTCAGTCAGGGTGTGAGTAGAGCCAATACAATCTTGGCCAACCTGCAGTGAGAGAGTGTGTGTGTGTCTATGTGTGTGTGTGCGTCTGTGCTAGAGAGAGCTAGAGAGAGAGAGAGAGAGAGAGAGAGAGAGAGAGAGAGAGAGAGAGA
>CALSBZ010004415.1:558500-575950 GCA_943591055.1 Gobionotothen gibberifrons
AGAGAGAGAGAGAGAGAGAGAGAGAGAGAGAGAGAGAGAGAGAGAGAGAGAGAAAGAGAGAGAGAGAGAGATAGCAAAAGAAAGAGTGGGTAGCCACTCTGGTGCACTCTGGTGGTTCTTCCAACGGCGTCACTGTTGCTTGGTCTCCAACAGTCCAACTGTGGCATTGTAGCTCCTGCAAGCTTCAGCGAAAACACAGCAAACTCCTCAAGTCCCAGTGGATTTATCTAAATGGACACGTCCGGATACTTTACTTCTGAAAGTCTTTTTTTGCTTTATGTTAACGCTTCCCGGATTCGTGAAAGTGCTGTCACTTCTTGAATTAATATTGTTTCAGCTTTGTGGATACATCTTTTTTAGAGAACATGCTTTGATTGCCCGCACCAGAAGAACTTGCACTAAAAAACCAATCTTGGTCATCACATCTGGAAACATGGAAAGCCACTACTGCCTTTTGAACTCAGCCAAACAGGACTCCCAAGCTGTGACATGTAAGCAGCAACTGCAAAGTCAAGAATAACTATTATCTAGTGAGCAGATTTATGATGCTTGTAAGGAAAGCAGATTTTTCAATTTTGTTAACGTGAGAAAAACAACCTGTAGCTTATTATAATGGATGGCAACTTAAGCACTCTTGCCTCCGATGTGCTCAACAGAACTGATCCGTACCACGATGCGGCGGGCCCCTGGAGCCTCATCGTTCTGGTCATCATCATACTGACCATAGTGGTAGGAAACCTGCTGGTGATCATCGCTGTAGCTCGTACTTCACAGCTACAGACGACCACAAACATTTTCATTATGTCCCTGGCGTGTGCTGACCTCATCATGGGGGTCCTCGTAGTGCCTCTGGGGGGCACTATAGTGGTGACGGGAAACTGGCAGCTCAGTGAAACGTTCTGTGAGTTCTGGACCTCTGTGGACGTCCTGTGTGTGACGGCGAGCATCGAGACGCTCTGCATCATAGCAGTGGATCGATATATAGCCATCACGAGGCCTCTCAGGCACAAAGTTCTCCTCAATAAGTGGCGTGCCAGGGTAATAGTTTGCCTAGTGTGGGTAGTGTCCGCTTTAATTTCCTTTGTACCGATTATGAAAGGGTATTGGAGAGATGATGACGAGGAGGCAGTCAAGTGCTACAAGACCCTTACATGCTGTGACTTTGTGACCAACAGGGCCTTTGCTATTATATCTTCTATCGTGTCTTTTTATATTCCACTGCTCATAATGATATTTGTTTATGCAAAAGTTTTTCTAATAGCCACACGGCAGGTTCAGCTCATAGATAAGAACCGCCTGCGTTTCCAGAAAGATTGTCTAACAGTGCAGGTTAGCCCCTACATCAACAATATCCTGCCAAACGCGAGTCCAGCCCCGAGCACCTTGCAGAGAAAGAGTGCCAAGCGGCGGCCGTCACGGCTGATGCTCGTCAAAGAGCACAAGGCCCTGAAGACCTTAGGGATCATCATGGGGACCTTCACTGTGTGCTGGCTGCCGTTCTTTGTGGCCAACATCATCAACGCATTTGAAAGAGATATTCCCTCAGAGAAGATCTTCAGACTGTTAAACTGGCTGGGTTACATCAACTCTGGCCTCAATCCTATCATCTACTGCAGGAGTCCGGAGTTTCGCACCGCGTTCAAGAACCTGCTGGGATGTCCGTGGCTGCTGTCCATCCTGCGGCCAAATCGTTTTTATAAAGAGCTGAGGACCCGCTGCTCCTGCTTCCTATGGCAGGCTGAGGCGGGCACAGCCAGCTCTTTCCAGAAGTCTCCGAAGAGTAAGAGCGATGGCTGTGACAGTCTGGGCAGCAGTAATGGAAGCAGCAAAAGTGACAAGGCTCAGCGCTCCAATGGAAGCACACAGTTCAGCGAATTATCAGAACCAGAAACCACATTGTAAGTACCCTTTTTCTTGTCTTATGTTACCTACCTATTTTTAAATATGAGGAATGTTTCAAAAATGTCAATTTTCAACAAACTACATACTTGCTCGGGTAAAATCTCCATAATCATATTTTAGAGAGAATTAAGTGAATCATTTTGACGGCTTATGCACAGACGGACATAGACAATGACACATGCAACATCATGATAAATGCAACATTGGCATGCAAATTCAAACTCAACATTTTAGATTTAGATTAGATCAGTTATTATATTATATATATTATATATATTAAAGTAATAGGATAATTCAATTAAAAATATTTAAACGTATACACGATACTACATTTTGAAATCTGAATGCGTCTTACTTGAGAGTAACTAATAGACCTTCGATCAAACCTTAATTATTTCAAGGACAGTGGGATGATTCAGAGAGTGTGAATGTGGACACTGGGTTTAAACTTTTAGTTATTTTCTTCTTTCCTTTTTTACACTCTGATTTAAGGTGTTAAGTCTTACATCAGTGGTTTACCGTGTGTCATGTGAGCAGATCATTTGCACTGTGAAGCAGAAATGTGAAGACTAACAGAATCAGTGTCATGAAGAATTAAACAATTTCCATTACTTTCTGCTTCCGGACATCATGTTGCAGATTAGCCAAAACATGTCTGATCGTATGCTTGTTTCAGTTTGATGAGAACTACTGCCAACACAATATTAACAAGCAAATAGGATCAAGGAAAGTGATATGTCATGAATGACTACAACAAAATCCGTATAAAAAAAATGTCAAGAAGAGAGTTAACATTTACGTGTTCATTAATTATCAATACATTTGTCCTTTTATGAAATGATTATCCATTATTGGCTTGTTAAGGTTGACCACTACTGTATGTATCAACTCATCCCCTTAATGTTCACTGTATTTATCTTATCGTTATGTGCAGTATTACCACCGATGCCATAGAGTGCCGCAGTGACGCGTCCTAAAACCCGGAAGTAAGTTAGCATTTCACCACTTCCGGTTCCTTCGCCGAAAAGCAATGCAATCTCTCCATAGGATTTTGGAAAATAGCTCCAAATAAGGTCTGTGTTCGACACAAATTGAAGAGACAGATCACGTTTTGTTCTACGACATTAAATCCGAATATGGATCTTAAGTTGGCGTGACGTTGAAGCGCGACCCTGCTGTAGTTCGTTTATAGCATAACGTTAGCATTTTGCTTCTGGCGACTAGATTTATGATTAGAAAATTATAAAAGTAGTGTAGACACAGACCAAGGCTTATTTCGAGCTATTTTCCAAAATCCTATGGAGAAATTGTATTGCTTTTTTGTCGAAGGAACCAGAAGGTGTTTACTTCCGGGTTTTAGGACGCGTCACTGTGGCACTCTATTAACTTAGCATCTTACAAGTGAAAACGGTCCAATCACTGTAGATACAAATCTGGATATTCTTTATACTGTAACCACTTTGTATTTGAGCATGAATCCATATTCTGATATATTCTAATGCAGCGGTTTTCAAAGTGTGAGGCGGAGAGAAAAAAAACGAGAAACAGTGAAATCTAGCTAGTTAACTTCAGCTAACTTTATGCGAGCGGCAACATGGATCGATTTTTGGTGAAGTTACCTGAAGTGAGCGAGGAGACAGCGTCTGGCAGAAAACAGAGGAAGTATGACCACGATTATTTGAAGCTAGGATTTTCATGGACCGGTCCTGGCAGGGGCGGACTGGCCATCTGTGTGTTCTGGAGAATCACAGAACAGCCGGTCTTCAGCGGGCCGTTGACGGCCGGCTCGATTCGCTGACGGCCGGCACCGCCCTTTATTTTAATTGTAATAATACTTACTTTGATCAAAAGCAAGTACCGGTCAAGGCTGCAGCCAGAGGATGATCTGTGTTTATTCCTGTCTACATTGCATTCCCGCATCATCCGCCTGTGCGCATCAAAGACGCAGACTCATTGTTCCCACTAAAGTAGGGGTGAGTGTAAGGAGGCAAAGTTGACGTTCAGTGTGTTGCCGGGAGCATATAAGGATTTATCCACGATCTTGAAAATGTTAAAAATGTTTAAAAAAAACATAAAGATAAAAAGTTTTTAAAAAATTGTTGTTTAATGTTTTAAGGAGGTGACGCTACTCAGCCAATCAAATTGGTGCAGTCAGCACGATAGATTCAAACACACACACACATAGAGACAAGACAAGAAGAGAGAAACAGACGTAATTTCAAATGGCGTGCTCAAAAAAGAGAAAGGCAGACAGCGAAAACAGAGCATGACATTTTCTCTTGTTGGACCTCTTAGAAATGCAATTGAATACCCCTGCATTATAGCAACAACAATAATAATAATAATAATAATAATAGCAATAATAATTGGGAGGGGGGGGGCGCGGCTGTTCTTATGTTCTCTGAGGGGAGGCTCACCTTCCCACTCTTTGAAAACCCCTGATCTAATGCATACAATTAAATAATTTGCAGTGGAGCAGAACAGAGACAAAAAACATTTCTGAAGAGTTGGCGTCTGATAGGGTGTTACAATACTACAAAACTAAAAGGGGCATTTCATATCTTGAATTATTAATGCAAGTATAAATAATCATCTGAGGTATTAACCTGTCTATGAATCCATCTGATGTTATGCAGTTATAATATCATTGGTAGTGTGTTTGGGTTGGTTTCTAGCATTCATCAGGAAGCAATATAATTATTACATGTGTAGTTTCTAGGAAAAAAAACCTTCTGTAAATCATTATCGGAGGGCCTCAGTGGGCCCGCCCAACACCCCCTGCAGCAGATAAATCTTTATCACTCACACACAAGACTTCCCCTTTAACTCAAGAGGCTGTTTACAAGAATCCCAGCCAATGAGAACGCCTTGTTAACACAGGTTAAGTACTGTAGGGTTGGTGCAATATAAGTTGACACAGGGCTTTCCATTGAATACACACTTATACGTAATAATAGTAATTAGGAGCTTTAGGAGAGGAAAGTCTTGACATATACAAGCTTTTTAAAAAGTTGTATCTATTAAAGGTGGGGTAGGTAATTCACTTCAGAAACACTTTTTGTTATATTCCATGGAATGCTCTTAACATCCCGATAGCAATGAATACATTAAATGCTTTGACAATAAATACATAAAAACATTTCATCTGTGGAAGCCGTGGCGCTGTAAAAAGCACGACCAATCATCTGAGCCGGCCCGGCTAAAGTAACTGGATGGCCTACCTGCCTGTCAGCCTTCCATCTGTGCACAAACTTATCTCGTGCCCTCATTGGTCATGTGCGCGTTCGTGTGTGTTGGAGGAGGGGCTCTGTAAGGAAGTCTGAAGGACGGGGCAGATTTTTTTTCGGCTGCGTACTTTCAAATTCTAGCGCACTCGAGCTGGTTTCTCCATTCTTACCCACCCTACCTCATAGATAGGCTGGCATTTACTTAAAGTAAATTTACTAAGTAAATGCCAGCCTATCTATGAGTATACATTTGTGGCATTTACATAACATTTAGAATATTGTTTTTATTAGTGGATTTTGTGCTCTTTTATTAACTTTATTAAAAGAAAATGTAATAACTTATAATAACTAAACATGTATTCAGATATGATCTACATTCAATTATATATATATTAAAAGGTCCCATGTCATGGCCATCATAATTCCATTGTTGAGGTCTACTAAAATAAATGTATATTGTGCAATTTTCCAAACTCACATTGGTTTCTCATACAGCATCTCTGTATAGTATGTGCATTCACTCCCTGTCCTAAACGGCTTGTTGGAGCTCCTGTCCCCCCTCCCTGTGAGCCCAGTGGCCGCCTGCGAGACAGCGAGACACAGCGAAACCCAGCCAAAAACACACACACACCCGCAGCCTGGCTGGGAGTTTGTGTGTGTGCCCAGGCTGAGTTCCGCGGTGTCTCGCTGTCTCGCCGACCCCACACCAGTGAGCCAGCTCAGTGTCCCGAGCCTCGCAACGTCCCGCCGAGCGCGCGCGCGTGTGTGTGTGTGTGTGTGTGTGTGTGTGTGTGTGTGTGAGGAAGTCCGCGGATTGATCCAAACGTAACGGCTCCGCGGATTGGCCCATTTGGACCAATCTGCAGAGCCGTTACGTTAGATATTCTGGCTGTGTATTTGCACTGTACATTTAGCAAGTCTTTGAATTAAAATTAAAATCCATGCATGTCATTTTAGTATGTTCATACAAATACTAAATCAGTAGTTACATTTTACCCAATAATGTTCAAATTCTCAACTCATGATTCATTTAATTTGACAAGTGGCACAGCTCTTAAACTGCAGCCCTCGCCTTGCCATCTGAATTCCCACGAGTTATCCAGTTTTACGACATCGGGATATCTGGGTTGAAATATTTACCCAGCACTTGATACATATCATTCCTCTCTTCTCTTTAAACGGCATCCTCTTACTGGAATGTTACACACATAATCAATGAGGCTGTAAAACGAGAGATATTTGATATGAAAGTCTTCCTTAAAAGGAGCTTTGTGTGATCTGTAACTCACCCCAAGGGGAAAGCTCAGCGGACTCACCCTGCGCTTTGAACAGGATTACAAACTTAAGTGAGACCAGCCGCTTGAAAATGACTGTGGCGGGGTTGAGGCTCAAACACAAGATTGTATCAGAGAAATATATGACCCATGTTTCAAGGTAGAGTCAGGAGTGCTTTAGTGCGTAGTTATTGAGTGACAAAAGGCCCCAGTTATCCCTGTCAACCTTCAAGATGTGTGTATCCAGCAACATAAAGGAGCAATGGAGCAGCACATTTTAAACCCTGCAAGAACATGCAGGTTTATTTATGTCATTAGCTGAGGGTTGATACAGAGTGAGGCAACACCTAACATGACTGGTTACCAGGGGAAAGTGTCTGCCTGCCATAATCACCAGTGACTTTGTTTTCATAGAAATACATGGAGGCATATCATCGCGGCCCTTATCAACATACACAGCAGCCTGCTGCTTCTGTCACGTATGCACCATGTGATATGACAAGTACACATTTTCACAGAATCCCTTCATAACGGCATTTCTCAAAGTGGAAACAAGTGTTTGAAGTCGTGCAGCCTGCATTATTTTGTTCACAGATTCAATTCATTAAGCCGCATCTTACTCTGTTTTTGTCATTTTGCTCTAAAGTGAAAAAGGCAGCTCCTGCATTACTCCTAATATGTGTATTAGAGTAATTGAAGACAAGATTTTTATTTTTATTGGAAAAGCATTGCTGTGCGTTACGAGCAGAGGATGTTTTTTAGCACAGTTTATCCATGATTAAGGACACTCAAATTAAGCTAACAGAGAGTGGAATATTTTATTTCAAAGAATGAAGAGACAGGTTTAAACCAAGAGCGCATATTTCTTTACACAGGAGCCAGGCACGGGAGAGCATGGAGCAACATGAATATTACAACTCGTGCTCAGGAAACACGCGTGCCAGCTCTGCGGTGACATCATACTTAGGAACTAACTAGTGAGAGGAAGTAAATGGTCACATTTTATTAAAAAAAAACAATAATGTGGACGAACATTATGGCTTTTATGGCCATCAAATGCACAACAACATATCTTATATGAAAATCAGAAAGTGATGGCACAGGGATAACAAATCACTGAGGCTGATCCGGTCGGATTTATCTTTAAAGCAACAGCTGATGGGTCACAACAAGCAGTGAAAATACATTTTTATAAACCAATAACATTACACAAAGGGAAGAGAGATGGAAGAGGAGGATGTCCTTTCCAGTATACAAAAAATGATTGTGTTACTATTTCAGAAATATATTATAAGGACAAATATCAAAGGACATTTTGTTGACATCTCAGGTGTAAGTGGAACAAACTGTATCCGCATAGCAGCTAAACAGTTTCTAGATATAATTGTATTACCCACAGCATGCCGAGTCCTCCCAGAGTGCCTTTGCTTTAATAGTGGATCCTATATTATTGCAGTGTGAGATCATATGCAGAACATTTAATAACTTAAGTTATCTGTAATGTGCCATGTACTGTGAGGGCAATGTGCTTTACACCAGTGCTGGTAGAAATACTCACATGTGTTGCTTAAGTAAAAGTAATAATACTACAGTGTAGAAATACTCTACAAGTCAAAGTTCTGGCACTTTAAGTAAAAGTACAAAAGTATTAGCATCAAAAATATACCTAAAGTACCAAAACTAAGAGTACTCAGTTTTGAGTATAGTCGCTTTCGGATATATTTTACATTACTAATTATATCACTTGAGATCCATCATCATCGTCATTGGGATATATATTTTTTAAATCCTCTGGAGCAGAGAGAGGAGCTGTGGATTATTGTTATTGATTAATGCATCAGTGTTTCTTAGGGTCAAAAACACTAAACTCACAACTTAAAATGAAAGCGTTTAGTTTATTTAATAAAAGAGCACATGTTCAATGTGAAAAGTGACAGTAGTTATAGATTATTTGCAATTTGGTGCTATATATATATTAAAAAAAAAAAAAGAAAGCAAAATTCGAATTATTATTATTTTTAAACACCTTGAATTTCAGGGGGGGCGCAGGGCTCCGTTGGCGGGGTGCAGCGCCCCTCCAAGACAATGGAAGGGGAAACACTGCATAGTGATGTCATTATTTTACGGAAGCAAACAAAGGAGTCCAATGGAGGTGTTTCAGGCAGGGGAGGCAAAGGAACTTTGGGATTTCAGCCTTTACAGAGTATTTATATGTAGAAAAACCCAATAAAGGAGGGGAAAAACCCCAAAAAGCATAATAGGACCGTTTGAAATATATCTAGAGATTAATAAGTCAGTATATTTTACTCCAAATTGTCATGCAGTTGAAGTATGATGTGACACAAAAAGAGAAGTATCTCAATGAGTGCTTAAATACAATACTTAAATATATGTACTTAGTTTCTTTCTACCACTGCTTTTCAACAAGCTGCTATTGTGTGGCAGGTTAAAGCCCTGAGTGATTTAAAAAGGCCCGAACACCAGGATCATAAGTGAAGCACGTCAGAGCATCCTGATGTTCTGCATATCATGTATTTATTCTTGCTATGTATATAAATGTCATGTTCTTAAATGTTGTATGTGAGGGACTACGGATGGAAATGAGCTCAAAGCTAAAAATCCGCCATCTTTACATTTGAAACATTATTTGTTTAAAGTGTGCATCAATGTGAATTGTCCGTGTTCAAATAAACGATTAAATGAAATGAAAAATGTTGTTTTCAGGACGGGCCGCTTTGCACTAGTGCTTTTGTCCTGTGTTGTGAACCCTGTAATTCTGAGCTGTTCTCCGCAGTGTGATAATGGTGCCTCCGACCTCACACACCAACTTCCATAATGTACATAAGGTTAGCTTAAAGGGAGATCAGGCCTAAGAGAGCATGAAATAAGGATCAGGAAAAAGCAAAACATGATGGTAGGAATCTGCGAGAAACCTCCAACACTCGCTGTCCAGCCGGCTGATATCAGATCACACTGCGGTGCACTTTGTACAGTAAATGGAAGCATCTGGGAAGAAGGCAAACACAGTAAGAACAGTATGACTAAAACGTTTTAAGGCTTGAACAGATAAAAGAAGCAATAATACCCTAACTGGATTATTATTTTTGCTGTATCTACTATCTACAGCAGCTGAACTCAATACTTTGTATAGGAATAATAATGTGCAATTGTACTCTTGTGCCAGTTTGTTACACCTCCTGGAGCTAAACCAAATGCATTTTAATGACCAAATACCTCTTTATCATTTCAGAGGTGGTGCTTCTGAATAACATTGCATTATAGAGCTGTTGCCAGTATTATTCAAATGTAATCAACTTGTATTCAAAAATGATAATCATCATTTCTTAATGCTTCCCCCCTTGGACAGCCCAACTGAAAGACACAAAATACACTTGTCACAGATGACGGATTTATTTCTTTGTTCAGATTATTTATCTTGATTGCATACTCCTAAATATGCACGAGCTATGTCTGTGCGTGGTTTACAAATGATCCAAAACCTTATGTGTGAATGTGAGATTTGAAAGAATGTGTAACATAATATCATTCCTTGAATCCTTTTCCATGAAATCATCTAAATTCCTCCACTTAAAATCACTGAAACATACCACAGACTAGGGCTGAACGATTCATCGATTTTAAATCGAAATTGGAAATTATGCAATTATCAAATCGCAAAGCCTGCGATTTGATTTAGTTTCTTTTAGTTTTAGTTTTGTTGTTCTTGTGTGTCAGTCATCCACACCAATCAGAAGTGCCATGCTCCACATGTACCAGTCATTGTTAACCAATCAGAAGTGGCCCATAGTAGGTGATAGATAGATTGATCCAATCACCTTCCAAGTATTTTTGAAATACTTTTCCAAATGGCTTCCAATGGAGCTCTCCTAGATGGTTTGGTGCATTTTACAATAAACTTCCGTTGGGTCGCTTAAAAACAAATATCGCAAATCGAATCGCAAAATCTGTCCGAAAAATCGCAATTAGATTTCCCCAAATCGTGCAGCCCTACCACAGACTACACTGATTATTCTTGACATATTGTACAAAGAGTTATTTTCCATAACACTATAGGGATCTGATGAACGTATATTGTTAACCTGCGTATGTTTTTTCTTCCTGTATGCAGTCACATTTCTGTGAAGTAGTTTATGTCTTCCTGTGGAGACATGTAGTGGAGGTGATAGCATCAGAATTCCTGTCTTGCTAGGGAGTTTCACAAAACAGAAAAATGATGAGGGCGGCCTTGCAATGGCTTTATGTAATTAACAAGTAAATAAAAAGGGAATAAAATGTGACCTTTCTTATCTGATAGAAACTGGAATGCTGTTCAGGGTATGATCAGACCGAGACAAAGAGTCATACACAGAAAAAACTAATTTGTTTATGGGATCACAACTGCACGCTAAGTCGTAAGCTGAAGTAATAATGTGATAACCTTGCCATCAGGTGCTTTTTATCAATGAAGTTAAAAAAAATAGTATATAAATAGTATAAAGCATTAAGCGTTTTTGAGCATTAGGGAAAGCGCTATAAAAATCCCATGTATTATTATTATTATTATAAAAGTAGTGACATTCTCACTGTTGAATGTTGGCATTGTGGGCGATTTCATTGTGTCTACATATATCAAATTAGAGACTTATTATCTTCATTTAGTCTGACCGGTAACAAACTGTTTTAATGTTAATCATTTAACATAATAAAACTTGGCAATGCACCTGCTACAACTAAATGTAAAAAGCAATCCTGACTGTGAATGTACATATCAAACAAGAATTAAAAAAGATCTATACGATGAATACAAATAACAACATATATTTCTTAATAACGAAGTCAGAATACGATTTTTACTTAAACCGATATATTTGTGGACTTTAACTTTATCTGCATATTGAAATATGAATGCTTGTTGTTTGTACGTTGTCTTCTCCTGAATGTTGTAAGTCTTTTGTATTTTTGTTGGCACCTTAAAAAAAGGAGTAGCTCTACTCATCTCATAAGGCACCAAGTACTTTGCCGTACTTAGTTCATCAGAACTCTTTAGTTCTGATGAACTAAAGAGCAAATCGCGTTCACACCGGAATAAGTTCCTGGGGAAGGATTAGGCAAATGAAGCTGCTGATGTCACTTCTTCTTCTTCTGCTTTGGGTTTACTGGCAGGCCGCAAACAACTTCACGGCGTATATACTGCCACCCGAAGTCCCCGGGCCGGAAGTCCCCGGAGTTAGGGACTGTCGAAGCAGCTGGGACTCCCAGCAGCTTCGACTGAAGCCTTCCGAGTAAATCGCCAGAACGCCGACACCTCCTCATCACTCCACCGCTCCCACGTTTTATTTTGTGTTGCCATAAGTTATTCTCTCTCCGTTGGTGCGCGGGGCTAATGCTAATGCTAATAATGCCAATGCCAGTAAATAAAATGGCGGCTTCACAAAACTTTTTCTCACACGAAAGTACCTGCTCTCTAGCAGGGACTGAAAAGGGGGTGGAAAGGTTCTCATTAACTAAGTTCTAGTTCCGGATTTTTTTGGTGTGAACGCACATTATCGGAACTATACTGGGAAAAGTACTTCGGTGGGAAAGCGCCTAATGTACCTATATAATGACAATAAAGGATTATATTCTAGATTTTGCATTTCTGAGTTGAATCAGATAATTAAGACAGGACAAAATATGTGTTGATTTATAGTGGAGTTGAAATGTGTCTGTACATATGTGGTATTCACCTGTCTTCTGTCCATCTATTTTCAGCTTCACATTGCAGGAGAAGGATTGATGAACTGTCTAATGTCAAGCTACTGAAGCAAACTGCAGTTGGTTCCCCGGACGTTACTGTGCGTCCCTGCTAAGGCTGGAAGAGCTGAGGAAACGTCCAACCACCGGCACTGATAACCCCGAAGAGACGACGGGATTGACTGTAGAGAAAAAAGCGGATTTGGTCTGGAGGGGACATGTCTCTGAAGACAGGAAATGGACTGCTGCAGCTCGAATCACAGACAATAAGTGACACCAAGGTATCCTGAATGAGACGATGATGTTTTAAACGCATTCCAGGCAACCTTTGGACACAGTGTATGTGACTTGTGGTGTAAAAAGTATGAGCTAATTTTGTACAGTATATTATCTGGTAAGTTATCTATTTATGATACACTGAATACAACATTTTCTAACTTAATACAAAGTGGTGGTTCTGCTATGGTCGTCACTGTCAGTGTAATATAAGCTAAACTAAAGGGCTTTGCATTTAAATGTTAAATTCTGATGTATGTCTTCAGTCTTAATCTTTCTGTTTCAAGCGTTAAAGTCACACAATACTATCCTTTTTAAATCCAGTAGGGTTATGGATTTGTTTTCAATTCTGATTGACTGGCTGGTAAATATGTTATCGGCACAACCTTAACATAAGTTCTCTAAACATTAACAGTCATTATAAATATTTTTCTAAAAAGGTACAGTGTTACAAATTACAGGTGACTATAATAAAACAGGTTTGCTACATGCTATGTTATCAGTCACTCCCTACCTTGGTATAAGCTCAATAACACACTCTGAAATGTCCAAATATAGAGAAATAATGGACCGGATGGATGAAAAACCATTATTTTTGTTATGTCCGGACACCTTGTTGTGAGTTATTATGCACATCATCTGTTGCATTGAGAAATACAACCTTATGAAACTGTGTAATATTGTTCATGTATGCTCTGTATGCAAATTCACTACCACAAAAAATGAGTGCAATATGTTGACATTTTAAAACTACTGAGTTGATAGCATTAAAATATTTTACTTTGAAACCGATTTATCTCGATTCATATATGTTGCAAATTGCCTCTTGGAAATGTAATGTCATTTCATTTTTAATAGGAAGTTCCAGTGTCCAATATTAAATACAAATAGCACGCAAAGTAGAAAAATAGATTGGCCTCTTCCTAATATGGCTCTATTCTTTTTGACTGAAATGGCAATTGCGATATGTTTGTGATATAAGTCTTAAGAGAGAAGAGTCATTTTTAAAACAGTATTCACATTATTATTGAAAAATATTATAAAATGATCTCGGTGTGATATTCTTCACAATACAGGTGGGGCAGGACTTCTCTGCAGCACCACAATACCTTTACAATATCTTCACATATTTTGGACATTGCATTTGTCCATATTACAGTTTCAATAACATTTGGATTAAATGTGGAACCATACTTCCTTCCCCCCTTTGACCACACACATCTTCAAACTTAGCTTTTAGTCTGAACCTAACTATACAAAGGTCTGTGTTCCAGCTATTTTGTGATGCTATTGCAGTTACACATTTTGACAGACATACAGATAATATAAAGACATAGCCGGCCACATAATGGCTTTTCAGTTATTTTCCAAAGACCATATTTTTGCTGAGATGACACACCGACTCACAGGTAAAAAAAAAAAAAACAGCCATCGTTGTCGCAGCTGATCAAAATTCAAACTTCAACATCCAGGCTGCAGTGGAGCCGGTACTATTAACTAATCAAGCCTGAATAAGATCAATACAACAGTTTACAATTGTGTTGACCGTATTCATTCGATCAGTCATTCTGTCACAATGGCCCAAATCCCAAAAGTTTTAACTTGAAACTTGAAACTAAATCCCATTTGGCTCTGCTATTGTTTGAGCAGACATCATGTTATGTTATAAAAGGAATGTACTAAATGTTGAATCTTTGCCATGTAGGCTCTGTGACCACTGAAAATATCGAGAGAACAATTATGCTACTGAGGTTAGGACACAATTTTGATCAGCTGATTCCTGTTACAAAATGTTCCATTAGCAAAGTTAGATTGATATCAGATTCAAACTTTCACAAATAGAAAGAGAAGCTTGTACTAAATTAGAACTAGGAGTATTTGATAAGATATAAATACAGAACTAATTCAATCAAACAATACTGAATACTTAACTCAGAAAAATTGGCCATGTTGGTTGATTTGATAAGAAATCACCAGAGAGACATTGCGGTGTTGGTTAGGAATCTCCGACAAACTATGTTCAACCTATTAGGACAATAATACAGATATGTTAAATATTTCACATAAACATATGAAGGTATGGAGCTTTTATAAAAAAAAGATATCCAATGTGATCCAAAGAAAAGCTGTGTATTAGTCATTCTGAATTGAAACTAACATTTGGTCTGTTGCTTTACTGGAATCATTCTCAAAAGCCGTGTTTAAAAAATACGTATTATTAAGATAACTATAATTAGTAGTATTATTATAATATATAAAGGTTGTTTTTCTTTTTCCTTTCTATTTTTCCCCAATAGTTTTTACTTATCTCAATCTCAATCTTTATTTATTTATATAGCACATTTAAAACAACCTTCAGTTGACCAAAGTGCTGTACAGGCAATAACTGCAATATTAAATAACACTAATAAAACAATAATTAAAAAGCACAATAACTAAAAACATATCAAAAACACATACAAATGTAAAAACGTAATGTTCAACTAGTATTAAAAGCCAGTGCAAAGAGGTGAGTTTTTAGCTGAGATTTAAAAAGTTCAATAGACTCAGCAGTCCGGATTTGTACTGGGAGGCTGTTCCACAGTCTGGGAGCTGCAACACTGAAAGCCCTGTCACCTCGGGTTTTTTTCCTGCACCGAGGAACCACCAACATATATTGCTGAGCAGATCGCAGTGCTCTAGCTGGAGCATGGCGGTGCAACAACTCAGACAGGTAATGTGGTGCCAGTCCATGCAATGATTTAAAAACAACAAGTAAGTACTTGATCCTGTAACTGACAGGAAGCCAATGAAGGTCCGCCAAAACGGGTGTAATGTGGTCATAACGTCTCTTCCCAGTAAGAAGGCGGGCAGCCGCATTTTGGACCAGCTGCAGGCGACGGATCAAACACTTATCAGCACCAATATACAGGGAGTTACAGTAGTCTAAACGAGACGTTATAAATAGGTGGATTAGCTGTTCAAATTCCTTACTAGGGAGATAGGCCTTTACCTTTAACTAGGGCGACTGTGGCTGCGAGGGAGTGCGGTCGTCTTTCAACCAGAAGGTTGTGGGTTCGATCCCAGCCCGTGCAGTCAACATGTCGATGTATCCTTGGGCAAGATACTTAACCCTAAGTTGCTCCCGATGGCATGGCCAACGGTGTGTGACTGTGTGTGAATGTTAGATCCTAGAGCAAGATACACTGCTCTGTATGAATGGGTGTGAATGGGTGATTGACATGTAGTATGTAAAGCGCTTTGAGGGGTCGTAAAGACTGGATAAAGCGCTATATAAGTACAGTCCATTTACCTTCCCCAGTAGCCGCAGCTGGAAGAAGCTTGTTTTGACAACTGAGCTTATTTGTTTGTCGAATTTAAAACAGTTGTCAAAGATGACTCCAAGATTTTTGACAGAGGGACGGCTGTAGGAGGCTAAGGGGCCGAGTACACTATTAAAGCCATCCAGGAGTTCAGACTGTCCAAATATTATAATTTCTGTCTTGTTTTCGTTGAGTCAAGAAGTTGATTTCCATCCATGATTTTATGTCTTTCAGACAGCTAAGCAAGGCAATCCTAGATTCCTTATTTGCTTTTATAGGCAGGTATACCTGCAGATCATCTGCAAAGCAATGGTAAGAAATGTTATGCTTTTTAAAAATTGACCCCAGAGGTAGTAAATACAGGCTGAACAAAATGGGGCCTAGGATAGAACCTTGAGGGACCCCATAGGCTAGTGGGGCTGCAGCTGAAGAATACTGGCCAAGATGCACAGAAAAGGTCCTTTCTGACAGATATGATTGAAATCATTTTAGGACATTACCTTTAATTCCAACACACAGTTCAAGGCGTGATAAAAGAATTTGGTGGTCAATGGTGTCAAAAGCAGCAGACAAATCTAAAAGCACAAGCACAGCTGAATTCCCAGAATCAGCAATTAAAAGAAGATCATTCAAAACTCTTAGGAGAGCAGTTTCTGTGCTGTGGCGTGATTTAAAACCAGACTGAAACTTCTCTGATATGCAGTTTAAAACAAGATGCGACTGCAGTTGCGCTAACACCACTTTCTCTAGGACTTTAGACAGGAAGGGAAGCTTAGAAATAGGTCTAAAGTTGGAGAGAACAGAATGATCAAGGTTCTGTTTTTTGATAAGAGGCTGCACTACAGCGTGTTTAAAAAAGGTTGGAACGCAGCCTGAGGCGAGAGAGATATTTATCAAAGATAAAATATATGACCCAATTGTAGTAAAAACGTCTTTCAGTAGTCTCGGAGGAATACTGTCTAAGGGGTATTGAGAAGGTTTCAATTTGTTAACCACATCAGATAACTCGGGCAGTGAAACCAGGTCAAACTGCTCGTAGACAGCTGAGCACACAGGAGACACTGCTGGGTCTAAGGTGAGAGGAGGAGGTGAAGATCTGATGGCCAAGACTTTATCATTAAAAAATGAACTTTTCACATACAGTAGAGTAGGTGATGGCACAACACAGGGAGAGTTACAGGGATTTAAAAGACAATTAAGAGTGGTAAAAAGGAACTGGGGCCTATTTCGGTTTTTGGACACAAGATTTGAAATAAAATGTGTTTTTGCACATTTAACAGCCCTCTGATATTCGCTTAAACCGTCTCTTAAAATCCCCAAGGAGACGTGAAGTTTATCCTTCTTCCATCTCCTCTCTGCTCGTCTACATGCGCGTCTCAGGGCGCGGGTAGAGTCAGTTATCCACGGTTCAGTCACGGGTTTAGGGTGTCTGGCTGTGAATGGAGCGATCAGGTCCAGAATATCCGTGCAAGTAGAATTAAAAAGGCTGAGAATCTCCTCAGCACTGGCATCACAAGAGTCAATTAATGTGGAAAGCACAGAGTCATTAAAGGCAATGGAAAACTGTGACGCTGTCAGAGGATTCAGCGCACGTAGGCGGCGCTCCGGAACGCACGAGTCAACTTGAGAGCAAGGCAGCATCACAGTAAATAACACAGGCAAATGGTCCTAAATACCAGTGTCACAAATATCTAAACCATGAGACAACACAAGGTCCAGTGTGTGTCCCTTCTCAT
>CALSBZ010004415.1:580950-595468 GCA_943591055.1 Gobionotothen gibberifrons
AAATACCCATCCCCTACCCCTACCTAATTAGATCATGCTCACTGACAAAATATTAATACAAATACAAATAAATAAAATAATAAATACATTACAAATAATAAAATACATTCACGTCTATCTTCAGCATAAATCACTATCATGGTTGGGAGGGTTACTTTTAAAAATGTACTCAGACACAATTAATAGGTAACCTGGTAAAAAGAGATGTAATCAGTAACTTATCTAGGTATCACATAATAATATGAATGTAACCTGATTACTCTCTGTTACTTTTGGATACGCTCAACATCAAATGCCATGGCAATAAATAAATAATAAATAAATATATACAACCAAATAAATATAAGATAAATATCAATATGTAAGTATTGTCAGGGAATAATTTCGCCCTACATGTTTACCTTTTGCCCTCTGACGCAGCTGACCAACCTTGAGCAGCCGACCAGCTGACCAACCTTGAGCAGCCGTTAAAGGCAAGTTGTTGTTGTTACCAGTTTATGACCGGGCAACTCTCGGTCAGAGATAGTTATTTTTGTGGGACACCTGGAACACATCCTTCTCGGGGTGTAGATGACCCCGAGCCATAAGCGGCAACAAATGTGATTCAGTGTCCTCAGCTGTTTAGTCTATCTATTGAAGAATGTTGATTATTACACTCTGAACTAGTTAAACCCTGGAGCTACAGGAGGGGTCTTCAGAATTGATTGTGGCATCTCAACCGTGTGGTCAACTCGTGGCCCGTGACATGTCTTGTGAATTCTCCGGCCGAAGCTCCAAATAAACCGTCAGTGTTTACCATCAAAGCTCCAGCTCTCCTCGTGTCTCTCTGAGTCCTGTCTCCAATTGCTTCGGAAGTTCCCCCCACAAGTATATTATGTCACACAACAGAAGGATATAAACATAAAAAAGAAGAAACCAACATATTATATCAAAAATGTGTGCTCTACTCAGGGATAAAACTCTCCATCGTGTTTTCTATCAGTGATGATATTAACTTAACTCTGGGTGTTTTATGATTGTGTTGCAGGTGTTAGGTGTTCAGACTCCTGGTTTCACCGCTGCTGTGCGACTTGGGGCTGAACTCTTGAGAAATTGGTACGATCACTGTGCCGCTTGGTGTGGGCCAGTATACCTCTCTTCCCCCTGTGACGGTAATTTAAACTTTTTCTTAACAGCATTTTAAGATACAACCAAATGTTGTGTTGGCTTTAAATTCTGCTGCACATTAGATTAAGCTCTTGAGACAGAAATAACACAATGTAGCTAATAACCCTGGTATGGTGATTGCATTGTATTTCATTGGCTGTATCCATAACAACGTGCATTACTGTGACATATGGTAGGTAATAGGTTTAAAAAAGCAGTTCTGACATTACCAATGCAGCTCAGACTGGAGCTTAAAAGAATGCATAATCAAATGACTTTCAAAATAAATAAATGGTATCACATTAGGGCATTCAAAGTAAATTAAAATGTATTTATAATTCTCCACATTCACATTCATTTAATTTCAAACCTTTATTTATTCAGATGAATCCCATTGAGATCATTGATCTCTTTTGATCTTATGATGCACTTATCAACAGTCATAAAAGTGTATGGACGTGACTTATATTGAATTATAATGTTTTATGGACCGGTGATAAAGTAGAGGTTGGCTGAGGGGGAATATGATACATAGTATCTATTAATAATCACTTATCATGCCGCATATATTCTTTTACACATCTGAAAATACATTGCACTTAACACCAATGAGGAAATGTTATGATGGAGCATGCATCAGTACGAACTTTTCTTTACTTTACACATACAATGATATCTCATGATGCAACATGGACTTAAAGGTATTCATAATGTACAATAAGCCCCTTCAGTCAATACATCGGTTAGAACTAGTTTATAGCATAAAAAAGACACTTTTAAATCACATAATGTTTTATGACTATTGAAAAAGTGCATCAGAAAGCAGTGCGTGTTAAAAGGGGAGCCGAAAGCATTATAATTCACTATGATCTTATCATGCAGTGTAGCTTAGGTCTTCATATGAACTGATACCAAATGATTCACAACATCAGGGGTAGCTATAGATTACCCACAGTTCAAAGCAGCTTATTGATCTTGAGGAGTTTGTACTGCTTTAGGTGTCTAATATAACGCTTCATCCTGATCCTCCTGCAGACTCTTTGGCTGGTATCTTCCAGGCAGCGGGGATCCAAGATATCCGTGAGTATTATTACTGGGATGACCAGCAGCGGGGCGTTTGCTTGGATAAGCTGCTGGAGGATCTGGAGAAGGCTCCGGAGCGAAGCGTTGTTGTTCTGTCAGCGTCTGCACACTATCCCACCGGAGCAGACCTCTCTCACAATCAATGGGCTGTGATTACAGAACTCATCATGGTAACTGACTTGTCCACTTCAGAATCACAATCAGAATCAGAAACGGGTTTATTACCAGGTAGGTTCACACATACGAGGAATTTGACTTGATGTCATGGTGCATACATAAAATATAAAACAAAGAATCTCCATATAAAACAAAAAATCTTTAAGGACACTGTAATAAAATATAGTTAAATAGCAATAAAATACAGCAGTAATTTACAGCGAAATGGAATGCAATGAGTTATAGAATATAAAATATGAAATAAGAATATGTGCAGTAAGGAGTCTACGTTGTGTCTGGGGGGGCCGGGGCTTGTTTAAGAGGCCGGTAGGGGAGGGGAAGAAACTGTTAAGGTGGCGAGAGGTTTTGGTCCTGATGGAGCGCAGCCTCCTGCCAGAGGGGAGGGGGGTGAACAGTTTGTGTCCAGGGTGGCAGGGGTCAGCCACTATCTTCCCTGCCTGCCTTTTCTTTAACAAAGAGCTACAATGATCCGACAAGTGGCTCTTCTCTCCTACTTAAATCATTATTTGCTGTCTTGTCAATCTTTAAATAGAGGCGCAGGCTTTTTCCGTTCCTCTTGCTGCCTCCTCAGGCGCTCTGCTATGGAAATGTGGAGCGGGAGGCCTGGCCTGTTCAGTACTGCACCTCACAGGGGATGGAGCTGCTCTGTGCTCAGTCCTTCTCCCACTGCTTCGGACTATATGGTGAGTAAGTCATGTTAAGAGTATGACTGTATTGCGTGGGAGAGAAGCTCCCTCTGGAGGGAACTTTGGGATTTCAGCCTTTGAAGACCATGCACATGCACAAACACACTACAGGAAAGGGACAACGCAATAAGCATAAAAGGACCCCTTTTAATATGTCTATTAGATGCCAGAAAATGCTTATATTACTTATGGAGTCAAAGTGACGCTTTCTGCTTGTTTCTGTTTGTCCTATTTCATTTGCGCAGACTTTAAAGCATTTTGTTATTTTCTATTTCTACTTCCACTTTATTTCCAATTCCAGTAACAGAGAAAATGAGTATAACATAACACCATTATTGTTGGAACAAAGTGTTTCCCTCGCATCAGAGTCATCTTCTCCTTCTCTTCTCCAGGCGAGGCTGTCGGTCACCTGCTGTGCGTGTTGAAGCAGAACTCCCTCCTGTTATCTGTGCAGTCTCAAGCTGCCACAATAGTCAAGTCACTGTGGGCACAGCCGTCCGCAGGAGGAGCAAATATTGTGGCCACAGTGCTCAGTAACCCAGCACATGTTGTTGAATGGTGAGTCACGCTCCAATTAAAATTAAGTATTTAAAGAACGTTACCTGGGCAGCCACATTGCTGCTGTATCAGTAGATACGTCATTCCTACAGACAATGGTGCAAGTAATAATGATGAAGTTCAAATATTAAATCTTCCCAATTTAAACAAAAACCTACACATAAATTAAAATAGCAAACAGAATAACAACAAAATAATTCAAAACACAATTGAAAATTAACTAAATGTCTATAAATGCCCATTAATTATCTCTTAATTGGCTAGATTAATCAACTCAGCTGTTCTTGTATTAACTGTTGGCTTGTTTTTTATGCAAACATCTTGATTTGTAAAGTAACTGGTAACTAAAATCTAAAATAAATGTATATAGTAAAGTAAAAAGTACAATATTTCCCTTTGTGTAAAAAGATAATACTCATGTAAAGTACAAATACCTCATCATTGTGCTTTAGTTAATTCACATAGTTACATGCCAACACTGCCTACAAGCATGCAAAGCTTCATACAATTGAACTTGCAGGGTTTTATTAGTGACATTTAAATGTACAAAGTGTAGCTTACTGGATCTTTCATGTTATGCAGATATTTCAACTATACACTTCAGATATTATTTTCCAAATGCTGTCAATGTTTTCTGTTTCCCAGGAAGGAAGAAGTGAAGCATATTGTGGAGCGATGTATGCTGATCAGAGAGCTGTTGAGAGAAAGGCTGAGGCTTCTGGGAGCTCCAGGCTGTTGGGACCGTCTGACTCAACAGAGCGGACTCTACTGTAACACCGGATTGAATGGTGAGTAGCAGACTGCACTGTTGGTGGACACATGTCATCAATTCTGCAGTTTTCAGAAATCGAACACAGGGATTACACCAGGTGTCGAGACAGGAATATGGTTTGAGCACTTTATCTCTCTTTCTGAAAATCCCAAAATGGAATGAACAACAGCTTTTCTTGCCCTGTGTATAAAACATTGACCTATCCTATGCCAAAAGCTGCCTTCAAAAAAATAAAAACTGCCCAAAATATATTGAGTGTATATATACCGTATAGCGTATTCATATTTATTTAGTCTATAATCTCTATATTATACTGTCATGTATAGCAGCTCTCTAGTGAATTCAATTTATAGTTTTAATACCCATTAATATCGGAGCTTTTTTAGATCTGTCATATGTTTATACCTATACAGTACATTGCCTCATTTAGGAAAAAACGAAATGAAAAAGGAAATCAGTCGAAATGAATGTAATGGACAAAACAGCTCAATTAGAAACCAAATGCATATCTTTGAGGAAAGGTGGGAAAGATGGGTCGAATATAGAACAATATAATTAATATATTCCTGAGTATTAACAGTGTATCCATTATTTTTTTTGTAATATTATTATTACTATTATCTTATCATTTATTTTCGTACTTGTCATCTGTTATGTAGTTAATCTATGTACCTAGTTGTGTTTATTTTGTTATGTATGCTTTGTGAATATTTTCTTAAAATGCAAATAAATAAATAAAGTGAGATTTTGAACCATCATTTTTTTTACTATACATTACTCTTCATTTTACTGCATCTTTTGCACTTCTGGTTAGATCCTAACTATTTTCTTACGGCCCGTAACGGGCGTGCGTTGAAGCTTCAACGCTTCTGCCCATTCACTTTGAATGGGGTGACGTCACGCTTTGCCGGACTGCATTGTGGTTCCGTCGCTTCGCTTTGCTCGCGTTGCTCGCTTCAAAAGTTGAGCAATGTTCAACTTTTGAAGCTTCGACGGAAGCGTCAGCCAATCAAATCATATGCCAGTACAATCTCTACCCAATCAAACCGCGTGCTTGTGTGTCCGGGGCGGGAGATTCATGTGATTGGTTGTTGGTCGAGTTTCAGACACGCCCGCCGGCAAGCTTCAACGCGCGCCGCCGTGTGGACGCTAAATTATAATCTCATTTATTTTACAATGAAACAAAAAAAGCTTTAATCAAAGATAATGATGTGCTTTACCAAAATGTCTCCTGTTTCTTCCCTCATACAGAGGATCAGGTAGAGTTTCTGTCCCAGAGGA
Organism: Gobionotothen gibberifrons; assembly: GCA_943591055.1. Classification (NCBI taxonomy): domain Eukaryota; kingdom Metazoa; phylum Chordata; class Actinopteri; order Perciformes; family Nototheniidae; genus Gobionotothen; species Gobionotothen gibberifrons. The sequence goes on from CALSBZ010004415.1 coordinate 586,654, forward strand.
GACATGTGTACCTGCTCCCCAGCGGCTGTCTCAATGTGAGCGCAATCAACGGGCGTAACTTGGATTATATAGCCGAGTCCATCCATCGGGCCCTGACCACTTCACTCTGACCACGTGGCTTTTGAATCAAGCTCTACAATCAGAGTCAAAGGGGCTTTCCCGTCCCGACTGCAGCTCTCATCTAGATCGATCTAATCCATGGGTCATTTTGAAAAGCTCTCTTTCAAGATTACTATGATCACAATTGCAGGTCTGGCTATTGCAGAGTGTCCCTGACTTCTTATGAGAAAGGTGCAATCTTTAGTAATTGTAACAAACAGTGTAACCCCTTCTGGTGAGAAGACCCGAGTATAAGATGTGTTCATGTGTCCTGTAATTTATGTATTGATTAGGTCAGCCATATAGATAAAAGAAAATGACAGCAGTGATGTCAACTTCATTTTTTAAATGTTGTTACTTGCTAGCTGGAGAGTCTGTATAAGGTGCAGTGTCTAAAGCCAGCAGTTTATTAACACAAATTACGTTGTTAGCTTGGTTTAGAACTATTATCTTGGATCTAATTTGTTTAATTCTTACAAAAAACTAAATATAGAAATATCTTTTTGTGAAGTTACAAGGGGAAAAAACACAAATTGACGTTTTTACATCTTTGTTTTTATGCCAATTAAATAAAAAAGACAAACATTATCTTTTCAAGCAAATAAGTGCATGTACTGTAATGTCAAACTCTCCCTTTACCTATATAATGGACGTGTACTGTATATGTTAATGTCATGAATGGATGTGTGTCATTTTAAATAAAACTGAGTTCACTTCAGTTGTGTTTTGTGTTGTTTCCTGTTTTGAATTTCTTTATATGTTCTCTGGGCCACCAGGGCCCTGTACGACGAAGCAGGATTTTCGCTTAGCCGGCTAAATTCAGGGAAAACTCCGGCTTTCCGGTCTTACGAAGCTGGTTCTCTTTTTAGCAGGCTAGATTTCCATGGTAACTTATGCTTAGCAGCTAACCTGGTCGGGACCAGGTTAGGTTGCAGGCTAAGAGCTAAACTCAGTGAAAGCACTGCCTGCTGACCAATCAGAGCTCCGTGTGCGGAGCGGGGTGCAGAGTTTAAAGCGATCAAGTCACATTACAGGAGAAAGGAAATACAGTTTAAACTGCCGTTGCAGGAAAGCCGGCCGGCAAAAATCACCGACTGTGTGAACGTGAACATTAATAGAATATCACCTCCCATCTTCAGAGCAATCTGACTATTATAACATTAGCGTTAAGAAAGCTTACTTAAATATCTGCCACAACATAAGTAACCGGATCAAAGTTACGGTCTATATGCTGTAAAATGTATTATCTCTTCGATTTACACACGGAATATATTGCACGTCAGTCAGCTGAGCCGTATCTGGCCGTGCAACACTCACAGTGCCACATACTGTATGCAGAAGTATTATTTTAAGCAACACATTAAGTTGACGAAACACTCGAGTCAATCATTAATTAATTAAAGTCAGATCGTGTCTTACGGGCAGTGATATCATAAACCTGTTAATGTACGCATTCAAACACTTTTTCTTGTACCAGCTGTATTCACCTTGCAGGTGCAGCTATGTGGCTTTTATCCTAGATAAAGTGTTTAAGTCATGGATGTTTAAAGTTTAACGTCTTCATATTTGTCTAATTATATAGACTTTTCATTGAGGAAGTATGACGCTGCGCTGTCAGTACGCTTCTCCATGTTTGTGATTGGTCGAATGCTCCAAATACCACCCCTGTCATGTAAACGCGCACCTAAATAGATAGGGCACGGCTGGCTTGAGCGATCCACTTGATAACCCGCGTCGTAGTGCCGTTTAGCGAGAGGCCGTATGTTTTGGATTAGGCCAACCGGCTAACTCAAACATATCCAGGTTAGGTTGAAACAGCTTCGTAGCACAGGGCCCTGGATCCAGACTCACCAGCTATCTATACATATCTCACAATCTAATATAAGGTGAATCCAGAGCTTATCCGTGCCCAATAGGGAATAGGCCTTAGAAAAACAGCCTGTTGCTCACAGCAAAGTGAGACAAATGTTTTCTCTCCAGCTTCACAAGTTCCCTTTCGTTGCTGTAAACGTCAGAAAAATAAATCTCAAATATATTGAAACATACTGCGTACACAGCCATAAATTCTACGACTGAGCAAAAAACCTTGATATAAAAATCTAATACATATCTTTGCTTTTTGTGTAAACATATTTATTCATCTAGCCTTGGGCGGTGGTGGCGAAGTCCATACGGACTTGGCTTGGCAACTGGAAGGTCACCAGTTCAAGTCCCGGCAAGACCAAGCTACCTGGAGTCCTTGAGCAAGGCACCATTCCCTAGACTGCTCCCCACCGTTCATAATGGCAGCCCACTGCTCCTAACACTAGGATGGGTCAAATGTAGAGAAACCAACTCGTTACATAGTACCTGCACTGTGTAATGACAATAAAAGTGAAAAAAAAAAATCATGTTAGTTCCGGATCCTTCTCAAATAGGTCAGTGTGACGCATGTGGATATATCACGTATACCAATCTATCTTTTATTCAACCTGACTGCTCTATTAAGAACTACCATCGTGTGGCAAAAGCACGATGAAACAAGAAGCCTACTTATTTAAATTATTTTATTAAAAAACACATTTATTGTAACCTTTCATTTTGAATAGAGTCGTATTTGCAGTAGATTACAATCATGTTTTCAGTAACATTTCCTTTCAATTAAGATTTTTTTTTTTAAATGACAGTTCATCTGAAAACATTAATGAGTAACCTCTTCTCTACCATGCACCTCTGTGTGCAGATTTGTATATAACTAACTGTATACCTCCTTTCATTGGAGAGATATACCACTATAGTCGCTGGATGCTGTTCAGTTCTGAGAAACAGGTTTACACAAGGTAATGGAGGCAGTGTTCTCACTCTTTTCATTTCAGGGACCTTGTGTGAACAACAAAGATAATCAACATCCACCACCACACAGTCTGAGCCATTAGAAGCTGTGTGCTGCACTTTGCAGCATGTAGAAAGAGTGCTGCAGATACTCACTCGCAGGTCTCAAGTTAGGGATACGCTGCTGACATGCATCCACGGCAATACACGTGATTAAATGAATTGCTTTAACCCAAATATAACCATGGAAACTAACCTCTTGTTGTTACGGTGGCCGACAGCTGCGAACGGGCTACAACGGTCTAAAAAAACAGCTTCAAAAAGGATGCAAATATAAAAACAGAAATGTGCCGAAACACATGCAAATGAGGAAACATCTTCACCAACTTGGCGAAACATGCGCAGAGTTAACTAAAAGCGCTGCATAATCGAAACGGTGCAAATGAATAACGCTGCAAATTAAAAAAGCTGTGCGAAACTCAAAACACAACGGAAACGGGGACACTAAAAAGTGATGCTGGGACCGCGGCGCTTGTTGACGTTCGGGGATTATAAAGTTGGCTATCTATCACTGTTGTTTAAATGTTCCCAAAATGTAGATTTGATTGTGTTATTTTAACAATGTGATCGCATGATTCCTTCAAAAATGATGCCCGAACATCAACAAGCACTCCTGCCCCGGCTGTGCTCATCACTTTGTATGTTGGTGAATATTTTCTAAATGCTGCTTGTGTGTTGTCAAGTTGGTGAGTATGTAGCTTTCTTTGCATATGTTTTTGCACATTTGTGTTTTTATATTTGCATAGTTTCTGCAGCTGCAGCACGTTTCTCCCGATGGTTTTGGTCCGTTGAGGCGCGTTGGCACTTGTCGGCCACCATACTTTGTCAGCAAAGATCAAAGGTAATTGGTAAAAAAAGGTTTTTGCTTTTCTTCAAGTTATTGGCAGCAGAACCCAGAAATCCTTTTCAGAAGTATAACAAATACAACTGAGCCAACTCTGAAATGTTAAGCTTGAATGTCCTAAAAATATATGTGAACCACACAAAAAAAAAACAATTTGAACGGATCTTGTAAGACCATTAGCCAAGATTTGGACATGACATTTTTTGGAACCATTTTGATACTATTCTTAGTATTGCTATCATAAAAAGCACACTGTCAACGACACAATAAAAGAAAATAACATCTCTGTCGTCTGCTCCCATGCTCTTCGCACATTCAAACAGGACCGATGTTAACCCAGACTCTGAAGGAGTAATCACATGCCACACAGCAGTCTAAACAGTGAGCGCTGTCTTTTGTGAGCAGATATAGATTGTCACAGCAAGACGACATCGAGGAGGTACATTAAAGGCACACGGTTACCACCACTGAATGGACGCAGAGCAGCCGGTCATTAGCACAGGAGGAGCTGATTTGAGTTGTGCTGACCAAGTCCTCTAGTGCACTTAGAGAAAGATTGACCAATCATTAGTCTAACACTGAGGGAACAAACGCCATTAACTTCAAACAAAAATATCTTATTCAAGTCTGTTTAAATTCAAATGATTCCCTTACAAAGTACTTTCAATTAAGAAACAATAACACAGAAATGACCTAAACTTGATCATCTTCTGTCTTAGATTTTTTCCAAAGAGACTCCTTTGAACTAAGGGATGCATATGTGTCCTCATTAATAGAGCCTTATTAAAGCCTAGCTTCCAGTTCTCCATTGAAATACTTGTTATCTGTAAATGAGGTTCTTTCCAAGACTCATTTTATTCAAAAGGACACCGCTTTATTTTTTTGACGGTGAACCTGGTCACCGTAAAGCTTTTTAGAAAATGTTGTGAAATGTTTTTTTCTTTTTGTTGCTCTAAAACAGTAAGCAAGCTGCAGTAGATTGCAGATAGAGAGTATTGTAACAAGCATTTTTTATTAACGTCAGTGTTGTATCACTAAATTTATCTAACCAGGGTTTCACAAGGTTACATCAATAAATTACCATTTGAATTACATAAAACCAATTTTATGGTCAATACCTCCGTGTTAACTTGCTTACATTAGAAATCAAACCACTTTTGTACTATGAATTGATTTCACATAAATATTTGATTAGAATATTTTTTCTCCAATATCTTCCATGTCATTTGACCCATGTGACTTAAATATTTATATGAAATAAATGCTACATTTACTTAATCTCTTCATTGGCACCCAAACAAAAGAATAATAACAGTAATACATTTGTAATTTGTAAAGCACCTTTCAATACTACAGTAAAAGCAATCCCAAAGTTCTACAAGGGGCAGAAGAATATCTGCCTTAAAGGTCCCCTATTATACTGTTTTTCATCAATATATTATAGGTCTCAGATATATACAAAACATGTCTTATTGCAATTTATGTAAATTAGGTATATAAAGGTATATGACTTTGAGACCATGCAATACAGCCCTATGCCCTAAACTTTTACAAACCATGTGAGGAGTTTGCACAGCCTGACAGACAGGAAAACAACCACAATGTACGTTGTGTGAGATCTTTTTGTCCTAATTAGCGAGTGAGCGCACAGCAAACCCAAAACAATGTCAGACAAATGTCAGAGACTGTAGTCATCCAAAACAGGAAACAGAAATGTTACATCAGTTGCTTGGGACTCACCACATTACATTTATGCTGGTTTAACCATAAAAGCTGGATTAGTGTTTTTTCACCATGAAAGAATAAATCCTATACTATAATTTCTAATGTACTATTCTTCTCCCCCTGGTATAATCAATGGTCCTGTTTAGTATCTTCCTGCTCTGGTTCCTTTCCAATTAGATTTCTCGAGTGTGGATTGAAAGTCTTAGAGCACATTTTAATCAGAAAGTGTGAAGAGTAACTATTTTGTGCTTGTTATGTTGCATTCCTGCTGTTTAGTCTTTATTCCACATCAAATGTCCTAGCTTTCTTCTGCCTTAACACATCCTGCTGACAGAGGACCGAGCTGAGCTTGGCTGCATGCAGGAGGAAGAGTGGGAAGAGTTAACCTCTATTGATCACAACAAAACTCCTGCAGCTTTAAATGAACGCGGAGAAGCCCCGGACACACTGAATACAACATCCATGTGTAATTGTCAAGTCAGGATCTCCTCATGTCCGTCTGTCTTCACACTAGGCTATTGATTCAGAATCAATTCACTAATCCCTGGCAGAGAGCCTGTTTTGTCTCTGGTCTGACTTGTTTAGGAGAAACTGAAAATCTGTTTGCACAAATGAAACACCTTTTGCAGACCTGCAGCTCTGATTGTGTGCCTCACAAAGACAGTCAAACATCACGTCACGTCCTTATCAGTCTGCCCCTCAGCCCCTTTTACAAATATTGGTGACCAAAGAAGGATGACAGTTCAAACATTAGAGCCCCTGTTGCATCTGCAGACAGCAGTGTGACCTTTCGGGCATGCATTAAAAGGGTGCAGTTACACCAGGTTACACCAGGAAAAAACGGCATGGTTAAAAAACTAATTTAGGAATAATTAGCTTAAAACAATGCAGAAATAAAAAAGTTAGACCTATTTTTATTTCCTGTAGAAATAGAGTATTTGCATGTTTTTTCGTTGATTATATGCAGACTCTTTGATGCACGTCAGAAGCTCTTCAGTCAGGTTTAAAGGCAGATCTAAAAGAGAGGCACGCGCCACATCCACCTGTCGACCGCCCCACTCTGCACTTATCCTGTTGACACGTGAAATACCAATAGGTTAAGAGTGCGGATGCTCATTAGCAACCTGCGCGAGTTGATTTGTGCAAGACGCGCGCATCTCTCCAGAGGCGCACGAGGCTCCGCGCTGGATCTCTCTGCGCTCATATTCTTTATCTGAAAACTGAATACGGTAGGTGTGCTTTATTTTCTCTCCAATTCCACATGTGATGTTTTAGGTTTATCTAGCTTTAATTGAATTAGGTCTCACTCAAATTCAGCTGGCTACAGTAGAGCTGAATGGAGAGAGATGGAGATGTTGTAAAGAAATGCGTCAGTTCTTCTCAAAGGACTGACTATGCTGGAGTTTAGGGAATTGTTATGTTTGATAGATACTTTTTTTTTATCTGCACATTGTCCGTAATTGCATTGCAGTTTTACAATCTCCTTTTTAAGACTTAAAATGAAAGAGTAGACTGTTTGTCTCCAATTGTATTTCTTATGTTGGCTGCTGCAGAAGGGATGCAGTCGGTTAGTCTACACAACGATTACATCTGAAACGACGAGTTAATAAGTTTGGAGCCAACCATCAAATCGTTACTTTTTATATGTTCATGCTATTTTCATTTTCATACATTTTTTTATTAATTATAACACCTTGTTAGAAACGATATGATGTGTCTCATTTAGCAGTTTCCTATTTTGGACTGGTCATCCAAACGAGATTATTAATGAATTCACCCAGAGCATAAATACCTGTATTTCATATTGTCTGAGAGTGATTTCAGATATTTAACTATTTGTGGAATTGTCAAATGTCAAATCATTGTAAGCATGCATGAACAATAGTTCAGACACAATTGAACAAATAATCTGCACAGAATATAATACCCTTTATCATAAAAGCCTGTGTTGGTTGACAGATTAGTGTAACAATTGTTTATTTAATGCAACAGTTTCATTCTTTTTATGTTTTTTTTAGTTAAATCATATACTTATTTGAGACATAAATCTCAGTAATGATTAAGATCGACATCAGTTTAGGTGAAGCAGAAATCTTTCATCCAGAATTGTCACTTAATCTGATCCACACTTTTCACAGAAATCAATATTATTATCAACACCTTTAATACATCTGAATGGTAAATTAAAAATCTTTGTCCCTGCCAAATGACTCACTGAGTGAATTCACCATCAATCTGCTCGATGTGTGTATATGCTCCCATTCTCTCTAGCAGTCATTATGTTGCCATGATTATTGCATTTAATCAATGTGAATTGGAACCACATGTTTATTGTGCACATGTGAATAAGTCCAGAGCCATGCAGCAGCCTTCAGCTATTCCGTAGTTTCTGCTGAATTTAAGAAAATCTGATGAGCTAAGGGAAAGGCACCTTACTCACAGGGAAAGACAACCTGCAGCAAACATACCTAATTTATTTAAGCCTTCAAAACACTATCAAACACACCGTAATTAGCCAAGAGAAACCCTTTCTTTGTTCTGGCAAAATAAAGTGTGTCAGCAGTTCCCTTTGAAACTACACTGGACTTAATAACATGTCATCGCAAGGACAAGTATTATAATTGGACAGAGTTCACTCTGCTCAACTATAAAGCTTGTCTTCATTCACAAAGGATTGTAAAAAGAGGGAAATTATTTAAAGGGGGCCTATCATGCAAAATGCATAAAGATGTGTGTGTCAGGGAACTCACAAAGTGTCAGAAAACAAAACCCTCTCTCTTTTCCTCCGTACCCAAATCTCTCATAACGGGGGAACAACGGAGCTGATCCAGATTTGCGTCCGATATGACTTAATATCGGCAATGTGGACCCACGGCCCAATCAGAAAGTTGCTATCAGAAACAATGCCTGACGTGTTTCGGGAGTCATATGGTCTTTGTTTACATTAGCAAGCACCGCTAACACTCAGAGCTAACCTGTACTGGAGAGAGTATGTGTAAAAAAGCAGGAAATAAAAAAAGGAACTCACCTTGTGGCAGTGTTGTAGTAAAGTCACCAATTCACGAGTCCAAGTCACTCTCGAGTCCCCACTTTTCGAGTCCAAGTCCGAGTCACCTAGGGAGAGTCAGAGTCGAGTCCAAGTCCAAGTCACCCAAGGAGTGTCCGAGTAGAGTCCGAGTCATCATTACCTGTGTTCGAGTCCGAGTCCAAGTTCGAGTCACCCAAGGAGTGTCCGAGTCGAGTCCGAGTCATCATTACCTGTGTTCGAGTCCAAGT
>CALSBZ010004415.1:601826-630881 GCA_943591055.1 Gobionotothen gibberifrons
TGCTGTTTAAATTAATTGGTCTGAAGTCCAGCTGCCCTGCCTCTTGGTCTGAAAGGCAGCCATTGTGTAAAATAAAACATGTTGTATTATTGTTGTTAGTCTGGGAGAACACAAGTATTTAAAATGTGAAAGCCACAGCTAGAGATGTTAATATGAAAGTTGCTCCATTGAAAACTGTGAATAGGATTTCATTTGTAGGTTATTTCTTTCTGTTAGGGAATAATTTGCTTAGGTATTCAACCTTCGACACAGTTAATACTTTTCTCCTCTCACTGTCTCCTTTCCCACGGCATAGGTCTGCGGCCTTGGGTATTGTTGCTATCTCTCTTAAGGAGGAGCAGCTTGGGCGCATTGTTGTTGCCAGTCTATGACAGAGCACAAGCCGCCATGAGGTAGTTTACTGTTCAGGGACGTAGGTTCCCTGGCGCACATTCTTTTCTATGGACGAGAGCTCTCGTTAGATTCAGGGTCCATATTGCTTTAGTCTCACTGATGAAGAATGTTGATTATTACACTCCGAACTAGTTAAAACCTCGAGCTGCAGAAAGAGTTCTTCAGAATTGGTTTGGCAACCGCTGTGTCAACTCGTGACACACCACCTGTCTCCGTCCGTAACTCCAAATAAACCGTCAGTGTTTGCCGCCAAAGCTCCAGCTCTCCTCGTGCCTCTCTGAGTCCTGTTTCCAATTGCTTCAGAAGTTTCCCCCACACTTTCCAAATGTGCATTCAATAATTGTAAGTAACTGCAAAAACAAACAATGTGGTGAAATAATGAGTGTCTTTATTTAAAATAAAACCATATTTTGCTCAGCATCACTTCTTTCACAAAGTTTTTACATCATCTGTAGTATTATTGTCATTCGATACATCAGGCTGTACAAGTTTGATCTCTCACTCTAGAAAAAGGAGAGGTGGCCAACCAACGTCCATCCAGCAAATCAGACACAAGAGTCATGGAAACGGTTTTGAAGGCACTCTGTACATTCTGAGGATTAATATTGCAATCTTTGCTGCCAAGACATAAAATAATAGTGTCATATAAAAGGCATACATGTTTATTTATTAGTGTAGTTCATATACAAATACAAGGCTGGTTGGTTTATTACTTATACTAAGTCTATTACAGTTCCTCTTTGATTATCTCTTGGTTTCATTTTACAACACAAACATCACAGTGATCAAACTACCACATTATTATTATTATTATTAGAAGCGTTTGATCACTTGCATTATATGTAAAACTATGTCCACAGGCTAAATAACACACACACACACACACAAATGCTTAACCTGCTGTGTTATTCAAACTATGTAGATTAAAAAGCAGCTGCTTGTTTTTTTGTATTGCCGTTTTCTTAATAAGCCCGTTTTAAAGCAAAAATAGGCACATTTAGTTATTAAGGACTTGATGATTGGATGACATTCAACTGTGGTGAGTTAAAAGTGGGAGGAATCGCAGTATTTAGGTAGTTACAACAACACATGCACGCCAAAGACAATCAACAAAAGAAATACAAGACCTCAGTAATGGAGGGGAAAGTCAATGAACCCGTGTAATATAAATCATCTTAATTTTAAATCGGCTCATTAGATCTTAATTAATACAAAAGTAATATTACGCTTACACAATCTGATGGTGCATGAATTTGGAATGGCTGTTTATGTAAATGATCGTACATCGCACGGCAATAAGTTACACAAAGGTTCAGGGTAAAGAGTAAAAAAAGCAAGATGATATTTAAAAAATAATCGTTTTTTTATCAGCATCAATTATATATTAAATAAACCCAAGCTTTATAAAGTATGGTATATAAATCAAAATGCTTAATAGTAATTTATGTAACACAGTTTAAAAGCAAATTCCAGTACCTTAGTGTCAAAACAGTCTGCTCATATAAAGAACTTAATTTGATTGTTATTAAATGATCACCAAATATATCTTTGGAGACCATTTTAAATGGACATCAGCTCTGAAATAAGAAAGTGCATATGCTTAGAATAAGACCTTTGTAGAGATTGTGTCTCACAGTGGCAAACAGAACCAACATGACTGTGCCCTTAAGGGGGACTCCCTTCTCCTCCAGCAGCTGGGACCTTACACTGGTTTCGTGAGGGACTGCAGGATGCTGGGTTTCTCCTCGATGACGCGGACCAGCAGGATGTCGATGTACTCTTCCAGCTCAACGATCTTCGAGTCCTTTCCGGACAGGTCGGTCTGCTGCCTCACCACCAACGTGATCAGCTCCTCCTGCGTCAGCTGGGTGTACGGCCCACTCTGCACCGAGGACGGCACCTGAGGGGGAACGAGGAGAAGTGAATACAGGTGATGCATTCTGATGGAAAATTATTGATTGGTTATATTAGTGTGCATTTTGAACTGTTAGAGGACTCTTTGAAGATTGGCAGTATGCAGGAAATGAGGCACACCCCAAGTGTGGAGAAAAATCGTCTTACTGGCACAGAAGTAAAGCAATGCTCTGCTGTGGACAGGGGCAGCTAGAGTCATTACAAAGGTCCATAAAGTGTATGCTATTTTAATAACATTTCCATTTCACCCATCAATATATGCTTTCTTCAAATTCATCAAATTCCATTTAATAAAAACATTTTAGAAACTGAACAAAACAGAATTTTGCTGCTCTGCTGTTTTTGTTGTCTGTGTCATGGCCGGGCTTTGGCAAAATCTGTATAAAAAAAATTCAAACTGTAGCGAACAAGCTGACCAATAGAGGAAGCAGCAGACCTGCAACTCCAATGTTATGCGAGTTAAAATACTTTTTTTGTCAATTGACTTTGGTGGTTTTAGCAAAAGCGTATATTGTGGTTTCCGTCCCCTGACTGAAAAGGCTATGGGGGGGCAAGGTAAAGCAAGAAAATATTCTAAAACAGATTTTTTTTTAGGTTAGCTTTTCCTTTAAGTGACTGAAATATGTTTTGCTGCTGCCTCTGTCAACATCAAGAACATTGCTCAATTTCCATGTATTACTCCTGTCTGTTTCTTTAAACCAGGGGCGTGCTGACGGCCATCTGCTGGAGGTAAATGCATGGACTTTGGATAAGTACCTACTCCAACCCCACTTAAAAACATTCACTTTAATGGCTTGTCCCTTCAGAAAAGGTTTCTTATTGTGTCGAAGCTTCCACCCACATCTTATGACCTTCCTTCAAAGATGGAGATATTGTAACAACTCTGAACAAATTCCATCTGCTGAGTGAAAAAATAAGGCAAGTGGAAATTGCCATTGACTGCTATTTCCAAGGTCACAAATGTTTGAAGCTGCCAGTTATATTTTCAAAAAAATGGGGTTGACTTGTAAATGTGTGTAATGTAAATGATGTTAGAAAATGAAAAGAGAGGTTATGAAATGTGTCCGGGAATTCCTTCTTCCGAAAATCCAATCAACTTGCTGAGAGGGGATACGTCAACAAATATTTTGCTGTTTTTGTTTCCAGTTCATAATGTGGTTTCAAAAGAAGGGACAATCAAGAATCTTTCTATCTATCAGGATATCAACAAAACAGTACCCGAGTCTTCCCTGGTGTGCTGTCACGGATATTTATATCTTTCACAGCGGGGGTGCTGATGGGTTGCTGGCTCTCCAAGTTCATAGGTTTCACAGGATGAGGCCTGTAAAGAAAGCACATCGATTAGTGTGAGTAAAATCAACAATATCCACAAAAACGTCAAAGGAAAAAAAGATGGATTAAAAAAAGATATGATTCCAAATCATCCCACTGTCATCCAAGAGCAATATTCAGAAGAAAAATAAAGGACCTAGAAATCACAAGCTTTCAAAATCACCCAAGGTAAAATCCCAACACCCTATCTGCCTCCCCAAACAACAGCCAGATGTCATATGCAAAATCCAGATAAAAAAGTCCACAATTGTATTCTTTTAAAGCACCCTTTTTGAATCTCACCTGCGTGGAGTTAAAGCTAGCCCACCTCCATTGCTATTCTGAGCACTGACAGACTGAACATCAGATGGGGAGACCCATGCTCGCAAAGGTGCCTTTCCCCCAGACAAATCCTCTGCCTGAGACGACGGCTCCTCCATAACCACCTGGAGGGGTTCTGAGGTATTCAACACAGAGGCAAACGGCTCAGCTCCAAATTGATCTTCTCCTCCATAAAATGTGTTTTGTGTATTTGCATCAGCTGAAGGCGTCGGTGCGATAGACTCGTTCCTGACACCTCTCGCAGAGGGGACTTTGTTCGCTGTGGTTACGGTGGTTTCTTCTTTAAATGCGGGTTCTTGTCGAGACTTGGAAGACCTATCAGCAGAGAGAGCGGTGGACGGAGGGGTTCTTCTTCCTCTGTTCGAATTATTTCTCTGGAAAGCAGGATTGACTTGCTTTGGATCTTCTACTTGTTCAATGACCTCACTGTGTTTGTTTGAACCACTGCCGTTAAAGTCATCAAATGGATCGGAAAGTTTCTCTTGACCAAACATTGAATCAAGATCGTCTGGTGTCATTCCCAAATGTTCAACTTCGGGCTCTTTTTGAACACTGCCGGTAAAAAGGTCTTCTTTTTGGGGTCCCTTTGGCGGAGCCCACGGGTCTTTGGAAATAAGATCAGCACTGGGGAATGGGTCAAAGTTCTCCGTTGCTTGCCTGCCTTTTGTATCCACGTTGCTCATACTTGAACGAGATGATGTTTGAAGGTTACTCTTCACATGTTTGTCGGAGACCACTGGTGTCGCAGCAGAATCTTCTTGCAGCACGGAGTCTCTTCCACTCGCCCTCTGTCTGGGTTTGGCTGTGGGGATCTCTTTGTTCACAGCGACTTGTCTTTGATCGTTTAATGGTGCGGGCGAGTCCATTTGGCTGGTTGGCCTGGGTGCATGTGTTGCAGCAGTTGATGGGCGCAACACCTTCCTTGGTCCATCCCTGGACATCTCTGAGGGACTTTCTCTGTTTGCGCTCACAGGTTCTGGGACTGCAGGCAGACTGTGCCTCGTGGGATATTGCTGAGCCGGACTCTGACTCTGTCTTTGAGGAGAATCTGCAACTGATCGAGGTTGTGGAGGTGCACTTGATTTAGGGGGAGCTGGGGCTGCTGCTTTTTTTGATGAAATAGATTTGATATCCTGAGATCGGGATTGAAAATACCTACTTGCAGCGCTCTCCTGAGGGACTGAAGCCTTTACGCTGGGTCGCTGCTCCTCCGGACCATCCACACTCATCTCTGAACTGTCCCTGTGTTTCTGATTGACCTCAGCGATCAGATGGTCCCATCGAGTGTGCCCTTGCACTCCGTGTCTCTTCTGAGGGAATAGGCTTTCATAATCAGGAAGTGGTATGGATACTTTCCCACCTTGCTGCGGTCTCTCCGCCTCTACGTATGCAGGGTTTGTGATCTCTCTGACAGGAGCGGTAATTCCACCATTAAGGCTCCCATGTCCTGAGTACGAGGGGGTCCCAGGGGCCCTTCTTTTCTTATCTGCCATGGTTGGTGAAGATCCAACAGAAGACAAATCCTCTACGCTGCCCCGAGGGGAACCGGACGGGCTTTGGCTTATGTTAGTTGGCGCCAAGGATGAGTGGAGACTGGAGAACGTATCAGGAGACTCAGACGGGACACTAGAGAGGCTGTTGTCAGAGGTTTCTGGGGAAGGACACAGCTGACTGGGGGTTTGGCAATCGGCAGGTTCAGACTCTAGAGATGGAGTAAATCTGCCAAGGAGTGAAAACAAAAAAGGCCTACAGGTCAGTTTGACCATCACATTACCTAAAGTAATTTCACCAATGTACAACCCGTCACCAACCCAACTAGCATTTCACAACCTAGAAAATGCAGCCAGTACACTTCGCATCTCCTTATCTTAAATCTGCACGAGACAAAGCTGCCAGTAAAGATAAATAAATCATTTCACAGAATCTAGTTTCCGTGTCTTGCATTTTCTATTTTTAGCTTTAACTTGCTCAAGGAGATATTTTAACCGCCCATTATAAAAATATTACAATGTTACTTAAAGACTATCCCACTGAAGTTATAAAAGGTATTCAAACACGGCATCAAATGTTGCACAATAGAAATTACAACTTAACACAAACAACTTGAAATGCCTAGGTTATCTACCATCTAGCAAACATTTTTTAACTTCCATAACATCAATTACAATAGCAAACATAAGTCCCTTACCATCATGACTCAAGAATAAAAGATCCAGTCCACAAACAATGTAGAAAAATAAAAAATATATAAGAACTCTATCACACAAGACATCCACAAAGAAGTTAACTCGGCAGCATAGTGACTCCTCAGAGCTCTGCTCAGTCCAGAACCTGTTCCACAAAACCCTTAAACACAAGCCACTCCCAGATTCTCATCTCAACCAAGAGCAAACTGGTCCAACTGGTCCATCAACCGCTTCATGGCACTCAACGTTTTGGTCATTCAAGGCAGTGACAAGGCGCAGTTAACAGAAACAACACAGAAACTTGTGAAATATCCAAGTTTCAGCGTTGACAAACATGGTGTCGTAACAACTGAAAACAATTTTCTTTTCTTCCCAAGTAGCATTTTGAAAAGATGCCAAAGAAGACAAAAGAAACCTATTATTATGCACGTTCCAACAAAAAGTAGGGCTGCTCAATTAATTGTATATTAATCGCAATTACGATAATGGCTTGCAACGATTATCAACTGTTAAAAACATACTGTTCAAATGGTTTTTCTCCAATAAATTGATGTTTTCAAAGTAAATGGATAATCGTTTTTAATAATCGTGATATCAATTATTGACCCAAATAATCAAGATTATGATTTTTGCCATAATCGAGCAGCCCTAATAAAAAGACGTCAGTATGTGCAGTTACACCTGCAGGCCTATTGATGGCATTCCAGTCATGCAAGTAAAAGGATAGTATGACTACAGGCAAATGATGTCATTCTTAGGGTCATGACACGTAAACATAAGTACATGACATTAGTGCAGAGTAACTCGAGGAGAAGGCCTACCTGGGTTTGACTGCAGACACTTTGGCGGAGCGGTTGAGGAAGGTCATGGCGGAGGGGCCTTGTGGGGTGCGGCTGGATTTCTGATGATCAGCTGGGCTTCCATTAAGTGCTTGATCTGGACTGAGGGAAATGTCCTCAAAGGGGTTGGCTGAGCGATGGGAGGTCGGTTGCTCGGGATCTTCTGAGATGCTGCGAGGGGATTTTGTTGGAACCTCTTCTTTAGTTTGTGGCTCTTCCTTCTTCTCCTCCTTCTTTCTGATCATCCCGAACAGAGACGACAGCCGGTCGCTCATGGATGCGTCCTCCTGGCGTTTCTGCTCCTCGGCTTTGCGACGCTCATCTTCGAGCTTCTGCACTTCAGCTGCTTCCTCTTGCTTCTTCCTCTCTTCGTCCTCCTTCCTCCTCGCTTCATCCTCAAGGAAGCGTCTCTTCCTCTCCTGTTCCTCTTGCACTCTGAGATCCTCTTCCTCCTTCAGTCTCTTGAGCTGTACCTTGTATTTCTCCTCTTCCACCAGCCTCTTGGCCTCTGCTATGCGCCCCTCCTCTGCTTGCCTTCTCCCCTCCTCCTCTTGGTGGCGTTGTTGCTCCAGGCTTGCCTTCTGGTCTGACTCTTGCTTGTAGGAGGGGACACTTACAAAGGCATCTACAGGGACTTCCGTGGTGTGTTTGCGGACATCCTCTACAGATCCTTGTCCCGAGCTGTTTAGACTGAGAGTGGATCCACTCTTGGGCTCTTCGTCCTCGGCGTACACATGGTTGCCGTTGATGCACGTGCTGCTTATGTCACTGTTGCTGTGCTTGTGGCGACCCAGGAGGGAGAAAGCACCCTGAGACACCTTGCTGTCGGAGCTGCCTGTCCGCTTGTGTCCCAGGAATTTGAATTTCCTTTTGACTGTGGGAGGGAGACAAGAAAACATGGTCCTTATTGACATGCAAAACATTGTTTAACTTGCAGTGTGCAGGACGGGAAAGAATGTCAACATACAGTAAACACAGAGTAGGGCTGCTCGATTATGGCAAAAATCATAATCTCGATTATTTGGGTCAATAATTGATATCACGATTATTAAAAACAATTATCCATTTACTTTGAAAACATCAATTTATTGAAAAAAAGAATTTGAACAGTATGTTTTTAACAGTTGATTACCCTGAACTTTAAAAGGTGGGGTAGGTAATTTTGGAGAAACCAGCTCGAGTGCGCTAGAATTTGAAAATACACAGCCGGAAAAAATCTGCCACTTCCTTACAGAGCCCCTCCTCCAACACACACGAACGCGCACATGACCAATGAGGGCACGAGATAAGTTTGTGCACAGGTGGAAGGCTGACAGGCAGGTAGGCCATCCAGTTATTTTAGCCGGGCCGGCTCAGATGATTGGTCGTGCTTTTTACAGTACCACGGCTTCAACAGATGAAATATTTATATGTATTTATTGTCAAAGCACTTAAGATATTCATTGCTATCGGGATGTTAAGCGCATTCCATGGAATACAACAAAAAGTGTATCTCGAGCCGGTTTCTCAAACGTACCTACCCTACCTTTAAGTATAATTCAACTGAAAAAACTATTTTTTTTTTTTTTTTTAAATATAAAAATTATCGTTTTATTTCGATTATGTTATTTTCATAATCGTTGCAAGCCAAAATCGTAATTGCGATTAAAATACGATTAATTGAGCAGCCCTACACAGAGTATAGAAAGATGAAGTTACCATCAGGAGAGTCCACATTGAGGCCGGATGAGCGGCTGCTGCTGAGAGATGAATTCTTCTCTGGAAGAGTCCCCAGTGTGGACATGGACTGTGACATGTTTTTCTGCAAGTTTGATTTGGGAGCAAAAAGAGTTTTGAGCCTTGATTTCTTTTTAACTCCAGGAGACTGGTTGAGTGACTGTGCATCAGCCTCGCCCTCGCTGTCTGTGAGGACATTGCTGACAGAGGGAACAATAGCTGAAGCAGAGTCGGAGAAACCATCTTTCTTCTTCCCACGGACTTTGTCCTTCAGCTTGGAGATGCGAGAGCGCGGTTTGTCCTGCATAGAAAGGTCAAACATGCTGGCTGACATGTTGTTCCTCATAAATTGGATATCTAGCAGCACCTCCCCTCGCGCCTTGTCCTCTTTTCCACTCTTGTCCACCATCTTGAACCAACTGCAAATGACAGAGAAAAGGAAGCAGACGTTTAGGATTTATTCGCTATTCTGAGAATAAATGACAGGCTTTTTTAAATGTTTCAAAATGTAGATATTTTGTAGAGAATTAGTTTCTCAATACAAGTAAAGAGAATGGCAATAGGCAATTACCTCAGCACATTTGTCTGTTTCATACAAGCCAGACAGAGCACTGCCTTGGTATCAATCATCAGATTGAATCATTAGATTTATTATATATACAAAAATGGCAAGCATTATCCATTTCAGCAATTTGAGGACGTCAATGTGGGCTAGGGAGCTTTCACTATTTTCAATAAATGTATTCAGTAAAAAAGAGTGACAGTTAACCATATTGAAAATAATCGTTCATTATTTGTAATACTGGCTGCTAATTCTTAGTTAGATTATTTAACCCTTAGATGCCCGAGTGACTGGACCCTACACGCTTCCATAAGTGGGTCAAAAAGGACCCGTATTAGAATAATGTGTTTTTATGCCATTTTTGTTAAGAAAAATCACTTGTATAATATTTAGTATTATATTTTGGTTCACACTAGAAATATTTTATATTTAATTTTTCACTATTTATAATTTTAGACATTTTAAAAACATTTTTTTCCCCATAGGATCCCATAGAAAATGCATGCAGTCATTTTTGACCCACTTATGGAAGCTTGGGGTAGTAATACAAAAACTACAATTTCTTAAAATGTAAATTAAAAATGTGAATGGCATGATATCCAAAACATGTTTTTTGAGGAATAGCTGGAATATGAAATGATAAAAAAAAATTATTACAAAGATACTTCAAGAAAACCACCTCACCGGGTCATCTAAGGGTTAATACTGTAACAGAAATCTGTAAATAACACAACATATACTTTTTCTTTTACTGCCGTTATCTGGCTGCTACAACACGGCTTTCTACATTTCACACATGACTTTCTTTCTTCTGCTACTGCTCATTATCTTTCTCCATCTTATATGTGTGCTTTGTAGAATTGTATTGTTTAATTTGAATTTGTAAAAGTGTGTTCATGCCTTTTATTTAATAGCGTTTTTGTCCATCTACACTTTTGCTTTAACAACGTAAAGGTTCCCCCTGTGGGACGGATGAAAGGAATTCTGGTTCTGATTGAAGCCCTACAAATCTATATATACATCTAATGTTCAACCGCTGTATGCTCCTTTATAGTAATATCACTGCATTGGAAACAATTCAACGTGTAGGCTTAAGTTGAATATACCACAGCAACAGAGCGTTATTAAATCCCCTGGTTTCTAAAAGTTCTGACTGAATGTTTTAAAATGTGTGTCTTGCTAGACCCGAGACTGGCAGCTGTCATTAACTGGTTATCAGCTTATTCCAGTTCCTGTTTGGAGCACCATGCCAACCGCAGATAAAGCATAACAACTGCAGCTTTGTTTAAGCTCCCCCCCCCCCCCTCATGTCCTCTCTGTTGCACGGGATCAGCACTTATTGTTGACAGGGGAAGGGTAGGAGTGTTCTGGAGAGCCCTTTTCAAAAACAAGCAATTAGTGCCATACATACCGATGCTTTCTGCTGGTACAATGAAAGCCCTTTGCTATTGTTGGATATATACCAATTATGAAGCAGAAGTGCCCATTATGCCCCGCCTTTCCCCTTTTGTCTGATAGCGGCACTTGCTTTTTTTTCAAATTGGTAACATATTTCTGTGAAAGTTCAACCTCTTGACTGACATGCAGCTCAGCACAACACTTTGAACGTCCAAAACTACTGCAACCATAAAACATTAACAATAGGTAGCATCACGGTTGTCTTTGTAGCCTCTTTTATAGCAGGGTATGTGCAGGAATCCTGAAGTCAAATGTAAAACCTTTTAATACCTTTTTTAAGACCCTTTCCATACATTTTAAGACCTCATCGCCACTTGGAGTTTTAACCGGTTACCTTTGGCGACACACTTTACCTCACATTGACTATATACAGTATGGATTGTCCTTCCTCCTTATTTTCCAACCATTTGGACGCAGACCTGCATTTCCCCATAACGATGTTGTTTAACAACCGGCGTATTCTTACAGAGGACAGCTACAGATGTAGAAATAGAGCAATACTTCTCTACCCTTTCTTCTGCATTTGGCCACAATTTGGTATCCACATCACACCTCTTGTAAAACCTCTAAGCATGCCTGACAAATCCCTGGCAACCTAGGTATGTCCAGACATCCATAATTCAGACCCGTATCAGAGGGGTATCTGATTATGTGGCTGGTGGTCATGAACTTTCCACTTCAATAAAGAAAATAACTCCTCTATAGGGTTGAGATGTGGGGAGTTTCTGCAAGTAGAGAATAATGAAATGATGGTGTTAAGGTTCTCTTAATGTATTTAACCAGTGTACAATAGGATGTAAACATGGATGGTAAATACACACAGATTTGGTGGGGGTTGAGTTTGAGTGAAAACATTTGGTCTTAAATGCATTTTGTGTCAAAGCAATGAAAAGTGATCCACAGCCGAGTGAGTATCAAGTCTGTTGTGCGTGTGAAGAGTTACAAAATCAGTATTTGGAAATGCACATTATCAACTGTAACTGTAAAAGGTCACTGGGTGGTTTCCTCTTCCTGAGCAATTGTTGAAATATAACGAGGGCCTTATTAAGGCTCAACCCTACTTTAAAAAAGAGATTAACTGAGATGTATTTCAATCGTTTAAATACAAAACCAGCTGTGGCATTAACCGTTATCTTCAGTTCATATGGAGGTTACTGCTGCAGAACGTCATTTTAGTGTCGTGGAGAGTAGCAGACATCCAGACAGGCTCTTTGAAGTTTAACAGTCAGGAAACAAGCATGGGAGGGAACCAACATTCCTCAAAACACTTCCAAACATGCATGAAGGTGCCGTGCAGTACGTGATGTAATGAAAGTCAAACTGAGCCACACACATCTCTCATCTCCCACACTAAAAGCAAGCATGCCAAGTTAAATAATGGCTAACTAAGTCAGGGCCCAGAGACATAGCACTTTCTCAGGACAGATAAAAGACGTCAGGTTGTTCTAGTCTACGTCTGTTACAGCAGGGAATGCACCAGTGCAGAGACAATGCATAACCTTTACGGTTATTAACAGGGTGTACATGTTTTGATTGCACAGAACTAAAGTGTTGTGCGTAATCTAACCGGTCCTGCTGGACAGGTTCCCTCGGTTAACTGAAGGGCACTTCTCTTTTCATGTCTAATGATTAACAGGAGAGACTGTGTTTATACCACGAGAGGACTACAGAATGCATTCAGCAAACAAAGTTATGGTTAAGGTGATTCCTCTCCATAATATTAGTTTAACACTCACTGACACCACACACCTTTGGAATGCAGTTACATGTGGATCGGATCAGCAGGGATCTCATTTCAAGGATTATCATAAACCACTGCAGGAAAGTTGATGAGGTCACATATTGCTTCATTTCTTTTAAGGTTATTCTCATGATGGGAGATGTTGATTTAGTTCCACTGCTCTGCTCTTTGTTTACAAAATAAATATAGTGGCTCAGGTGTCTGAACAAAAGGTTGTCCCGACTTTTCTGCAATGATTGTCTTACAACGTGACTCAGTATTTGGACCCGAAACAATGCATTTATTGTCATACAATCTATTTTGATAAGTGTTTCCCATACATCGATTCATTTGTGGCGGGCCACCACAAATAGATCTCATAACATTTTTGTTGTAAATTATATTTTTGGGAGAATAAACCCCACAGATCCTGAACTCCGGTGTGTCTCACTCATTAACAACGCAACACAGAGCAACAAGAACGTTGTCTGCTACAGTAGCCATGAACTCGCATGCATTTTGTTATTTGAGGGGGGGGTGGATGCGTCGGCCACCCGAATAGGTTAAGGGGCCTTTCTGTGGGAAACACTGAATGGACTATCCAAAAACCCAGATGTACTTGTATCAGGCTGTACATTTTTGAGATGATGCAGCTTTTTGATAAATATTGTAATCATTCATGATTTTCCTGACATTTTATAAACCAAGAAAACACAGAATAATTTTAGAAGTAAGCTTGATTGATCAATAATACAAATAATCATTAGTTGCGTACATGAGAATAATTGTTTAAAGGTGGGTACGTTTGAGAAACCGGCTCGAGATACACTTTTTGTTATATTCCATGGAATGCTCTTAACATCCCGATAGCAATGAATATCTTAAGTGCTTTGACAAAAAATCCATAAAAGAGTCATCTGTGGAAGCCGTGGTACTGTAAAAAGCACGACCAATCATCTGAGCCGGCCCGGCTAAAATAACTGGATGGCCTACCTGCCTGTCAGCCTTCCATCTGTGCACAAACTTATCTCGTGCGCGTTTGTGTGTGTTGGAGGAGGGGCTCTGTAAGGAAGTGGCAGATTTTCTCCGGCTGCGTACTTTCAAATTCTAGCGCACTCGAGCTGGATTCTCCAATTACCTACCCCACCTTTAAGTCAAAGTCAAGTCAGTGTCATTATTATTATTTAAGGAAATAATCTAAAGAAAATCCTTAATATCAAACCTGTAAACCCCTTCACCTAAAAAAAAAAACACCATCAGAATCTTAACCTTTCATTTTATAGTTATCGTGTTATTTCTCTTATAATTTGTGACATTCAATGACTTCCATTCATACAAAAGCATAATATACAATCCTATCGCCGAAATACATCTTTGAAAACACGATATTGTGTAACAACAGCGTCAGAGCTTCCTTTCAGAGGCAAACAAAGTCCTCAATGTCACTCCCTGTATCAGCAGGACAGTAATCTAACACCGCGCGCTTCGAGGCACAAACAGCAACATCCAATACCCTGCATAATGGATCTGAAAGGAGACAGAGGGAGCGAGGCCAGCAGAGAGAGGGAAGGAGATCACACCTGAGAAGGAGTGAACTTTGCCATTCAAACGGAAAAACGTACTGTGCACAAGATAACACTCAGATATGAAGGTGCAATAACCCAGTGAGTGAGGTCATAGTAGCGCTGTATCAAAGCTGCACTTAGTTGAGTGGTACTGGAAAACTAACACCCTCAATCTCCCTCTGGTCACTTCAAAATTACAAGCCACGAAGTCAGTGTTTATACTGAATGCTCTTTATTTAAAAAATGCATCAGGGTGTGGATATCCCATTTAACAACAACTCAATGTTTTATTTCCACCCACGTTACACCCACGTCAAACACAGATGTCATCCTGAGTCACGCAACGCATCGGGGTGTGAGCAGACGTATTTGTAAACTAGTTAATGGCCTTGAAGAATGTGCTATATTAACAGAAGCAATGTGAGACACCAGTAAGCTGCTAGAGTTGAATTCACACCAATGTAGGAAGGAAAGGTCTCAGACAAATGTTAGAGAGAGAAAGAAGACAGAGGACGAAACTGAGATAAGATATCTTTGGGCTGTTATCCTGCCATCTTCATAGTTTTCTGTTTGTCCTCTCAGACACTGATAAGAGGAGGGATAGAGAAGTATTATATTACATTGTTTACGTTCAAAGGTTAATAGATGGTGTGTCGTTTCAGTTTTTGACCTGACAACAGAATATATTCCTGTTGGTCTCTACTTGTCTCTGAAACTAGACATGACGAAATGGAAAAAAACTTCACAGCTAATTTAAACTCAGGATTGGTTTAGGTTTGACAGTTCATGCATACTCGCAAATTAAGGAATCCTCTTACATGATTGACTAATTATCAATTCATTAATAAAGAGACAGTTTAGGGTGATGTGAAGTCAAAGATGGATTAAATATCTCGGGTAGCGTAATAAATACCAAGGACAACATTTGGCCACTGTTTGTAGTTAAGAAGTTGTTTTAACCAATGTTAATAGTCTTTAAATTAGGTTAACTTTAAGTTTGAAAGAAGTGTTTGCAGTTTGAAACTTTCTGGGCCTGATGAAGCACTTTTAACAAACTCGAATACAGTTTTAGATTTAGAGAAGAGAAATAAGAGGAACTCATAACTACAACCAACAACACACCCAGGGGAAGCACCAAAATGACCTCCCAGCCTCTCAGTAGTCACTTACTCTGTCTTTTTGCTGGACTTGTTGTCATGGAGGTCCAGCAGGTTGACCACAGCCTGACCCAGGAACTTGTCGAGCCCCACCTGGGCCCGGTGCATCACGATGATATGCAGCGTGCACCGGTCAGCGTTTCCCGGGTGGAAGAGTGGCAGGTCGAAGGAAGCCTCTTCTTTCCACACCGGGGCGATGCATTTCTCCGACACCGATGTAGAAAACTTGTCTTTGGCCACCTGCATGATGGCATAGGCGTCGTTGGTGCCATTCTTGCCCTTTGGACGCAGGTTCCGAGCCTGGTGCACCGTTACCTGCACACTCGTAGGGAACCAAGTCTGGCTCTGGTCGGCCAGAGACATCGTGGAAGTCTCGTTAATCCGAGTTATTAGATATATTACCACGTCAAACTGTTCGTTAACCTTTCCCTGAACTCCGTGTTTCTCCTTCTGTTGGTTTAGGTTACCTAGCTTAACTTCAGGAAGCTCAGGTTGATGTCGTAATTATTCGCCCTCCTCTTCGTAGCGATAAAGTCTCGAATAACACTTGAGTTAAAGTTAACACTCGGTTAACCAACTTAACATTGGTACTAGTACCCCAGGAAGGACATTACTGCGGTGCGGCTAATTCCTTTATGAGCTTTTCATCAAAAACAATTCCCTTGTTTTGCCTCAGCTACGTAAAACACTTCCCTGATGTTATTAGTTTCCGCCCTTACTCTTCATGCTGCCTCCTAATTGGTTAGTTTTTCTATAATTTTTTTTTAACTCGGGCAGTGATTGGACAGCACGCAGAGGGTGTGGTGACGTCGCGTACCGTTAGTATGAGTCAGCCACTGATCAGGAATCAGTTTACCTTCGCTAAAGCCAAATAAGAATTTAATAGGACTTCAAATAGAACTGATCTGAATTCAGTAGAGCTGTTTTATTTAGTTTAGATATAAATGTCCAGAAAAATCATTTTTAAAACGTTTCAGGGATTGGGTCTGATCCCTGGGTCTGAAGTAAAATTATTTATTTAAAAATTCTCCCTTTATTTAAGTAATATATAGACTGTCAAAGCAGGAAATTAAATTATAATAGGCAAATAATGTTTTTTCTCATAAAGATTTATATTGTATTTCAAAAGAACTGTTAAAAGTACTGATGATATTATTTCACATGGCCTAGATGTGAACCTCTAAAAGTCATTCAGAACCAGATTTATTTTCACCACATCCTCTTTTACCTCTCACTGGCATATCAGTGTCCAAAACTTGATCTTTTAACAAGGCTTTAATCATGATGTTTTGCTAGTCAATTTCATGTAATATTACTTTAAAACGGCGTGAAGTTAAGAACAAAATACTTAATTTCATTTCATCTTCATGGGGTTTTTGTAGTATTTTGTGACATACAACATAGAGAAAATACTCCACAGGCTACATGTTTCCTTGAGAAAATATGGATGGGACCTTTTAGAATGTTGGTACCACTAGTAAATTGTCAACGGGGGGGTGCTAGTGACTTCCGCCACTGTGTAGCAGGCATTTTGGCAAAACATTAGAAAAAAATCTTCTTATATAAAAATCTTATATATATTTGTTTAACGTCTTATGATGTTTAAATAAACATTTAGTTTGCACACACCCTACAACACTATTGACACCAGATGCATGACTTACCTGACCTCGATGCCACTGAAATCCTTATTGAATCATGAGCAAGACGGTGTTAATGTTTACATTGGTTTTCCATGAGATATATTACATCCTGAATACATCCTGCTAGGTGCTGATCACTGATCACAAAGTTGAAACTGCAAACAGGATATAAGCACAACAAACAGACTTAAAAAACATATGTGATCATCTGGGTTTCGTTGAGACTTCCTCCAGAAGAACAATGGGGAAAGCATTGACAATGAGCGGCATTAGGAAACACTATTTCAGTGTAATTTCCTGAATTACAAGTGACTCAAATTGACAAAAATGCAGAAGTATGGCTAAGGCTTTTCTAGGTCTACTGAAATGTGAAGGCAACATTATCATTGAATACAATAAAAAAGATCTGCTTGCAGTGATGTTTACATTTTTGTGTTTGTTTTATCTTTAATATTTGTGTATGCATGCTTCTTAGTTAACATTAAGCTGTCTTTGGCTCTTTTCTGCTGTAACAAATGTAAATGTCCCCTCTGTGGGACAAATAAAGGTATTCTGATTCTGATAGTCATGCCCTATGTACCTGAAACATATTTTTGTAGAAACCCCTTTAACAAACGTTTCAAAACTAACCTCATTACAATCATTGTGTCTAGGATAACTGATATGTTATCATGTCTTGGATACATTTATCATTGCAGAACCTGCAAGAATGACCTGATCTGCAAGGACAATACATTTTAGATCCCTCAAGAACACTCAAAGTTTCTCTGCCTCCCAATAGGGGGCAGTCATTCATACATTTAAATGACTAGTGGAGTGTGTGAGTCAATTGTGTCTCTCTAGTTTGTATTTCTTTCTGAATTCTGAATACTAAACAAGGGAAGAGTTGTGTAAGAGTTGTGTAAGAGTTGTGTAAGATCAGACAGAAATATAGAAATAAAACACTTTTATCATATGTTCAAAAGTCTCGCATAGCTTCTTTAATTCACTCAAAGATTCTGTACAGCCACGTTCATGGAATTACGCTTCTACACACACACAGACACACACACAGACATACACACACACACACACACACACACACATACACACATACACACACACACACACACACACACACACACACACACACACACACAAAACATACAAAAACATACATGATCACAAGCAATACAATACTTGAAGCAAACATAAGGGTGAAGGGTTGTCCAAATATTAAATGCATAAAGCTGAACTTTGGAAATGGACTGCCTTGCTTTCCATTTCATGCTATATAGAGGATATGCATAGAAAAAAATCATTACAAAACACTAAAGCTTTCATTCGACATCCAAAATCAACATTATATGCCCATTTCAGATATATCTTGTACTTCTTTTTGTGAAATGAATAAAATAAATGAGTTGAAACTGATAATAAAAAAACCTGCCTTATTATTTTTTACCATTTCACAGTGAACTGTTAGAATGCTACTGAGGCAAAAGTACTACCAGTTTAGGGTCCTGGATGCCTTCATGATTTTATACCTTAAATTATATAATTATTATAATCAAGAGACCATTAAAACATAACCCAATCATTTGAGAGTCCATTAAGGTCATGCATAGAAGTTCACATGTAAGTATAGGTTACACTGTGGTTTCGCTTTTCCACAAACCACTCTTCATTCCGACGGAGCTCTGAGATTGGTCCGTGCCACTCATGTCGTGCTCTAGCTCCAGCACTAAGTTTTTGAGTGTGCCGTTTGGGGCGGCGGCACCAGGCACGGTGGTGGTGACACTGTTCAAAGGGTAGGAGCAGCGCTTAGTGTCTCGCTCCACAGCGGCAGCAACTTTCAAATTGTCTCTGCTGGCGCATCGTCTCTGAGCGTTGTGCATGGCCGCCCTGCTGGCAACAGACGGCAGCAGGGGGAAGGGTTTGCGACTCCCGCTGCTGCCCCCGTCGCTTCCTTCTGAGGGGCTGGTCGCTAAAGACTCTCCCACGCGCTTCCCATTGGTAAGCGGGCTCGCCTGGTTCTCTGACATGCTGAGGTGGATGCTGCCATTCTCACTCGTGGCCTGTTTGTGAACCACGTGTGAAGAACTGAGGTGATCTAAACCGTTGGGCCCTAAAGCTCCCAGGCTGCCCCCGCCTCCCGCAGTCCTTAGAGCTTTGAGACGATAGTGACCCCTGCCCTCACCTCGATGGTGATACTGACTGCTTCCTTGTTTAGTTCTGCTGCTCACTTTTCTTCTCTGGGGATGCACTGGCGCTGAAGAGTTAATGATGGGCAGGACATTGTTTGTTGGCTTGGTGGTGTTGTCAGTACTGATGCTGTGGTTGTTGCCTGCAGGGGCACGTGTGGAATTGTTGGGATTGTCTTGTGCCACCTGTAACAGGTTGGTGAGCTTGCAGGGCCCGGGGCCCACGCTGCTGATTCCACTCGGTGTGGATGATGATCGAGCTGAAGAGGAGTTATGAGAGTCACCAGGTGGATGGCAGCTGATGAAAAGTTGTGATTCCTGCTCGGAGGTCTGCACCCCACTCCCTGTGGTGCAGGTGTGCGCGTAGGTAGAAACAGGGTTGGAGTGTCGGTTACCTGGGCAACATGCCAGCCATGAGGCCTGCACATCCCGACGTCTGAAGCAGTGGTGAACCACCAGGAACACCCCGAGCACGGTGGCAGCCATCCCATAGAGACAGCTGAACAACAAGCTGATGTGCCCTGTCAGCCACATTGCCATGGCTCCACAACACCACAGAACCACAAACAGGAAGTGGGTCGCCACCAGCACCAAGAACTGTGTCTTCAGCGAGTACTGATCCTCTGGGACTACAACAGCATTTACAGGAACCCCTGCTGAGTCTGTGGAGAGGAGGCTGGAGCTTCCTGCCAGGGCAGGCTGGCTCTCCGCCTCAGGAGAGGACAGGGTGGTTCCTGCGCATTCTTTGGCCACGCGGTGCCTCAGGCGAAACACAGTGCACAGGAAATAGATCCAGGTCACCAAAAGCACTAGCCCAGCGGGGACAAAGAAAGAGCCAAGACTGGGGCGCCACAGCAGCCAGCAGCTGCAAGAAGCAGAAAGAGGAGTCAGGAGGGTCAGCGCAAAACAAGGACACGTCTGTGTGTTCAACGTTTCACGCAGAATTATTCACTTCAGCACCAAACAAAACAACACAAAGTCAAGAGCCAAATGGAGCAAGGATAAAAGAAAAGAACTCACTAAGGGCTGTTGTCACCGTAGTTGTTGACATTGACAGCTGCAGTGATCCCACAGATGATAAGAGGAACTCCACCAGCTATCAAATAGAACCTTGAATAATAGAGAAAAAACATTTAAAACACAAGTTCCTAACCGCAGTTTCAGGAATTAAAAGCAGTGTTTGTTTGTGCCACAGGATGCTGTTTGACCTTTGGCTGCTACGATGTTTTTAAATTGCACATGTTGGTGTCATTTTCCTCCAATGTTTCTCTGGCTGTCTATAATTTAAACGGAGCTGTGTGATCCATCACTCCTATAGTGGGTAGAGCGTTACAAGGGTCAGCATAGGCTCCAGAAGTCTGTGATTTAATGCAGCCTGTTCCCATGTGGCTGAGTGGGCAACAAAGGGGTAACGGGGGGGGGTCAGTGGGGTCAGAGTATGATTGCAGCTTCTTGATCACAGGGGCAGGGGTGGAAGGAGAAAAAGAAGGGAATATTTTTGAAAGACAGTGCACCCCCTGAATCACCCTGCGCAGATTTATGACGACCCCCTCTGCTTCTGTTTCGTTGGTTTCATACTTTCCTACCCTCCCCCACTCATAAAGACTCATAGCTTTTACAGCAAGGCTCTGTTATGTCCCTCCAAGGGACATCAAACACAGAGGGACTTTAGTTGTTGGGCACAATGACCCACTTTGATGGGGCACAGTCTGGGTGGCCATGCATACAAACTCTGTCTAAAACATAAACCGTATTGACAGCAACAATCAAACAGTACAGGAAGTGGGTGACATTGAGTTGTTGGCTGCTCACTGACCTGAGCATGGGTCGCTGAGTAGGCGGAGTTGGAGGCTCTCCCTCTGGCTGTCGGGGCGTTCGCCACAACGTCTCTTTGTAGATGACCCGGGCGCTGACTCCGATCCACAGCAGGGTGGAGAGGGAGGAGTAGTGCAGGGCGATGCCCACCTGTCACACGTTACACTCAGGTAAGACACCAAGCCTCCACACCATTCATCAAAATGAAGAGAATTTAAATGCGTCACTTACTGCTTGACAAACCACTGGGTAGCTGGTCAGACTTATGCCTCCTACGTAGATGGCTGTCGTCATGGCTATGTGGAAGCAGGTATTCAGTAATGTGTGCCAGCTTTTTCTGGAAATGTGAATTGAACTGTAGGGGCAAACATAAACATTATTTAATAAGAAGCAAATAACTAAAAGAAGTGAGAAGTGTGTTCATACACATACAATGCATACATACATTAAGCGTCTCTGAGCACTGGGAAAAGCGCTATAACAATTAGATGTATTATTATTATTACCTGTGGTGTAGTATGTGTGTGATGATGATGGTGAAGAGGCAAAGGAGGAGCAGTGCAGTGCAGGCGTACACCACAGGGTGGAGCACCCTCACAGAGATGGGGTTGGAGTTGGGGAAGTCAGGCACCTCCTGGAGAAAAATCCCACACAAATGTACATTTCATTGAACCTTGAAAATACAGGATTATTACTAATTTAAACAAAAATATATAAATGAAAGAAATAAGGGAAAACGATTTCATATCATATGGAGAACAATGTATGAAGCTTTGTAGACATCTCCCAGCATCCACACAACAGTCCCATTTTAAGAATGTCTGTCAAATGTCTGTGAGTCTGTGTGTGTGGGATTGAGTGTGTGTATGTCAGATGTTAAAAGGGGGCGGTGGGTGGGTGGCAAGGTGGGAGGGGGTGTTTGTTTGTTTCGTAAGTATGAGTCGGGAGGCAAATTATGTGCTGACAAACGTTATCCATTGTTTTTTTTGTTTTTTTTAACTTTTGTATTAATTTATTCATTAATTGTGTTTTGAAATGAAATAAAAGTAAAATAAAGTTCAAAGGAGGAGATAACCCGTAACGGATGATGAAAATCAAGCTACCTGCAGCACAGCGTAGTTGCTGAGCAGCGAGCAGCGCAGGGTGGAGGTGCTGCTGTCGCTGTGGACCAGCTGACAGCCCTCCTGGCTCCAGCCCCCCTGTTTCTCCAGACCCTTCAGGCTCCACTGGGCCGCCACAGCATCAGAACCAGGGGACAAGTGACGCAGAGACACCCAGATGGGCTCCGAGTGGTTCCACATGCTGCAGCCGTCTGCAGCGAAAGAGGGGAAATTGTATTGAAATTGAGTCACGGATACTTTGTAGTCTGTTTGTGATTCTCAGCTTGTCTCTTGTTCCCTTACATTGCTTCAAGAGTTTATTCAATTTGAAGGACACCTCTCAACATCCCACACAAACTAGGTCATAATGTGTTTGTATACGTAGGTGGAAATAGCTAAAATGATTGCAAAGATTGTCAAGGTTGAGCAACAAATGAACAACGAAAAGGGCTGTAATGCGTCAGTTGCTCCGATAAAGTAAATTCCATCAGTCACAATAATGAAATAAACTACCACTACTGGGTGGAAGAGAAATGGCTTCCTGCTTCTTCAATGGATTGAAATAGTTGAAAACCAAAACTAACTGCTGTGTGTTTGTTTGACCCCAAGACCCAATTACTGATGCTACAGACAGCCTATGTTTGTTATGGATAATGCTACAGTGTTGCAGAACTTAAAATATTTTAACATGATGTCATATCCCACAAGGCCATCCACAAGATCGTAAAACTAAAAAAGTCTCAGAAAGTCTTTCCAGCAGTATTTTTAGGAGCAATTTGGTTTGAATATGAGAAAACAAAAGTGGTTTCACAAAATAGGGGTTTCTCACCTAGGCCAACAAAGATGACTGGAGTGTTGACGCTACGGCGACGAGAGTTTTGCCCGGCGTTGCTTGAGTTCCCAAACAGAGGGAAAAAGCTGCCAGTTCTGAAGGCTACAAATTGAAGCTTACAGTCTGCAGGAGCATCGGGAGGAAACAAAGTAGCTGGGAGCGTCACGGAGGCCAGGGCTACTGAATTCTGTGGAAGTAAACACATTTTGTATTTATGTTAGAATCCACCACTTGATGACTTTGATTGCAGATACAATATAGCACAGTATTTACTAATAGCATCCAACATAAGGGGTCCTCAAGCTTACCTTTAGTGGGAAATGGTTGAGGGAGGTGTTGTGGGAGCCGGTGCTGCAGCGGAAACGAAGCTGCTGCTCATGACTGGTTTCTGAGGTTTCCATTCCCAGGCTGCCTGTAGAAACCTCCCGACGCTGGTACGCGGTACAGGTGATGCCAGTGAAGTGGGCCGGTCTAATGAAGTGGGCCTCCATTACGATGTTCTTAGATACCTGCATGCATCAAAATATAAAGGGTAAAAGTCATGTGTGTTCATCAGCCATTCAGATCATTGATAGGGTTTACATGTTGCTTTAATGTTTCTGAACATAGGACATTTTGTGTAAGAGGCTAAATCATTGTGAAAATATAAACATGTGCACCATAGTAGCAATTTTACACGAAACTCCCACATTTTAACAACTACACATACATGTAATTTCCTGTTGTCACAATATAATGGGAATGTAGGAATCACATTAAACTTGCTTTCATTGTTACACATTCACAGCATAAACACTTTGACTCTGTGTTTGACCATTCCTTATGTTAGAGAAAAGCTACTAAACACCTCATGGGAAGCAGTGTAAGGGTCAGCCACCTCTCCAGCCACCAGTTAACACTTGGTCAATTCGGGGACCCCACATATATATATTTTCAGGATATATTCAGCTTATAACATGCTCTGATAAAAAGGTTATGATAAAAGTTACACTTCGGTTGACAGTCCCTACCATGGAGAAGTCCTGAGCGTGGCCGTGCAGCTGAGGCCAGGCCAGCGTCTCCAGAGAGGAGACGATGGAGCTGCAGGCTCTCTTCTCTCTCTGGGCCAGAGCGAGGATCTGGCTGTCCACCTGCATCAGGTTACTGCCCATCTCCACCAACACCTCTGACAGCTGGAACAAAAACACAAATATTTTACAGCTAAAGGATAGTTACTTTGGGATTAAAGTAAACACAACATACCTAAATACTGATACATATACA
Source organism: Gobionotothen gibberifrons (assembly GCA_943591055.1). Taxonomy (NCBI): domain Eukaryota; kingdom Metazoa; phylum Chordata; class Actinopteri; order Perciformes; family Nototheniidae; genus Gobionotothen; species Gobionotothen gibberifrons. The sequence goes on from CALSBZ010004415.1 coordinate 625,826, forward strand.
ATCAAATCTTACCTCTCGCAGCTGTCTGACATATTCCATAAACTTCTCCATAATTTGCGCCACATACAACACATCCACAGAGTCAGTGAAGCCTGACGTCTCCATGGTGTAAGTGCGCACCTGATGTGCCACAGTGACCGCGTTGGACGCATTGATAGGCATCTGTGAGGCAAAAACAGGGCAAGGTATGACGTTTTGAAACAAGTCTACATGGCATTTACTGAACAGGAACCATGTATTGATGTTAAGCTACTGACCAGGATGAAGGTATGCAGGACGCGGGTGATGCCATTAGTGTAATGACACTCTGAATAGTCACCCTCCTGCCAGTTTCCAGAGCGGTCACAGTATCGAGAGGCTTTCTTCTCCTCAATACCTCCCTCCATAGGCAGGGAGGAGTAACGCAGCTGCAGGCAGTACTGATGTGAAGTGATGCCCGCCAGAGTTCTGGGCCACCTGGGGATTCAAAACCAGAGCAGGGTGAGACCCCTGTTTCTTTAGGTATGTATTCATAATCCTTGGATCTCTTACTAACCTGAACTCCCCACGGTTGTTGACAAGTTTATCCTCTGGACAGAAGGAGGCACTGTTCTCCAGCACCACTATTTCCACAGTGCGAGACGAGTTGCCCCGCCCGGTGGAAACCACACACTCCCACTCTCCCCTGGCCTCCACATGTACGTTGAATAGGATAAGCTCACTGGATAGAGAGGATAGAGACAGCTAATTATAACAAATTATCACCACATGTTCTTAAGTGTGCAGCACAAAAAAAAAACATTATTCTACATCAGATCACTTTGCACAAGGTGAGTGGTTTTAATCATGCAATCATTTCATAGATTTCTGTACCTGGTGATGAAGGTGCAGTCATGCAGCTCACTGTCCTCCAGCTGGACGCCCATCTCGGGGTCAGAGGTCACCAGCTGACCGTTGTGACGCCAGTGCAAGGTGGTGATCTTGTCCACTAAGGTGGCGGTGCAGTGGAAGGGCAGCCGGTCGCCTTTAAAGACCACCTGGCGCTGGGATGGCAGCAGCGAGAGGGTGTGCAGCTCCAGAGGACCGTCTGAGCAACATGGTGGGAAAAGACGCCGCCATTACACATCACTCTGAATTACTTCTGCTGCTCTCTCATTACTCAACCTCATCTAAATGTTTCCACAGAAGCTGTTATGAGTCTGCTTTTCTGGGGAAGATTGGATGCAGGCAGCAGCAATTCATAAATTAAACCCACAGGATTAGTTGTCAACACGGCTCACTGATAGTTTTAGAAATAAGTTCCTGCTGAGCTGCTGGGATTGATCTCTTTTAACCCCTTTTTGGCACACTAAATCTTAAAAATACACGAACGATCTTAAACGGTTGTTATGAGCGTGCTGTCATTGTTATACACAAGCCAATGTTCTCTGAAGCAAAGTGGTGAACTGCCTTATTCACGCTGGGCGCTCACCACAGCTCAGCTGGCTTTCCCTCAGTCCACGCAGGGGCTTTCCCTTCAGGCTCCTTGGGTAGGCACACAGGGTCTCGTCCCCCAACCGGGCTGAACTGCTGCGGAAGAATCCCGGGACCCAGCGTAACCCGCAGTCACAGAACAGGTAGTCCGAGTTAAAGTTTCTGTAGAGAGAAGTGACGGTCATTTATTCTACTTTTCACTCCACCTGGCTCCAGTGTTATGTGTCGTTGCTCTTTATAGGATCCACATGTATACCATTATTTGTTAAGTGACACCAAATTCTCAGTTGAATACAACACTGTCTATATATCTGTAATATATGACAGATGTGTTGTTGTCACCCTGAGATAAATTGACTGTTTGATGCAATAAATAGCAGTTTGGTGTATTAAAATCAAGAACATGCTTGCTCAAATCGGAAATGTTTAAAATCTGATACATCTCTTAATTTATTTTTGCCTTGGTTCAAACGTCTACAAATAATTGTATAAGAAAATATCCTAACCTAAATAAATACAAGCGAAACAAATGATCATTGCTTGTATGCTTTTATGAGTTTTCAACAGGCTTGAGTTAAAATATATTTTAAATAAACAAAATTGTTTCTAAGTTATTTATCATTCTATTCAGATAAAAGATAGTTTGAGTGGATTTATTGTAGTATAGTGCCACTGCCCTCTAATACTCACACTTGCTTGAGGGACGGCAGCTCCTGAAACACTCCTGGCTCTAAAGTCGATATGATGTTGCCAGAGAGGTTCCTATCAGTACAAAAAATATATAAACAAGTTAATTCCATGGCTTTCCAACAACGCAGATTTGAATTGTTTATGGTATCAGTTTAACTCTTACAGTTTGGTGAGATTGGTCAAACCCTGGAACATCTCTGGAGTCAGGCAGCCAATCCGGTTGTTGGATAGGTCGCTAGAAATGTGAAAAGACAAAGGAATTTAGTTCATTTTAAATCAGGAGCACTCAACAGATTGTGATATCTTGTCTCTTTTGCATGTTGTATTTCTGATATCAGATCAAACACTACACAAAGGACATTCCGGTTAAACCGTGCAACACTACCATTCTGCTCTTGTTTTAAAATACAAAGTTATTTCCCACTAATAGAAAGCTTAGTTAGAAATGTTAACATCTAAACAATCATGCCCTCAGTCCTTGCCACTTTCCCTTATCTCCCCTCCATGGGACCCCAGTTAGAGTTTATCAGTGATGGGGTGAAAGCGGGGGGCCCCTGTTCTGCCGTCCACCTCTGAGTGTGATGTATAGCCACAGCCAGAGAGGGATCTGCTCTGTTGCACCTCTGACACTACCCAGCAGAGAGCTGTCCAGAGCATGTGTTTATCTCCCCCTGTTTGTTTTGAGAAGCCCCAGACCTTGCAGGGAAAACACAAGTAGGGGGAGGAGGGAAGGGGGAGTCACGCGGTGCAGCACAGACGACCAAGAACGACCCACGCCAAAACCAGAGCTCTGTGTCCAAAGACGCAAACAGTCGCTTCACTGACGTGTGAGAAACCTCTGCCTGGCCCTGAGGTTTCCACGGTGGTGGAGGTAGGAACCAGAGATGAGAATGCAGGGCCCCCACAAGGATCAGCAAAAACACTTGTTGAAGGAGGCATTTTTTGTCACACTGACACCAGGAGCTCAATATAACCCATGTTATCTGCCATGAGCTGCCTAAACAGTATCTATTTAAGATATATACGAGGCGATATGTGAGCCATTTTCTTCTCTAAATGCTGCTCATTTAACAAAAAACGACCCTGCTTCCTTCATTTGTCTCATGCCATTCCCATCCCTGTGTCTATGATTTCGGTTCATACAGTATGTTCACTTCTGTTGACGTCTACTCACAGTTTGCGGAGCTCGAACAGGCCCTGGAAGGCTCCGGGCGCGATGGTGCTGATCAAGTTGTGCTTGAGGTCCCTGCGGAGAGAAAGCACAAGGGGTATAAGAAAATGCATAGCCTAAAAGGGATGATTTTGAAATGTCAAATAGTTATACATTTAGATACAGGAGCAACACTTTTTTGGGAGTTAAATGACAATATTTAAACCCATACTGTATATGTATGGTTATCTTGTAACTGGAGGGAGGCAGAAGCTGAGTTAAGCACAAAGACTGGAAACCAAACCTGCCTACCAGCACCTCTAAAGCTCAATATTAACCTGTCACTTTGTGTTTGTTTTTTAATCCATTAAAAGACTTAAATGTAAAAACAATAATTCTCCTATTGGCCACCTTTGAACAGAGGCGCGCTAGCTGATTCCTCCTGCTTTCAGTCTTCATGCTAAGCTAACAGCCGGCAGCTTCATACTTAATGGACATTGACATCGATCCTCTCAGCTAACTCTCAGCAAGAAACCAAATAAACAAACATCCAAAAATGTTGAACTATTGCTTCAACACCAAGATGTCGAAAGGAGGCTTCTTTAACTTGAAGAGTGAAGACACATTTCCGAAACTTGGCTCCTCCAGTGGGACACAGCAGGGAACCTCTGCAAACAGATAGGACATTTTATCCCGTCTGCCCCCTGGGATTGAAGCTAGCCAGATGCAGATACTCAACTAAATAAAATATGTGGAATCTAAAAGTGTTAGTCCACTTTCAGCTTGTTTCACAACGACTCTTCACATTTTAGTGTTACTCATTGCAAACACAAACATTCATTTCGTAATCTACCTTTCTAGATCAATCAATCAATCAATCAATGTTTATTTATATAGCCCAATATCACAAATGTTACATTTGTCTCAGTGGACTTCACAGTTTGTACAGAATATCAGTATGACAATACAACACCCTCTGTCCTTAGACCCTCACATCGTACAAGGAAACACTTCCAGAGAAACCCCACAGTTTAAAGGGGAACATGGGAGAAAGCTCAGGGAGAGCAACAGAGGAGGGATCCCTCTCCCAGGACGGACAGACGTGCAATAGATGCCGTGTGTCTAGATCTGATTACTATCCACTCATGTTTCCTGCGCTCTGTTCAGCCAGGTGCTCTTCCTATCATTTACATTTTGAATCCTGGATGTTTTTATTGGCAAGTTAGGAATATCTAGGTTAGAGCAGGTCAGGATATGGATGGTAATCGGCAGGACGTGGTCGATGTGGGCTGGAAAGCGATCCTTGTTGCTGCAGCATGAAAAATGCCTGCTCCCATCGGACTGGTCACAGAAGAGGGTTTTCTTCCAGTGGCTCAAAAGCATCAATGCTGCGGCTGCATTTTTGTCCAAATCACTACAACCACTGTGGTAGGCAAGACCTCAGGGGACTTTCTGGTCCTTTTTTCTCACCAAAATGATCTGTCAGCGCTGTTCTCGAACCACGCTGCCTCACACCATGTACAACCTCAGGCATCTCTTAACCATTGTCTTGTCCTCTTTCCAAGAGATGAGCTATTTTGATCAAACTGGGGCAGGAAAATTGTTTTAGAAAATGACTTCCAGTAAAGAAGCAGACAGTGTGGTGGGGCTGGGACAGAGTCAGAGATCAGGGGGCTTTGCTGTTGGTCCACGCTCTCGCTCAGCCATCGCTCATATCTGGATTATGGATGCTAGACAGGTTATAATGATGGAGCAAAGATCTGG
>CALSBZ010004415.1:631281-645133 GCA_943591055.1 Gobionotothen gibberifrons
GTGTGTGTGTGTGTGTGTGTGTGTGGGCCTGTAACTGCATCTCTGTACATGTAAACGTGTTTCTGTGTGTTCGGAGCTGAATAGAATTTGAGGACCTGAGAACAATACCGCTGTTTCCAATCTGTGTGTCCCGGGACTCATTAGTGCGGCGCTGAAAGACGAGGCACTGCCCACTATTTCCTCTCTGATGACCGTCGCTCCCTGTCTGTCTGTCCTCTTCACACTCATACACACACGCCTTGTGTCTTCAAATGATTAAAATCTGCTTCTAGTGTTCAAAAGGAATGTTTTCCTTTTTTTAAATGATCTGCCGACATGGTGATACCTTATATTTAACACTGCTTAATCCACTCCAAAATAAGTGCATTTATGATCAACTGCATCACGTCCAAAACAGTTGGACATTTTTCTGTACTCTTGTAATTTTATAAAACGATTGTGCCTTTTTAATTTAAAGAATCCTTGACAAGATTAGCCGTTACCGCATAACACCCACATCTCCAATCAAAGTGTTGGTGATGGCGTTGAATTGTGGGTAACTGTCTTCACGTTAGGCTCCTAAACTCTTAATAATGGTACAGCATGATTGTAATTCAAGATTTGATTCAGATCAAAGTAGATCTAAATTACATATAAATGACCTTACAAAATCAAGGCTATAATCACACAGCATCAACTAGTACATGGTAAGTTGATGGGAAATAAATGTAAACATGTGTTGTGTTTCTAAACAGACAGAACAGAACAGTATGTGCACAAGCATACACACATGCTGTTGCTGTCCTTAGGAGACCTTGCATTGGAGACGTTGCATAATGCAGGCTGAATACTTTTCTGTTTGCCGCTGCTTTCAGTTAAATCAAATACATTTGAATATCTTACACACTGCACTGTCGTTTTTATTGTTGTATTTTATACCTGTATTATTCTATATTAGCTTGTTTTATGTTTATTGTATTCTCTTCGCTATTTAAGGACTTTTTTTAAATCTAATTTGAATGAATTTGTTGTACTATTTCTTAATGCCCTTAATGTTTAAATGTGTTAGTAAAGCCCTTTGAATTGCCTTGTGTTGAAGGGGGCTATATATACACACATGCCTTACCTTGCATTGGTTTACATTCTCTTTTTGGATATTTACAGTAACCTAAAGCAAAATGCATGACCCTAACTGAGTAGTAGAGATTTTCAGCCAATAAAATGAACTGAGAGGCACATGACATGATAGTGTTTAAGCACCTCAAGCTTTCTGGAGACAAACATGTTACCCAGTGTGAAAAACAGCACTCATCTAGCAATAGAAAAACAAGTGATCACACACTTTTAGGTTTGAATCACACTTCAAACCTAAGCATTTCCTGAAGTCTTCTCCTGTGTCCGCGGCATGAGAGGTTACAGCGCAGTGTGTGTATGGCCGGAGGAGTATCAGCAGTCCACTACTTCTGATACACTCTCTTATCACCAAGCTGGGGAATGTTGAGGAGCTCACCACAGTCAACAGGACTTGAATCACACGCCAAGTGCTTAGCCCCACACCCTAATCCAGGCAAAATCTGGGCTGCAGCCCCGTGCCACTCGCCCACTCCCAAAGATTTATTTCCAACTTTATTTCCAACCTACAGTCCAGTAGCTCATTCTCAGGCGATGACTTGTCTGTGTGCCCTCTGGAGTAGACAGAGCCCTCCCTGACAACAACTTCACAGCTCAGTGGCCTCCGCACTGATGACAACATCTGTCACCGAGCAAGAGGATAATAGTGGAGACAGAAGAAATACTTCAAAGCCTCACGCTTGCTGAGCATGAACATATCAGAGTTAAAAAGGTTGAAAGTTGCAACTTGTAGATGTCACTTTTTCATTATCTTCAGAAGGAGCTACATGGTTGGTGTTGACAGGTTATTATTCCTTTTAGAATGTAGCTTTGTAACCTCGGGGTGCAGCGATTTATCCACTTCACCACATGTGGCCTGTGTGATCGGGTTGTGACAGACTTTAGCGCAGAAGAGGCCATTGTCTGCAGCCGCTGGGACTAACACCAGCGACTGACATTCCCCCCTCCCCCCAAAACACCTCCCGATCAAGGACTGGTCCTCTGCCGTTCTGAAGAGTAATTTCTCTGCGGGGATATGGGATGAGCAGCCTGGAGAGGACCGACGTGCTTGTAGGGCATCGAGAGGGTAATAATGAAGACATGGTTTGTAAAGCGCTCAGACGTGGAGTGCTCCATTATCAGGAGCACAGCCATGGGGACTGGAGTGCTCCACTGACATTGTTTAGGCCCCCGGCCCCGCAGGGAGCTGGGAAAATGACCGAAGCCAGGGAACGGCCACTCATTATCGCCAGACTGGAATCAAGAATTCCCTGTTCCTGGAATTTGTTTTAATGGAAAGACATGGCCAGTACAGAGACATTATTTATTCTTAAACTGTATTTATTTCTTGTAGCAAACCATTCGGCCATTCCCCGACAAGATAAACAAATATGTTGAGGGATTGGAGCTTTGGTGGAGAAAAAGTACGCAGGGATAACAGGCACCTCGGTTCCTGACAGAGGTCAGTGGAGACCATTTTTGTGCTGCGTGTCATTTCCTGTCTGGTTGGCGTCTGTAGCACGGAGGCCCTTGCTCGTTTATTTTTACAGTTTCCTTTTTCTCCTTATTTTTTTTTACTAGCTAGCTTTCCCCTGTAGGGAGGGGAAGGAGGGTAAGGGGATTCAGTACTGGGCAAAATCGTCCCTGTGTTTGGCCTCGCAGACCCCACCTCCAGACTCCTCAACACACTTGCTCACAATAGGGGCTCTGTAACACAGGCCCCAAACCTACTCCCCCCAAAACAGGAAACCGGGATCTGCCGGCTCTTGTTTTTCTACTAATTTCCTGCTTTGCTGCCCCTTCCCCAGATTATTTTCTTAACTTTTTTCTGGTTCCTCTAAGATTGGGTAGACCTCATCAACTTGTTATCAGTGTTTCTCTGGATTTCTTAGTGCTGGCATGCAGCTAAAGCAGCAAATAGCGGCTAGTACATTCATAAATCTGCTGTCATTTGAAAAACCGTTGCACACATACTTTTGATTCCTGTTCAATCACCACCTGACCATCATGAGTGTATTCTGGTTTAAGACAATAAAGCCCTCAGCTGTGCTCGTTACTGACAGAAACATAAACTGTGTATCCAACGGCACAGAAATAGAAATATACACTTTTGCTTGAGTTGTTAAATGCCCTAAATTGATTATATGTTTCTATAGTGTGCAGTAAAACGAGATGGAGATGATTGTGCCAAAGGAAACTCTGGAGCCACGCTCTGGTACTGACTGTAGTTTTTGGACCGGACGACAGAAGGAGGCAATGCCCGCTTTTGCAACCCTATTGATCTTTATGAAGTCTAAAAGCGTGCAGAAAAAAAGACTTATTATTTTTGATGGGACGCACACGATTTTGTCAGATTCTCAGGGTCAGAGGTGAGGAGAAAAAAGGCCACTATTTTCTTAGTTTTTTACTTACTCATCTAACTAACATGTATCAAAGTATATTAGTTTGATTCTGTCAAATTGAGTCAATTGATGTGAAAGACCCAAACGTCTCATTCGACATCTTTAACAACCAGAGAGTTGAAACAATGTACACATTGTAACTGGGATGGAAGTATGGGTCAAACGCCTTTCATTCAAATTATCAATGAAAGCGGAGACTCATGTCCGCGAGTGAATTTTCCTCCAGTAGGTGGACTACAGCATGTACCGAGTGGGAAGGGGGAGGAACAGCGAGAGACCCAGTGAGCTGGGAGAGGGGAGATGCAAAAATAAAACAGAAAAGAAACACAAACGGAAGTGGGGGGAAGTACGTCCTGGAAAAGCTCAAGTTCCTCTGAAGGAAAATGCCATTGAAACCATATCAAGTTTGCCGTATGAGTGTGTGAGAGAGAGTTACTGGCGTATAAACCGTACAATTTGGTAATGGGCTTATGAGGGGGCTCGCTCGCTGTTTCAATAAACCCCCAGAGCCACGACTGAGCTAGGCTTGCAATACAAACACACCCCGTTCCTTCAGTTTATCTGAAAGACACATCTGGAGTCTATCAACTCCAGCAGCAACCCCCCTTTCTGTTTCCACTCTCCAGCACGCTTAACCCCTTCCTCACCCGCTCCATTAGGTGACTGTTGCCTAACCGGGGGCCACTTAATGGCGTGTGCGGGCAAAACATGCTAACACAAATGTTCAATTTTCTGGGAGGAAAAAATGAGTATGTATGTGTAACCTCCATAACTGGCCTTAGCTCTATTTTGAGTGGTGGGCTGCTTCAATCTGAACCTTTTCTTACCCACACTGGTCTAGACAGAGGGTCTCGTAGCCATGTCTGCACATTATCCCCTGTTTTTACATGCTGCCCACCTCGGCTCATCAATGTAATTAGCTTGGCCTGTGTGGAAATAACATCAATCTCCCACTAAGAAAAACAATCTCAGATTTATATAAGAAGACAAACGGCAGGAGCTTTCCTTCTCTCCCTCCCTTCCTCTCCAGCCACCATACCATCTTTAGCCATCTCGGCTCCACTTCCCCTCCATCAGATGGTAAAGTTGTTTAAGTTGGACAACTTCCTAACCCCCGGCTGCTGCTCAGAATGGCAGAGGAGATTTCAAGGTTGGTTTCAGAGAGCCTCAGGCAGAGACTGAGTGGCCCGTCTCCCCTTTTTGTAAAACAGATACTATCGAGGCAAGAGAGTAATGGATTGGCCTCTGCATTCTTAATGTGATAATGGTGTATATGTTTTATCATGCAGACATTTTCCTAAAGATATCCAACATCTGCACAATATCATGCACTGAGTCTTATTATTGGTCGCAGGTTTAAGTGCAAACTTGCCTTAACTCTTGTTCCTTTACAAGCATAAATCCTTATTTCCTGCTGCTGAAAGTCAACAGTACGCTTTTTATAATAAGCTATTATATGATATGTTTTATTGTGTGCATGTCCTCTTGTATGAAGAAAGAAAATGAGCATTTATGGCTAAGTCTGGCACGTCAGCATGATCTCATTTTTATCATCGTGCATTGTCCCTTCTTAAATAAATAAACACGAATATTTCCTGTGCAACGAGAAGTAAAAGTACAGTCATGTCAGGTAGATTGATACTGTAGGGAATCATTTCAGACTCCCTTGTTGACAAAGTCTCTCATGCTGCCAACACCTTTGAGCCTCTAACCAGTCCCAACCACAAGCCTCACTCTCTCCTGCCTTCCAGACCTGTTCCCTGCTGCTCCCTCATCCATCATCATCGCTGCCCTCTGCTCTCCCTCCCTGCTCCCTCTCTCCCTGTAGGGTGAGCAGAGCTGGTAATGAGGGGCCCCTTGTGCCCCTGCCTGCCTGTCCTGTGTCCCATGGTGCATGGGGCCCTGCTTGGACAAGTGCCAGACCGGCTCGACCCTCTCTTTGCTCATTATTCTCATTACCTCGCCTCAAATCAGTGCAGGGCAGGCTGCTGGGATCTGTCCACAACTCATAAAAGGTCCCGGCTCGTTAGCGGGGGCTGCCAGCGTCAGATCCCATCAGGAAGATGGAGGTACAGTATCGACGGCCTGATCGCGTGTTGGAAAGTTATTTTGCATACCACTGACACAGAAACCAGGTATGATTCAAATGGTGTTGCACCCCACACGCTGGAAAAATGGATATTTCCAACATCCAAGTGTAGCTGTTGGATGGCAGGCATATTTAAAAAGAGCTACACAAACACAGTAGTCCAGTAAAAGGGCAAAAACAAACAAGGCTAAATTGCTCCTTTGCACTTGGGTGGTTTGGCAGGTTATGAAGGCGCAGTGGCTTTGGGGAGGTTTGTCCCAATGAAAGGGCTAACTGTGTAGATTGTTGCACTGTCTGGCCCAGGCCTGGAGGAGGGTGGCCTGCCCTGGAGCTGTTTCTCCCACCACCAACAACAGCCGATCAGACTACATTTAGGTCTGAATAGATAGTCTAGTGTGAGTGGCCCTGAGAGAAGAACCAGAGCCATTTGAAAGGACTGGACAAGAAGCAAAGGTTGCCCATACTAGGAAACACACTCAGAGCTTCAGTGCACACTTGGAGTCACAACAGAGAGTGAGAGTGAGCATGTGCAGTCAGGGAGCAGACTGTGTTTATCCTTGTCACATAGGGGAAGAGATGCAGTCTTATTCCCTGATGTGTGTTTACTCAGCCCTAGTGGGCCGGCCTTTGATTACAGCACTGACCACATAATATATGAGTAACTGCTCACTACTGCTCCAAATGATTAGCACATGTAGACGACATACTGGAAAGAATGAGAGGACCTGGAGACACAAAACAAAACTGAAATCTCACATCCAAACCTTTTACCGTAAACTCACCCTTCCATCACGGCAACGGTGAATTTCAATGTGGCACTTTTTCGCATCAGACAGCACATTTTTACCATGAGCTCAGTTGTAATTATAAGCTGTGCAAGGCTCAATTAAAGGTTGAAGACGTCAGTGAGTGAGTGAGTGAGCGGACCTCCACTGCTGTGTGTCAGAGAGCCAGAGGAGGTTGAGGCAGAGGAGTGAAATGAGGCCTGCATGATTTACGTTTTGTCCTCTCCTCAACACCAGGCTCCAAGAGAATAAGTATGTGTGTGTGCTGGTTTGTTTAGCCTGTTCTGTGTCTTTCTCACAGGTCTTCTAGCTACGAGCCTGCATGAAAGCTCCACCCTGTTGCCCCCTGCTAGTTTTATCACTGCTCCAGCTACAAGGGCCAGTTAGTGGGTAAGCTCAGGTTACCCGACCCAGCGACCCTACGGCGCTACGGGGAACACTCTCGGTACTTACAAAAACAAGCAACACCAGCTCGATTTACATCAAAAACTTCAAGCAACTTCTTTGGCTTTACTTTTAATTATCCTCCAAAAGTCACAGGGTATTGTATTGTCTTCCTGTCAACAGCTTTATTAGCCTCTTTGTTGCTAGACAATTAAGGTGAGGACTTGGCCTTGGATCTATTCTCCCATGGCGTTCAGATGCCAGACATAAAAATAGCAAGCACAGCACATTTGGCAGGTCTGGTGTTAGCTCCAGCAGGTACATAATCACAAGCCAACAACTGCAACAAATTACCATATTTGTCTTTCTTTCAACATTTTTGAGAAGCTTGTAACCTTCATGGGTGGCAGCTCTGAGTGGCATGTGGAACTAATATCCCTACAACATACCCACCCCCTCCCCAACAAATTAAGTATGTCTGCCAGACTACAGTATCCACACTGAAGCGGATCCATGTGTGTTGTTAGCTACCAGGACGCTATAAAGCTTTACTGGGATGCTCTGTAAAATAGCACCTTGTGTCTGGTGGGAAACACACAAGTTGTGATTCTCACGTCAGAGTATCCAAGGAGCAAAAGCCTGTAGATAGTAAACGCCAGTGTTGACTGTGTTGACTGTAATTCTGATCAAAATACATATTATCATGCGTGCTGTGATTTTAACCATCACTGTACACTGTCAGATGTCTCTCTTGTTATCTGTATTGCAAGTCAAATGTCACCAAGCTACGGTAGCACAACGGCAATGCTAACAGACTGATAAAGACTATGCTAACATGCTGGTGTTAAGTATACTCAACATTTTTGCATGAAAACATTTGCTAATAATTAGCACTTTTTTTTTTTTTTTTTACCCAATGGTAGTTTTTTTATAAACGTTACGAGATCACTAAAGACTTTGAATACATTTCCTCTGTGGACCATGAATGTATGTACCAAGTAATTCCATCCAATAGCTGTTAAGCCATTTCTCTTGAAACCCAATATGTCATGCTATGTCAAAGTCAGGTGATCAAAAATACAGTAGGTCCATGAAAGCTAGAACCACATTCTGTGGCACCCCATGGAAGAGTTGTTGAGATATTTAGGTCTGGAACAAAGGGGTAGACTGACCAACATGCAGACAGACCGTTAGTGTGAGAGCTTCTCTGATCTACTCATAGTGGGCAACAGTTTTCCTGTTTTTTACCAGGTCTGCCATTCATTTAAATTTCCCTAGAAATGATCCTGTCTATCTTCTGTCTTGCACCTCATTCAGAGAGATTACGATGATACTAGGGTTGGCTAGACTGTCTGTTAACCGTAGGCGAAGCTGCCAACGCGCACCTCCCTTATCTTATCCAGTGGAGTGGGACTTACCTGATAATGAAGGCCTGAAGTGTAATTATATGAGCTTTTCAACATAACTCTGTGATAGCCAGAGTGTATCATCCTCCCTTCTGGACAGCAGCCCATCATTGGATAGAAACACACAGAGTTGCTGAGATCTTACTGATACTCGATGCGTATTTCTCCCTTAAGGACCAGAGGCAAGCTAAAATAACAGCCGGATGCATAAAAGATATATCTCTGGTACAGAATAAACAAGACATTGAAGCATCTGCAGAAGTGGTTCTGCATAAGTATGATAAATCAGCAGGCTACTTACAGTTTCTCCAAAGCATAAAGTCCAAAGAAGGAGCCATTTCTCAGAACTCTGATTTTGTTGTGGCTCAATAACCTGAAAAAGAAAAACAGTATTGTTAGAAATATTCCCACTGAGAATAAACTGAAGTATATGATACAGTACTGAGTAAATATTTTGGTCTCAGGGCTGAAGGAGAGTTCAGGTTTAGCCAAACACACAGTGAAGGGGTCACAAGCGGAGGATGAAAGCCCAGTGAAATGTCCACTTGGTGCAGCAATTACACGCCATGATCAGAGACATTAGCTTAAGATGTTTCAAATTAAGGTGAAGGACATAGTAGGACATCAAGATTAAGAGGGACGCTGTAATCTTGATAATCATTTGGCATATACTTTAACATCACAAGGATGTCCTTCCACATCAAACAAATGGCGGTACATCCCATGTTAGTTAACACTTTGCCTACAGGCATATTTCTTGGTTTATAAAACTATCATCAGGCCTGAGGGCAGAGGTCCATGGGACAGACTGGAAGTAAGATGAGATTGCTTTGTTTGGCAGGGAATCACAGGAATGGATATTTCAAGTTATCACTTTGCACCGAGGGACTTGCGATTGTCAAAGTCAGTTAGGATCAGGCGGCAACCTCCGGTATAAAAAAAGTGAAGCAATTGCAGAAGTTCCTTCAACTTGTATTCTCTCTAATATCCAACAGGGGGACATTACAAGAAGAAGTCTGATTGTATAGAGGTCTAAGAAAACCCCCCATTATTTCTCAGTTGATGTATTATCTTAGTAAACATGTTTCCTGAGTTAATGGAATCAATCACTAGTTTCAAGTTTTCTTCACACTCATTGGATGCATGGTGACATCTCCTATCAGTTCTGACAGTTTACGAAAAGAGCATCAGTGTGTTTGAAGCCTTGTGTACAGAAGTGGAATAGAGGAAGTTGAGGTGGATGGTTGGGCCCACTTAAGGTTGACACCAGAGACTGGGATATGCATCTACATCCCATGTGTTGTTAATTTTAAAATACCAAAGCACTTGGGAGAGGTTGTGGAAAAGACTGTGGTTTTGCCTAAATATTAAAAAAGTAATTGCATCCTGTCTAAGTGCTTTAAGTCAACTTTGTCAATATTCAACCAAGACCAATGTGTCCTTTGCTATTGCAGATGTGTTGAACACGAACAGAATTTTCCGGAGGCAAAGTTAAATGTTTTCAGCACCGCCCCACAGAGCTCAGGGTACAGCAGGGGCCCTGCTCTGGCGACAGCCCGCCATTATTAACACACCCTTCAGTTACACATCATCTTCGCCTCCACCACATGGTGCGTAACGGGCTGTTTGCAACATTAAGTGTGTTCTTAATCGAGAGAGTGGAACTGTGTGAGCGCCTTTAAAAGTGGGAGCGGACTGTGAACAGTCTGCGAGATTTACAGATTCAGCAGCAGCAGTCAGCCCCCCCCCCCCCGTTTCCTGCCACATCAATAAAAACACCGCCTTCAGCTCGGCACCTTCCAACCCACTTAATGACCAGATTTAATATGTCACCCTTTGTATACAGGGACACAATGGCCTGCCTTATTTCTTCACCAAAATAACTTGACTGACAGCCGTAATACCGGGACGATTTGAAGACAGAAAAGGAGCAAACAAAAGGAAAGCCAACATGGAAAGTAAATCATCATCTGCAGCAGTTATCCTGGGCACCTAAGTCAATATATTCCTACAATTATCTACTAAAAATAGAAACCAGAGTAATGTATTTTTAACGGGGCTGCAATCAAGAGACGAGAGCTGCTCCACTGATAATGACTATAATACTGAAAGGAAGGCCATTCTGAATGTTTTACTTAGAGTTTAAACCAAAATCATCTTTATTTTAGGCTTTCCTGTGAAAATATGAATCATCTCACAAAAATCCACACTCATTTTGCAAGCATAAAGCCTCGGAAATTGACGTCCTTACTAACTTTAGAACCCAAATGAAAAACATGTCATGTTCACAAATCCGCACTGAATTGTTGGAACACATCCTGGTTATTAGATCAAGACTTTTCAAGAGTGTTTTTTAGATCAGAGCAGAGTCAGAGCTCTCGTGTCGTAGCCTGTATTTGAACCTATGATTCCTGCACATTAACTACTTGACTTTGTGCACAGTATCTCCTCTATAACTGAATGCAGACCCGAGATGAAAACTACAGAAGATCCGGAACTGCCTGAATAATTCAATACAGATAGGAGAGGAGAAAGTCACATCTGGCGGAGAAGCAAGCCATTTAATTCAAGACAGACAGCTAGATACAGAGAGTTCCTTTTTGACTAAGCTTACCATGCAGAAAGAAGCTATTAGTCAGCAAACAGTGAACATATTTGTGTGTGCATGTGTGCAGAAATCTTGAGCCTGCAAGTGAGAAAAAAGTGTGTAATGATTGGCATCTTAAAACCTATACAGATGTGTGTGTTCTGCCCACGCACATTTGGGTAAAACGTAACATTCCCATGTGGCATCCTAACACAATACCCCTCATTTGTCTCAAGTTAAGACATTTCAACACATGGTATTTCAATGTGCTCGCTACTCAGTACACAAGGACTTGAAAGCTGACTTTCACAAATAAACAAAGACTACAAAACGGGTTAACTGAAACCCTCCCACGGACAACAAAAGACGTATATTTCCAGGAACACAGACACTACTGTATAATCTCCAGAGCCTGATGTTTGGAGCGCAGTTGTAGTGTAGGACATTGTTCTTTCATAAACAATACAGAACGTAGAACTCTGAGAAATAGAGAGGGCTCTGTAAACAGACAGAAATAGTCCCATTCCCATCAGGCTAAACAGGAAACCCAGCCAATTAGCTGTTTATTCAGATCCCGGTTTAGGAGGTCAGGGGTTGAAGAGAGAGCACTTCCCGCACAGCCATCAGACAGATGGAGCAGTGTCCGGAGGCAGGTGACAACTGAGCCACACGAGAGGCCATCATCTCATCTCCGGAGTTACGAAGAGTTAACAAGCGGAGAAGATGAGCAGCTTCATGTCATCATTTATTCAAGTTAAATAAAAATACAGACGCATTATGGCAATGTGAAATGGGACACCCCGATATAGGAAGCTTGAGAACAGGGGACCAGACAATAAAAACATTTTCATTATATATCATTAATACATATGAGGAGTTCTTTTCCAAAACGCTATAAAAGCCAAATTGAAAATTGAGTTTGTTGTGCCATTTTTGCTGTGTACTGAACCTATTCACTGCTCGATCAACGTTTCATGCCAAATCGCTATATATCCTATATATATATATATAAATTTAATATTAACAAAAATGTGTGGGTCTAGGTGAAAAATGTCATTTTCCTGAAAACTATTCAAATGGATATATAGCGTTTTGGAAAAGACCTCCTCATATGGACTTCAGAGAGTTCAAGTATTATTCCGAAACATTATAATACATATATAAATACATAATACAATACAATACATATCCCACTCCGCATTTCAGAGGAAAGTGAACTTGTGTCGAAGTCCACAGCCATTCAGTGTATTCGATCTCTGACATGTAGCTTCCTAATCATAAAAGTCAACGCTACTCAGAGGCCTAAACGTCGGCTCCTGAGGCCTTACTGTAAACCAGTGGATCCTCTAATCTGCCATAAGAGACAGATCATATGGCAGATTGACTTTATATGCTTTCAAGAGCCATAAACGATATGCTAAAGCCACAACAATGTGATAACTAAATCCAGACTACGGATGGTATCTGTCATGCACTTAACCCTTTCAGACCACAAAGGCCTCGGAGAAGTAAGACAGGCTAATTGAATCCATTTAATAAAAACTATTTAAAAAAAAACAAGGCCACATGTCAGGCTCCGAGATCCAATTTACGCATTTCACCTAATTGATTTACATAAAGATCAAAAGGCAAGGAGGTCATTTGAAAAGAGCCAGGTCACACAGAAGCACAGCCACCAGCCCTTCACATGTGTGGTGTCCTCTTGGAAGAGGGGGTTAAACAGGGTCGGATGAACCAGAGTACATATGGAAAGCACACATGTATAAACCCACACTTCACTTCATGTGATCTGTGGTTTATAATGCCCTGAAGTCTGGAATGAATGAGAATACAAACAAACCTCAATGGGAAGATTATGTGTTATGTTGGTTTGTTTGTATATCAACAGGATGACAGAAAACAGCCTGATTTTCATTAAACCTGGAATAGTTAGAATTGACCAAGGACACATCCTACAATTAGGAAAAGGTACACACATTATTCTTTACTCTTGCTAACAATGCAAGACATGGCATGGCCTTTTTTGAGGCTTTGAAAGTGACATTATAGCATTATGTAACGGAAAAAGTGGCCACATTATTGAACGCTATCTTGTGTTAGCAGAAAATGAATGCTGCTCTTTCACCATACAAAAAGCTAAAATGCAATCTTTTAATATATTTTAAACCTGATGAAACCTGATGAAAACTCCCCCTGCATGGCCATTATGTCGCAGATACATATCCAAAACAATTAGCTGCAAGGCATCGTTAAACTTTTTGTGTTGACTAACAGAAATATATTGTAAGAAATGCAAGGTTTTTAAGGGTAATTTAAATGAATTGTTCATCAAATAAATAGAATAAATGCGACTGATATGCTTGTTGTGTCAGTATAAAGGGCCGTGGCTCCCTGTACGATGATGGTTTCCTTGGTTCGTGACAGTGTGAAAAAGTCAAAAGCATACAAAGAGTCTTGTCTAGTAAACCGCAGCGGCTCCTCCCTGCACCGTGCCACTCACTTTGTTGGTTTGCTCAATTTGCTTCCTAAACCCACAAAGCCTTTGAGGGCCACACAGGGGCATGACAGCATGTCGCAAATCCTACTTTCTCAGTGATTTACTTCCGACTTTCCCCCTGACTCCTAACTGAAAGGCAGTCTCGCTGTAACATGCTGCCTCAGGTCGTTGAGGGGGGGGGGTGGGTACCTGCGTGTGATGTAAACTCAAACTGTCTGTCTAAAGAAACATGCTTCTTACAGCTGCTTTTGGTTTGGGGTCATTGTCAACCGATCATTTTGCTGAGGAATCTCTGTGGTGGAGCTGGGAAGGCTTGACGTGCTGTGTGCAGCACTGTTTTTCAAACTCTTTTTGAAGCACACCAACAACCAAAAATGTTAAGAGATGACATATTTGAGCCAAATACAGCTATTTGGTTAAAAATACTTATTTATAATGGTTTTTGCCACCTGAAGGAATACGCTTGGTTTTCACTGGTTGATAAGAGCAGAGACGATTGATGCTCAGTTACCCACATGGTTACGTTTAGAATGCTTTAAAAGCAATTGTAGAAAGTTAACTTACATTTCTAGAATGTTGAATTCTAGAATGTTTATTTACAGTTCTAGAATGT
>CALSBZ010004415.1:653742-676782 GCA_943591055.1 Gobionotothen gibberifrons
CACACACACACACACACACACACACACACACACACACACACACACACTCAGGCCACAGGCATTCCCACTATAGACACCCATTATCTCCGTCGGTATCCATGTGTTGTGAACCCAAAGCAGGAACTGTGGTCAGATGCAGGGAGAGGGAAGTCAGTGCTGGCAAAGAAAAGTCAAAGTCAGGCATTTTTGGAGTAAGATAAGAAGAGAGCAACGAGAAAGGAAAAACTAAAATAACAAAAAGCCGCTTGGGGGTATGACATTACTACAACAACACATTTCCTTTGCCCGGTTTTGAAATATTGCAGCCTTATAATCAACAAACACGACGGGGTGATAAATGAAATAGTCATTAATCATTTGAACGCAGATACAGTGGCGCAAAGTAGATGTCTTGTGATCCGGTCATGTTCCCTTGACCTCAAAGGGCACAGTAAAACTTAGACTTGTGTGGCATTGGCAGGTGCTGCAGCTGAGTATGAAGCTCCCAGTATCCAGTGTCAGGCCTTTGTTTACTTTTTTGATTTATTGCTGACCATTGCCCCACCTAACATGTGCGGAGGAGAGCTCCCCCTCCTCTCAACACCTTTATCCACATAAATAAACTCCATCGCTGCAGGAATGCCTGGGGTCCCATGCACTCCCCGCTTTTAGAATTCTCCCAGCCCCGATAAGATGACTGTTTAGGATGTTTCATCGACATACTCCCGCCTCAACACATACTGACTCACAGACCCAACGTAAACCACCGACACATCTGCTGGCCCTTTGGTATCCGTCCACACATGGGCCACAAGTAACAGACCGAAGATGTGACTCAGGAAATAAAACGGTGATTAAAAGGGAGGCAGCTTCTATAGCCAATTGAGGATACTGATGAGGTGAGATGCCTTTGAATGAATAAAGACAACTCATCAAATTCAGTAAACGTTAACAGACTGATGTAGGGCTGCTCGATTATGGCAAGAATCATAATCTCGATTATTTGGGTCAATAATTGATATCACGATTATTAAAAACGATTATCCATTTACTTTGAAAACATCAATTTATTGGAGAAAAAACATTTCAACAGTATGTTTTTAACAGTTGATTACCCTGAACTTTAAGTATAACTCAACTGAAAATCCAATTAAAAAAAAGAAGTATTTAAAAAAAAAAATAATAATAATAATAAAAAAATAATCATTTTATTTCGATTACGTAGTTTTCGTAATCGTTGCAAGCCATAATCGTAATTGCGATTAAAATACGATTAATTGAGCAGCCCTAGACCGATGGTTGGTTATCTGGAAACGTGTTTTTGTATTCAGCCTTGATTTAACCAGGTTTGTCCAATTGAGATCAAAGATATATTTTTGCAAGAGAGACTTGGCCAAGAACCGCAGCAACACTACACAGAGTTTCAACAATTACCATAAAAGCGCATAGATTTGAGTCAGATAAAAAATGATCAGATATCCGTGACTGTTGGTCAGGGTTATTTAGTTTGAGATCTGTAAATTATTCCATGGAGAAAGTACAGAAAATCTCCACAGTTCTGACTATAACTTATTTAGACATTGAACCTCTGAACCGTTCTCTTGGCAGATTAAACCGTGTTGTGTAGCTACATTGGAGTAAGATATGCTTTCAAAACATTCTCATGATTATCTTTTTCTTTTTGAGGCTCCTAAATAACCCCATCTAAAATAGGCCTACTTAAGGAATAGTTTGACATGTTGCATTCTTGCTGAGCGTGAAGATTGATGCCTCATAGAGTTGTCACAATCTCCATCTGACTCTGAAGCAGGAATTAAAATGAGTCTATTAAATATAGCTCATAAGAAGAGGCAAACACTTTATGCAGTTGTTCAGCAGCACCCTCCGCTGAATAAACTGGAACTTTTACGACTCTTCTTTTACAACGCTGACCCTTACTGATAAAAATATTACAAGCCTTGGAATATTTTTATCTTGAACCCCTGACTACCAGCCACAGACATTGACTTACTGGGATCAAGGGCACCCGCGCAGGGAGCAACTGTCTTGCATTGCAGCTGCTTTTGGGTGAGGGGGCATCAGGCCAAGGACGAGATAGCTGACCCCCCCCAGCCCGAGCATCTGTGCCCACGCATTCACGGTGGCACCCACCGAACCAGAGCCATCCGTCACCAGCATCGATGACAACCAAATACGCCGAGGGTGGAGTTCGGTTTGACTCGAGTAAAAACCACAAGCTATGAGACACCAGCACATTCACACATAGACTGCCACTGTACGCTCTATTGTCTGTTATCCATTAAAACACAGCTGCCGCCAAGAAAGGAATTATGGCTCTGTGTGTTCGGGGCTTTAAAGGAGACCTATCATGCTATATTTGAATAATATATTGTAGGGCCATACCTATATAAGGTATATTTATACGTTTTTTTTTTCAAAATACCAAACAGATCATGCATTTTAGCCATGCCTCATTTTGCTCTATTTTCCTCTCCTCCACCCTGTCTGCTGCAGCTGACCACGCCCCCCTGCAAAGGAGGGGGCCGAGTTACGAGCGTCACGTTACCATGCTGTTGCCATGCCACGGCAACCTCTCATTCCCCTGATTGGTGGAGTGTTGGCCATATAGGCGGAGCTCCTCGTCACTGACGTCACACTATTTTCAAATCTGTATCAGTCTGTATCAGATCCGTTCCAGTCCCGTTTTTAGAGATTTGGGTATGGAGGAAAAGAGAGAGGGTTGTGCTTTCTGACACTTGGTGAGTTCCCTGACACACCGGGCGGGGACACATATTCATGTATAAAAGACGTACAAAAGTGCATTTTGCATGATAGGTCCCCTTTAAGCTGAATGTGTATGATATGGTTTTTTTCATGACGTAAATACACAAATAATTCCTCTTTCACACAGAAGAGGCTAATAATAATAGAGACATGGAGCTTTGAAAGGGGAGCTATGCCGCTCTCCTCCTTCTCCTCCTCCCTCTCACCCTAGTGTTGAAGATCTGTTAGTCAGGTGCTGGGGAGTTTTCAGTCTCCAGGGGCACATCCCTCTGAACCGCCTGCCAAGCGTCTCCTCTCCCTCCTCCATCCTCTCACTCTGCTTCTTCTCCTCCTCACACTCAACTTTCTCCTCCACTCCAGCGTCCTTTCAACTTCCGTCATGTATTTCCGTTTGCCCCTCAACAATTGCACTTTTTTTGCTTTCACACTCTTATCTGTTTTCCCCCTCTCCGTTCTCTTCCTCTTCCTCTTCCTCTTCCAGTGTTCCAGCTCCTTTTGCAGCCGTGCATAATTAGGCCTAAACACAAGCCTGCGCAGGCTCACATCTGGAAGGAGTTTGGACATGGCAGTTTCCAACCAAGACGACTAAATATTTAGGTTGAGAGTTACTGCGTGTGGATGAACTCATGATAGAGGGGGTGGGAAGGGGACAGAAATGGGGAGCTGGAGATAAAGAAGGAGAGGAAAAAGGAACTGGAGCTCGTGGTCGGACGGCTGGGAATAACAGGATGCATCATTTAGACTAGTGATAAGAGTGAGTTTATAATCTGAGGTGCAGTAATGTAAACAAAGTGCAGCTCACTCACTGGCGATCCAGAGGAGAAGGTGATAATATTCGGGCGGCTGGTTGCTCCTTTATGGCTGTCAGGAACAACAAACAGCCAACTAATAGTTTTAATAAACAAATCCCCGTTGGGATTTCCCATGAGGCCGAGGGGCCTCAGCTGGAATGTTCACAGGGGCCAGCTGTTGTGCATTACACGTAGCAGCCGGCCCCGGAAGCCCTGGGCCCGGCGTCCTCCAGCCTCCCCTCTCAGCGTGGAGGAGAGCATTCCTCCAGGCTGCCCCAGGAGAGAGGGCAGCGGGGCTGGCTGTCAGGCACCCGATGTGGGGAGGGACCGAGGTGGTGCTCCCCTGCTGCACCTGGGATACTGTCTGCAGTGTCTAAACGCACGGAGGAATGTCAGGAATAACACGAATATCAACACAGCTTCTCACATTCCACATCTGGAGCTAATGTCATGAGCAACGATGGGAGAATGGGCGCTTCAGGAACTCCACCACATCTTCAGGAAAATGTACTTTCCAGACACCAGAGTTCCTGGGAAAGGTAAAAAGTCAAAAAGGCCGATTGCGTGTGGAATCGTTTGCTCCTCGTACGCAGCCTTGTAAAAGTGTAGCAAAATGCTAAACATCTGTATAAAAACAACCCGACCAAAATGTGTGGATGCTGGGATGGAGGATTATCTTCAATCACCTCGACCACTGCCACCCTAGCCTATTTTTTTCCTCCTATGGTTCCAGCAATGTGTTCTCCAGATGTGTATTCTGCCTTTATTAAGCAAGAAACGTAAGGCCCAATAAATGGACTGCTGGCTGACTTTAGCTCTCCTGGGGCATAAACCCCCTTCCTTTACCTCACATGCTCATTGCTGTGGGGCAGTTGAACATGTTTTGTTTTACTGTGCCCATGTGCAGCTAGCATTTCTCCCATCGGGTCAGAGTACGGAGACAGTTACATCCTGTGGGAACGTGCAACAACTTCAGAAAGTCTGAGCAGCTGTGAAGAAAGTGAACAAAAACACCGCCCAAAACATGGGTCACTGATAGATTGATAGTCCATCTGTCATGATAGTTTTGGCCAATGATGTGGCCCCTTTCAAGTTTTGTCGACACACGAATAACTGTGATTTAAATATCACACTGAAACTGGCCCAGGATCTTTAGCAGTCCAGTTCTCACCAAATCGTCTGGTGTTTTCTTTCCTCAGCAGAGGCGTTTGTGAGACAGGGCGTTACCGTATTAAAAGTAGGAGCCAACCCACCAGTAAAGCACTTATACATCAGATATCAAATACACATAAATGTGTTTTTGTTCATTTTAGTTTTGCAAGAGACAGCTGGACCATGTGCACAGGGTGGAGGTGGAGGTGTAGAAAGAAGGAGGGATGTGAGCTGCCTGGCTGGGTCAGAGTCAAATTTGAGGTGACAGAGTTGTGTCAAAGAGGCAGGGCCGGATGATGGCTGCAGTCAGCCTGCCCTCTCACTGATCTCCTTAATGCTTTAGAGAGGCGACGCTCTGCACTGCTCTACAGAATTAAACTAGATCAAGATGTAAACTTCTGACCTAACAAGCCTTATTACTGCAGCAAGTCCCCAATACAGTTAAACCTAAGGTCATGGGTTCAGAGTCATGGGTATGTGGGCTTGTCCAAACACTGTACCCTGACTAAGATTTCTTTTTGTATACTATTTGAAACATGCAATCACAGCTAAGTTATAAACACTATAATATAACATGACAACACTGTGGATCCTCAGTTTAACATTGTTCACAAACTGTAAATATGGAAAAGGTTGTGACCGCTTTAAATGGATCCATAATACATTTTATTATAACAATACTTATAGGATATTGCAGGAACACTTCTGTCAGATGATATACATGACACCCAAATGTAAGGTCACCATGTGCCACACACATGCTGCAGTAGAGGGGCGGGATAATAATAGTTCAGTGATATAGCATTAGTTTAAGTAACTTTTTGGGAAATGTTTCAAACTCACAGAGTGACGGTCCTGTTGGGCAGCAGGCTGGCATCCGGAGGTTCCGTCAGCTCCTCTTTGCTGCAGCTCACCCGCCTCCCCACCGCCTGGACGCTGTGCGCTTTGGACCGCTCGTCCGTGCAGCTGCAGCCGCTGGAGGAGGCGAGCAGCCCGGGACAGGCCTGGGAGAGCCTCGGCCCGGAGGCGCACAGCAGCAGCAGCAGCATCAGTACCAGGCGCCCCGGCAGCAGAGGGATGCCAACGCCGGGCGCAGACATTGTCCTTCGGCTGGATCTCACCTCAGCTGCACCCCCGCCTCCAGTCATCCCATATCTCCACCATGAAGCTTGCAGGGGGGTGTAAGGAGGGCAGCAGGAGACGTAATGCTCTTGAATGAGATCTTGAATGAATGCTAAACTTAGAAATCCTCCGCCCAACAATGGACACGCATCATCCGGTCACTTCAGAAATATTCTGCACTCTTGATTTTCCAAGAGTCCCGTTATGTCATGGCAGCGCGGGCGCACGGTTCCCAAATAGTCCAAATAAATGTCAATGGATGTGTGAGTCCATCCAAACCAACACGGAGAAAAAGACGCACTCTTCTGACTTTGAAAAGTTGAAGGTTTTATAAATTACCTTTAGAGATTTACATCACTTTGGGAGTGTCCAAATTACCGTTATCTTCCCCTCTCAAAGTTAATCCCGGGGTTCATGACCTTCACGATTGTGCAGTCACATCCAGATACTCTTTATGAAGAAATACAGTTAAACGTACATCCCAAAAAGTTTCTTTTGTCAGTTTTTTTCGCTGCTTTTAAAAAGTTTTCCTCACGTTTTTCCCGATCCTGTAGGTCTCCCGATAGACTTCTCTCAAAAGCAACTTTAGATAACAGTAAAGGAGGAAAAACTGTTAACTCGGACAAGAAATGAGCTGGTCTTGATCCGTTCCCGTGATTCCCAAAATCTAGCGGTTTTGCCTGCTTGTCTCTGTCACACTCAAACTCACTACCCCAAGTGCGCCCGTTCCGTCTGCGTCTGCGCTCTGGTCCCCGCGGTCCTAGCGCATCCAGCCCACACACTGATCCAGCACACACTGAACCAGTCCACACACTGATCCAGTCCACACACAGATCCAGCACACACACTGATCCAGTCCACACACAGATCCAGCACACACACAGATCCAGCCCCGTTTATAAAGACAGAGAGAAGGATCCACCTGTGACCTGAGGTAAACCAACCTGAAGTCACTTCAACCCTTCAACCTCAGGACACGGCTATTTCATGTATTGTAGTTGTCCTAGATTATATGGTAAACGGCACATAAATAAAAAAAGACATACTGTTTTTTGCAGATTCCTTCAAAACCACAATCCACATCTTAAAGTTTAACAATCTCCTTTTAAAATCATTTGCATCTGATCTTAAATTAGGGGAAAACGATTTGCTTGATGAAGCAGACTACTTTTTTTTTTAGTATAGTAAAAAAAAAGTCATGCAGGCCTATTTAACACTTTCTAAAATTAGAAATTACACGTATTAGCGTAAAAATGCTCTTGCTTGCCTCCCAGTATAGGCTACCTACTCATTTCGCACAACTGCTCATTTAAGCTAGCCAGTTACATGATTTAATTATCCTTGTATTCTAGGCCTATACGTTTGGGTAACTTGTCAAATTCTTCAAGGGATAAATAAAGGTTGATCTTAATTTATAATAATGCATGATTTATATTGTTTATTTTGTGTGTATCCTCATCTGAAACATAAAGTCACTAAAAGTGTAGTAAAATGTACACATGTAGGCTATGTGTCACTGTCCGCCGTGCTTTTAACCTTATTATCATCTCATAGGCTAATGTAAGTTACATTCATTAGATTGCAGGTGACATATTGTTTACTTAAAGCCTGGGTAGGCGATGCCAACACATTAAGCTCATGTTTTTTTCTTTAAATATCCAACCGAAAAAAACGAACCAGCCCACAAACTTTTTTCAAATGAAAGTAGCTAGCAGCATTAGCTTCAAAGGTCGCCAAATATAGCGAGAAAGTCATCAAGTTTGCAACACTGACGGCAAACAAACAACCGGACTATTGTTGCACAGCTCTCAAGCTAGCAGCGTGTGGAAGTCTCTGGTGACGAGCAAAGGTCAAAGTGCACGCAGGTGAACAGCAAGCTGGAGAGCTAATAACAGTCCTGCCATATAAATGCAAAGGGTAACTATCTTTCTTATATAACAGCATGTTAATTATTGATAGGTGGTGGGATGTAAAGAGTATGTCATGCATGCAAACATTATGGAGCAGAGAAGAAGATCATAGATGTGTTTTTGATTAAATAATGGGAGAGTTTATGGGATACAAATTGTTTCAGTGCCATTGCTTTTGTTGTGTTGCTCTTTGATTTGACTTGGCTGTTTCCACCCAGCTCGTAGGAGTCAGGAAGGTCTTCATTACAATGTGCGCCTGCATTGGGAGAGCAAACTACATTTAAGAATGAACGCTGGAAGTCTCTTGTAGATTATGTGTTTCAGATCAGAGGCTTTCCATTCATTCAGCGCGACGGAGGGGAAGTAAGTCTTTTATAAATATATTTCACTATTTTCTATATTGTCACTACAGAGAGTGTTAAAGCAGCACAGAAAAGTTAGAGCTTGACGATAAAATTACACCGAGCTGTCATATTGAAGATGGCAGACTTATGATTTGAGTGTGTGTCATGTGTTCCAGCCCAGGAGCAGTTGTTTTCATATCCAATGGAGGCCACCTGCAGAACCAAGCTTCTTAGAAAAGGTTCTAACAGATAATACAAGTTTTTGATGTGGTAATGACCCAGTTAAGATGTACTGAGGTGACCTTTCTACTTAATGCAAATTCGTTTTTGCAGTTCTAACAAGCCAAGATCTGCTAAACAGAATACATGTCAAATCAATGTCACCTGAGAGTGATGTTCTTTGAAAACCGTGTGCTGTATTTATTGCCAAAGTAGATATATTTTGTAGATCCAATCCAATAAAGAATCCAATAACTCAAACCTTTGTGTTGAAAGAATAATGTGTTTTTCTTAAATATTACATTTACCCCACTAAAGAATCACACCGTCCAAAAAATACCGGGGATCATAAACTTCCTAAAGCTCTCCTTTTCACATTTTTGCCTGCGTGTATGGAAAGTTCCCAAAATACAGTCCTGGACTTTAAAAATACTTTTTGATATACGAGAGGCAGGATGGAGATGGAAGGGATTCAAATCTGGAGAGTATTTCCAAATGTGAGAAGGTTACTCAGGAAAGCTTTTTGAAAAGGGACTTTATGTGATTGGGCTTGACATGTGTTCACTGACATATCTAAACTGCATCACCTCAGTATAATGGCGCTCTGTGCTCTGACCCGCGCCGTGGACCCTGGGTTTGTTATTCCTGTATATGATACTGTACACTGGAGCGGGCTCAGAAAGCCAGCATGATTATTGAAAGAAAGCACAAGGAGTGGATGGGCGCCTGCTCAGCAACGAAACAGAGGGCTGTTTATCCAAGCTGTTAAATAAGGCTTCAAGTACAACACCCCCCTCCGACTCCACAAGGCCCAAATCTCTCTCATCTGGAGAGCACAGTTTCCATTTAAAATGTCACGTCCCAAACAGCACATTACATCAAATTGTACTTAATGGCATCCAGACAAACTTTAATGTCGTTCCAACATTTTCTCTGTATGCACCCCGCAGCCCCCCTCGCTCCTTATAGCCAAGCAAGCAATCTCTCCTTCTCCCTGCTCCACATCTGGACTCCATTCCAGGTGGGGAGTTGCGAAAGGGGAGAAAGTTGAGAAAAGGAAAGGTGGAACACAGAGAGGCTGAAGAAGTAGGACTGAGAAAATGTCTTTGGGGAGATTTTTGGTGGAAGTTACGTAAGGTTTCAGGATGTATATGACAGACGATACGTGATGGAGGATTTCTCTTGGGCATGTTCCTTTTGTCCCCCTAAATTACACGATGTAACAAAAACAGCGAGGCAATCAGAGATGGGAACCAGACACAGTGACGGCTGAGATTGAGGCACAGCTCAGGCCTGTGTTTCTGCCAGTAGATAAACAAAAGAACACTTCCAGCAGGGAATCCAACACCAGGCCCTCTGTAAGGCTTTCAGTCTTTCTCGGTGATCGTGTGACATCTAGTGGTGTGATTGGCAGCACACTTAAGGCCCGCCCCCTCTCAGCAGCTCTCTCAGCCTTCCTGCAGTTTTTCCTGCTGTGAATGGTTCTAATTAAGGCTTTATTGGGACGTTAAACCCACCGCTTCCACAGTTTATGGGGTTATCAAATCATAATGTGGTGCCATATTTTTCAACACTAAATACCTTTGTCTATCATTAAGAATTATTATCAGCAGCACACGTAACCGCAGTAGTGGTAACCTTAATGACATCTAACCCAGAATCAGGGGCGGACTGGGACTACAAATCAGCCCGGGACTCTCGACCGGTCCACTTCGGTACCGCCGGCCCACCTCGGTACCGCAAGTAATTGCCGCTAGTAAATTGTCAACGGGGGGGGGGTTTGTATATGCAAAGTAAGTGCATCATATTGAAGAAATCACTCAAATCGGTAACAGTTGGGGATTACACAAACTGAGCAATACATTCATACATTCTATACTTAATAAATATATGCATACTCTAGTTTGTTTACATTTTTATACAAAACTATTTAAGATAATAAATCATACTGTGTCTTCACAGAATCAAGCTTTTTATGTAAACATTGATTGTATTGTAGTCCATTTTTTCCCTCTCTTCCTTGTTTCTTGCCTTCCCAGAGTTCAGAAGAACTGTTCGAATGGAGCAATGCTGCCCTCTTGTGTTCAGCAGAGTAAATTACAGGACTAGCC
Organism: Gobionotothen gibberifrons; assembly: GCA_943591055.1. Lineage (NCBI taxonomy): Eukaryota > Metazoa > Chordata > Actinopteri > Perciformes > Nototheniidae > Gobionotothen > Gobionotothen gibberifrons. The sequence continues at coordinate 664,155 of CALSBZ010004415.1, forward strand.
ACTGACACTGCTCAGTCAGTAGGGGCTTGGACCAGACCTAAATATGGAGTGTGGACTGCTACTTGGTGAGGTCCCAGTTCACCTCCTGCCCTGCCGTGGTGCCCTTGAGCAAGGCACCGGACACCCCCCTTCCTCCCTCACTCCCATTGCTCCCCAGGCGCTGTACAATAGCTGCCCACTGCTCCTAGTACTAGACTCCTGATACTAGGAAGGGTTAAAAGCAGAGAACAACTTTCACTGTGTGCTCTGCATGTGTGACCATTAAAGAGGGTTTCATCCCTCCGATTCTATTCTATTCTTCTTCTAAATCAGGGGTGTCAAACTCAAGGCCCGGGGGCCAAATCTGGCCCGCGACTTCATTTCATGTGGCCCGCAAGAGCTTGCAAAGAATATTATACGGTTACATGCCACTTTACTGAAGCAGGTTGTCCATAAACTACATGTCCCACAATGCATCTCGTTTTGTGACATGGCACTGAAGAGACTAGCAATTATTTGCCCTGGACTTCTGCTTTCAGACGTATAATTACTAAGTTATATTATCCTATCCGATAATAATCAAATTCAGAGGAAATAATGTAATATAATACATGATATATATATTATATTTATATAGTTACAACCGGCCCTTTGAGTGCAACCATAATGTTAATGTGGCCCGCGATGAAATTGAGTTTGACACCCCTGTTCTAAATGATAAAGGGTGATGTAAATTAGTGAAAGCAAGTAACTCGGGGTTAAATCCTGCTCTTTAGTAACTGAACACTTGAACTGCTTCACATTTTAGAGGTCACAAAAGGCAAGTCCTAACTCACCCTGCTAATTTGATGCATAACCGTATTCTCATGTCACATGTGGTGACACCCTACTTGTCAGACCTGTATGATTTGGCTTCTAAAAACAGGGATGTGTCCCCACACCTTTTTTTTTTTTTTTTGTAAACTCCATCCAACCCTGTGGTGAGGTTAGTGTGTGTAGGCAACAGTCTGAAGGACAAATCAGCTCATGTAAATGATGAACGGGGAATCTGAATACGAAGCAGACAGACAACTTTTCACATCTCTTTTCAATAAAAAAGTTGTAGTTTTCGTGATGTACGTCTCTGTCATTATTTAAATGTCTGCCTCTACACTAGTGTTTCCAAAACAGAAAGTATTGGCAACAGTATGTTTGTTCATGTTGTGTTTGTCATGTCACATGACTCCTAACACTAACACACTAACAGATATTAATTGGTATGCCTGTTTTCAATCCTGAGTTAAGTCACATGTTATTACACAGACAGAAGGTTTGTGATTTAATGCCAATCTTTTGTAAAAGAGCTATTTTCATGACGTTTTCACGACTAAGAAAGGAACAAAGTTAAATTAAAAACGTTATTAATGTTTATCAAAAGTAATAGCACTCAGACACAGCTCTGGAATGGATTCACCATTAATGAAACTAGTTGCATGCAGTTTTCAATCCAACATGTGACGAAAGGAAACTATGAGAAAAGGTGTATATAACTTGGAAGTGTTTAAAATACTGGCCATATATGTATTGCAAAGAAACCCGTTTGACCCTGGCCAGGTACTAATAGTTTACTTGTATAATGGCAAGTCAATACAAATACTTTAAGTTAAGGCAGACGTCCGTGATAAAGTAAAGAACCAGATATGATATTGAACACTTTTTCCAACACAGTCACTGAAGAAGCTTTAGGTTGTGCGATTTTATTAAGTGCCACATGAAATGTGAACATAATAGTGTATCTCTGAGTACTGCTGTAACTGGACAAGTGTATCATCAACTCTTTTCATACTAAATGTCCTGTGCATACATTATGGTCTATATTATAGAATACAGTTCAATCACAAAAACATCACAAATATTTGTATATTTTGCATTAATCTATAGTCCCTCATAAGCAACAAAGCAAAACAAGTCAGAAAATATTTTTTTCATTATTTCTACTCATAAATTCTTCTTACAAAAGAAAAATAGAAAAATTCAAGGGCTTTTGGCCTGACACTAGCACAACATTCACAACCTCCTTTGCATCTGTAACAACTTCCCTTCCCTCTCTCGCACACACACACACACACACACACACACAGTCACACTGCACGTGAAAGCATGCATCCATACACACACACAAACACACTTAGCACTGGCTGTTTACAGTACATTTTGAAATGGCATGCAGCGCAGGTGTCGGTGAGATTTTGGTCCCTTTGCGTCAGCAGGAGATTCAAAAGATTCAGATCCTCGGAGAGCCAGTCCTGGTGACTTTGTCTAAAGTGTTGGCGTTCTGTGAATCTGGCCATTGTGATGTGGCTTTAGTCCATGGCTGCTGTGCCACATTAAAGTGAAGAATAACGTAAAGTGTGTGTTTTTTTATAAACCATATTGTTGTACTGTTATGTGTTTACTATATTTGTTTTATCTATACTTGCTTATAGCCCAAAACTGAAGTGAGGCCATTTGGAAAACAAAGCCCCACTTCTCATACGATTATAAGAAAGGCAAGAAAGTGAATCATAATATTGCAAAATATGGTTAAATGTGATCAGAAAAAAAAAGAAAATCCTCTGCCATTTTGTTGACAATTGTCCACCTCACGCCCCATCCCAAGGTCTATAACTGAGTCAGATGGTGTGGAGCTTCAGGCAGACGAGCAGCACTCTACGTCCGGAGCGGGGGGGGGGGGGGGGGGGGGGGGGGAGAGGCAGGCTCACTGGCGGGGGGAGATGGTGGCCTGAGGGGACGTTCCTGGGCCTTGGTACCTCTCTTTGGCGTGCTTCTCACAGTACATCACATCTCCGACGCAAAAGTGACCTCTCATCTTGAGGTTAAGGCCGCAGTCTGCGCACGTGTAGCAGTCTGCGTGGCGGAAGCGGTCGTCTGAGATGCGCACGGCCAGGGTGCTGTGAAAAAATAAAAGCAGTGAGTCAGACACCAGGCACACACACACTGACTGCACCGTATGACAACAGGGTGCAAGGATTTCCCTCATTTCCAATGCAAATCAAAGAGTTGCCGCACAGAATCACATTTCATTTGAATCCTTTAGATTTGAATAACTAGCAACAGAGCAAAAAGTCTTGGCATGCTGATGTCACACTGACATGTATTATCTTGCTTCCCTAAATTAATTAGTTACAAATGTGGTTTTAAAAAAAGGCAGGTTCACTTGTTTGTAGATGTTTCTTAAAAACAATTCAAACATTTCATCAGCTTTGGAAATAAATAAATCTGCATTACGGACAGATTTCATTGTGGTTGCAGATTTCTACCAAACTAAAACCCTCGCTCACACTTCCCTTTACAATAAACGAGTACAAAGTTGTATCTTTCAGGACTTTTGCCTTGCTGAGGCTAAATTAACAACCCAGTCTCATGGAATTTCGTGTTATAGTCATGAAATTAATTTAATCTATTTATCGTGTTCACCAACACGATTTTTGCATTTTTTTCGTGTGACACAGAACGATTTTAAAAGCAATGTATTTCTATTGGTATATGTTTCGTGCCTGCAGCACGTCTTTTTGTCCGGTCTGGTCTTAGAATACCAGAAGCTGTGTGGTTCAGAAAAACATGTTCTTACTCAATATCTTACCCTAAATCTAACCCTTTTATTTTAAATTGTATAATGTCTGAGTTTTTTTGCCGTCCGCGAGGAAAAGAAATGTCTCAGAGCCTCAGAATACTGAAATCTGTATTTTTTGTCATCTTTTTTTCCTTCTAATTTGTTATTATTTGCTGCAGGCACGAAACATACTACCAATAGAAAATACATTGCTTCTAAAATCGTTCTGTCAGAATACTGAAATCTGTATTTTTTGTAATCTGTTTTTCCTTCTAATTTCTTATTATTTACATTGCTTTTAAAATCGTTCTGTGTGACACGAAAAAAATGGCAAAATCGTGTTGGTGAACACGAATCAATAGATTAATTTCGTGACTATAACACGAAATGCCGTGAGACTGTGTCGAAATTAACCATAAAATGACTGCAAGGGAAGGGAATTCAGGCGGCGCTACTGCAGAGAACTACAGTGTTAGGTTTGTCCATTCTGAGCTACTGTCTCACTGTGGTATCCGCTCCCCATGTAGATATGAAGGGCTCACTTTACAAGAAAATATCAAGTGCTCTGCTAATAGACCCGTAAATACTACACTGGCCCTTTAAGACTTTTTCATTATATTCAGTAATTAGATGCTGCAGTCCTAATAACTGGTTGCGACACATTCCAAAAATGAAAGAGAAAACCACAGACAGTTCATATCAAACCTTTCATGTGGAACGACTGTTACTGCAGGGCAAATGATCTTTGTATGGACTCACACGCATCACAGTGTGAGTCCAGGGAACGTGTAACTGCAGGTGACTTACAGAATGCCGGAGCCGCACTTCTCACAGGTGTGGGTGTTTTTGACGCCTCCTACTGATGAGCTTGATTTGGGAATGTTGGGCGAAAGTCCTGGGAATCGCAGCGCTGCCTCTGTAGTCAAACACACACACACACACACACAGCTGCTCAAAGGGATGTTGTGACAGGCCGGCATCTCTGTTCATCACACTAACAATCCGTTTGCCTTCACTGCCCTCTGTCAGCAGACCTTGTTTATTTTTCCCACTCTCCATCATCGCTCATCAGCCCTGAGACACGCTTCATGAAATGGGGTTTCCACACATTGGTCATTATCACGTCATGAGAGAATGTTATTGCTCTCTGGATTTATTTCCCCTCGCCATTTATCAAAGCAGAGAGGGCAAAGGAGGACAGATGCACTGAATACTATGGTGTTCAAAATGTGAATTGCACACAGGTGATGGCCATATGTCGAAGTTAAATCACTCCTTCTGCACGATAGGCCTAACAGGAGTGGTTTATAAATGGAGACGTGTCAGCTAAACAACTGCAGGAGATGAAATGAATTATCTAGCATCTGACAAAACAGCTGAAACCGCAAATATCCTATGCAGAGAGATTTCTGTGGTTAACCATCAGTTATCTCATTCAGTATCTATTCATGATTATCTTGAGTTAGAGTAGGTTCGACCTTTATCAAGCATTAAGTACAGATGCCTGATAATGTCAGATTATTGTTATTCAAAGTATTAAATGTGTGTAAATATTTGGACACTTATTACATGCTAACCACAAAGCCATTATTTTCACTTGAGCTCATTTGTTTGTATCGCAGAGCGCGTCTCACCTTTCTCGTCGGCCTCCAGGACTTCCTGCAGCATTTTGAAGGTGTTGGACTGCCGAGGCGCCGTGCGAGACTCCTTATTCTCCTGGATCATCTTGTACACCTCCGAGTCCCTGTCGAACTTCTGCATGGCAAAGTCAGAGCTCGAACTGCTATAGATGGAAGAAATACAAATATATATTAGACTGTTGCCGTTACTGGATACGTCAAGCTGTAGGAGGTGATGTGTTCAGCGGAAAATGTAAATGTATGAAAGACTCATGAGTCCGGTTTAACTTAAACCAGAGGAAATGAAGGAAGGGGCAGCAGCTGGCTTTGAGACCTTGACCTCTGAGTATTAAGCCTAGATTGCACAGCACAGGCAGGAGGCCAAAACAGTGACCAATCACACATCTTCCCTCAACAGGACCCCAACATATCCCCTTACCAGAGGCACTGTTCTGACTCTGCTCACATTTTTATCGCGGTTCTTGCCTCAAGCAAAAACAAAGAGGACTTAAGGCTGATGGTGGAAGCTTAAAGAGGCCTTATTAAGGTGTTTCCTTTCCTGTAGTGTGTGATATAGGTAAAGTGCATGGGAAGCAAGCTATAATCCCAAGTTCCCTCCGGAGGAAGTTTGGACTCCTTTGTTTAATTCTATAACATAGTAACATCACTATGTAACACTCACGCTCCTATTGGCTAGCGCTCCAACACATTGTGCATGATAGGATAAGGGGCGGGACATCTCTGCGGACGGAGGGTGACAAGAGTTGCTGCAGCACAGGCGTTAAAGCATATACACATGTCACAGTAGAGGCAAATGTAAATATGAAACCTGAAGGTGAACATAGAAAAGGCACATCCGAGTCAAACATGTTCTGATCCAGTAGGAGCCGCTAGAAAACAACCAAGAATGCAGGAAGCTTTTAACTTCTTGTAGTTTATGCCATCAATTCATTAAGAAATTAGATACAGTGGCTCTCTCTAACTTGACTTTGTTGTTTTTTTACAGCTACTTCCATACCTGTGTGTTTCAATACCAATCTCGTATTACAAGCACACGCATTACAATCTGCGCTGACAGCTGATTAACAAGTCAACAGAAACACAAAAGACACAAAGTACGTTCAGCTGTGTTTGTCTGCAGGCAGCTGGTGAGTGTTTGCTGTCAGGAGGAACCGGTTTGATGCCTTCCACCTGCAGCACGCCTGTCAGCCAGTCAGTCCACTCTACCTGACTGAGTGTCCCGCCTGTCACACACACAACACATCTGCCCAAATATTGACTCTTCAAACTGACACCTGCGCTGTGAAGAATCTGCTCGGGCGAAACCTAAACCATGGAAACGGTTTGTTACTGTGACTTAGCTGATATGTGCATACCTTTAAGCATCACTGCACTATAGGGTATTAGTGGTACGGGTAGGTACTTGTTGAACAAGGACCAAATTAAGTGTTTGGACAGTGACATATTAGCAATAAATGAGTTGCGTTTGCTCCGTAGGCCTACTCATGCACACTGGATGTGATATAAAACAATGACTATGAGGTTCAAAGGCAGAGTTTAAGATTCGGTTAAGGGTTTTTTTTTTACACATTCTCCAAATGCACTGGAGTTATGTCACATTAATGGTGTCCAAGCCTTTGTAGTGTATGGTATTTATGAACTGCACACAGCAAATACTTGGTATCTTCACTAGTGATGCTCTGCCAGGTCTGTTATTCACTTCTTGCTCGTTTCAGGCTTTTTCTTTCCGTCTGTGAAACACATGCTCAGTCGGATGAAGATCACGTGGCAGACTTGGATGGTCAAGAGCATTTAACAGTTTGGCCAGAGATCAAAAATAAAAAAAACTCACCGGTTGCATGGTTTAATCTTAAGGATTGCTGTCGTCAGGGAATCTCTTATAACATATTAAAATGTGTTAGTAAGTATACCAAGCTTGTTGTGACGAATCAAATGTCTTTACTTTATGCAGCATGGAGAGAAGACACTGCTTTCAGAGTGTTTTGGTTTATATATTAGCATGTAAACAATCATGACCCCATGATAAGGATGGTTCAATTAGTTATTCATTAACCCCTCCTCAGTCGAGTTACCTTTTACTGTTACCTCTCGGTTTACTGTCAATAGAGTTGTTTGTTTTAAGTCCAATGTGCAAAAGAAGAAAAATAAAACCTAAAAAGGGTGTCAGTTAAATTACGTATCAACCTCTCCTGTACATGCAACATGCCTCAGTGTGTTATACATGTAAAACAACACGTCACATGTCGACATGGGTTAAAAACCTTGATCCAGGGCTGTGTGCATTGCTCCTGTCTGTAATTCAGCTTTAGGCTTCCTTCTAAATGAATATGGCTGAAATCGGAGATGGAAAACAGACAAGACAACAAATATGCGACCAAGGCTCTCAGACCCTTTCCCTCTGAATCACTGAACATGGTTCAAATTGAAAACAGACCTCTAAAGCACACCCTCCAAGTTCTCCACATGCTCAGCTCCACCCTCAGAAATCCATTTCCATTTTTGCCTCACTCACCATCTCTCTTTTGAAATGGCATTCTCTAAACAAATGGAAAGTTGAGGTCAAAAGGCAAGAAAACAAATAACAGAAGTGAGGAAGGGGGGGGGCAGCATGCATCTGAGAAACCAGTCGAGTGCACACATTTGAAGAGGAAGCAGTCAGAGTTCACAAAGTATCAGGCAACTTCAGAGGAGTTTGTCATCTGAGTCGTTCCTTTTAAGTGTTCTCACATTTACACAATGGCTGCATCTAATATGAATGTGTTGCTGGGAGCCATAGCCAAACTTGGCACAAAGCAATGATAAGGATCTAGTCATAGCACATGAGCGTAGCCAAAACATATCAAACTACAGTCAAATTCCAACCACATTTCTCAGCCTGAATTACAAGCAGTGCAAAACCAAAGCCGGCACATCTTGACAAAATAAATCCAAATGACCAAACTCAAAATGACAGGACTCACCTCAAACAGAAAGAGAGGGAACAAGGAAATTGAGCTCAACTATTCTCTCCAGGAACTCTGTGTATGTCTAACACTGCTGCAGCAACATACAAGAGAAAAAACAATACAAGATGCCGAAACACACACACACCTCTATCTAAACCAGACGAGACAGAAAAACAAGAGCCTGACTGAAAGGTGTGCCTCTGAGCTGACACTCATTGGACATGCGACATGAAGGGGTGGGTTACTGGGTGTTACTGAGTCTGTGATTGGCTGGGGAGGAAAAGGGAGAGGCTTGCTTTACAGGCTGGGGGCTTCAGACTGGGGGCCAATCAGGGGGAGAAGTCAAATCTGACTTTTTGGGGGAATATGGGTGTTTGGATATGCAGTTGCTGACACGTCATATCACTGGTGGTGGTTACCAAAAGAGGAACAGGGGCCAAAGTCAACCATCCCTCACTGTGAAAACACAGAAAGCAGGCTCTGCCGCACGGAGTGGACACAAGATGATTTCAATTCCTGCTGAGAATCAAAACATTGGTTGGTGCATCCAAAAAAAATGTTCCGAGGACGGCACCTGCACGCTATGAACTGAGTCACATGACAGCTTCATCACCTCATCAGAGGGGGCGAAGCAGGGAAAAGCCAACTGACGCACAGATGGTGAACACAATAGAGTCCCAAAGGCTGAGAGTTCATGTGTAGTCGACGACTGCAGCTGCAAACAGTCAGCTGCAACACAGCAGTGCATACACAAGCTGACTAACAGTCGTAGACATAATGAATGCAGTTGTTTTAAAGATGTTGTAGTCCATTTGTACTTTTAACTGCCTTTCCACACAGACTTTAAGAGAGGGTTACGTTTAAATAAAATATAGGAAAGAATGTTTCTAGCAGAGGTTTGTTCCAGATGAATTCCAAATATGGGAAATATTGCAATATCCTTACCACTGATACGAACACATTATCCCTATAATAGATGTGTGTCTCGTGGTGACCATTTCATGTTTAAACTGTCAGATTTGATTATGTAACCCTATCGTAGGCGAAAGAAGACACCATAGAGAGATGAGAGTTCACATCCAATAACCAAGTACAATAAATACAGCCTCAAACCTTACCATACATGTAGGTCACAACAAGATATCTGCTAAATGTGTTATTACTCGTAGAACTAGGTTATACTTAATGTTTTCCTTCATCTGGGAAAGTTAGCTTTTCTGGACCAGGTCATGTTCATTTCGTAGGCTTGAACCTGTGAGTGTAACCTCTACTGGCCTGTAGATGGCGCTGAATGCTTACAAGATATGCTCTTATAAGATAAGACACGATCCTGCTGCTGTTCAGACTGTGCTCTACACTTTAATCTCTGTAGAGGAACTCGTTTAAGGGTCTAGAATTTATTCAAGTGTAAAGGCATTTCTGCACGTTGCGTTTCTTGAGTAAGGAACATCTGGTTGTTCATGTTCTAGCATATCGTTAAAGAATAGTATACAAGTAGTGGGTTTTACACTTTTGTAACAGATGCAGTGCAAGCATCAACTTATATACAACAGATAGTATATGTCTGGTTGCATTTGCAAGATGATATCATATTTCAAATTTGAGTTTAATTGCACAATTTATACAATGCAACCATAACATGATATAACAATATAGGAAGAAGAAGAGGCAGAAAACCCCACTGGGCCTGAACCTAAATACATTTTACAATTTCACAATGTTAAAGAAAACAGCGGATTTATATAAAAATTATATATCTTCATATTCTGTCAGATAAACTCATGGGTTCATAGCCTCAGTATACATATATTCTGCCATTATTAGGATGTCTTTTCATGTTGGGTTTAGATATAATGGATGTTTGCAATGCAAGTGGATATTTACCTGCGACGAGGGGACATGGGAACGTCCCGATCGATGGGGCTGTGGGGGGAGTAGCGCCCTGGTGGGGTGGGGGTTCTGCTGGACACAGAGTTATTCCTGTAGTCTGAAGGGGAGAACTCCTGTGGAGGAAGAGGAAGATGACAATAAAACGAGAGTGAGTAAGCAGGAAATCTTCCTGCAGCAGCCGAAACCAAGTGTGCAGTTCAGAGTTGAGGAATCTATTGAGACAGGGAACAAGTGCTTAGACCATGATGCAATGTTACTGTACAAATGAAACAAGAAGAGCTATGTTCAGAGCAGACGTGGGGATTCACCAGCAGTATTTCTGGATTACTGCTCCTCCAAGCAGCGCATTGGCACTTTACACTTTTAACGTCATTGTTTCAGGAAGCTCTAAATCTGAGGAGACTGCACTGTAGGAAAGTTGGAATTAAACAAATGTGTGTTCCAGTAGGATATAATCATTCAAGATTAAAATAGGACAGATTTATAAGTCTCATAAAGACAAATAAGCTCAAAATGGAGAAACACCAGATCCTTGGTTTTGCTTCATAACCTCCAAACGTTTGACTGAAACCTGGAGAAGTTGCACTTTGTCATTGTTTTTGTATTTGGTGCCCCACGTTTCCAGTGCATGAATCACACGCCCAACATTCCTCCACTGTGGGCTGATCCGTCTCGACAATTACAGGAAAAAATGTTTTATCTTGATTGCCATTTATATCAGAGCTGTACTTCAGACCTTCAGCTGATAGATGATGGTTTGCGTGGCAACAGATGTTTGGCACTACATCCTCTGTTGGTCTGATGGGAAAGACAGAGCTTGCATGTACTTCAATATCTTCCAGATGCCAGGCAAATCTCACAATTATTCATGGTAGATATAAATCGTGTTCATCGTCATGAAATGAGAGAAGATGTTCCACGCCAATTGAACCTCATTCGAGCAAATTGAAAACTTGCCATAGTGTAATTCAGGAAGTTAACTGGGAGCAAAGTCTTAGTTAATTACATAATGTTTGAATTTTGACAGAAGAGGGCGCTACATACCTACTGTACACGAGAAGCTCATAAACTAAGGTCTCAGTTGACGTGCCAATGACATTTTTTATTGTAGCTGTTCCGAGCAGAAACCAAAGGCAAGATACAGAGTTACAACATTGCAGGCAAAGGTTGATTTATCAAAGTTTACTTAAGTTAGGGGTGAACCACCAGTGAAGTGACCCTCAGGCACATGTTCACACTAAACACTGAGCACACCTGGACTAAGTCTGCACAGCACATAACTCAACCCAGACACTTTTACTGTCAGGAATTCCAACAAACTAATTGTTTTCAACCACAACACTGTCTGGCATCTAACCATGTCCACCTGCAATGCTTACCGCTTACTGGTCACGAAATGCAATGCAATATTTAGCCTAACAAACATGTCTAGGTTTCAAGAAAAGGGAAGTCCCAGAACACTTTCACAACTCCCAATTTGCTGGGAAACAAAGCTATTACTTTATTTTATGTGTGTGCACAGTCCAGGAAAATGTTTGACTGTGAATCAAACAGCCCACAGACAACTCCAGAGCCTTTACAATAAAGCTCACTGAGTTGCTCTCCCTCAACCATGACCCAGCTGGCATCAGTGTTGCACAGGCTCCATCCAAGAGGGAAATAATGGCTCCACTCGGGTCTGAGAGTCAAGTTGGAGCTGATGCTGACACAGTGGCACCGATGGAGTCAAAGATGTGTGTGACCAATGCCAGCACCCGCTTCCAATCCAGCAACTCTTTGAACAATGTCTCTGTTCTCAATTGAGTCCAATTTTCCTCTTCTTTTTCCTTAGTGAGTGGGTAGATTAGTGGTGCGTGCCAGGAAGCTTTTACCAGAAATGATCATTGGGATGTCTTTCTGCGATTTCTCCAAGGATACAACCCCAGAAAAAATAACTGCAGGCGCATAAGATCACATCTTCCATATGATCAGAAGACAAGAATAAAAGACATCCATGTCCTCTCCTGCTGTGAACCAATCTAAAGTGCATACACCTGAAAGACGTGCATGCTTTGGGGATTCTTTCAGGAAGACCCAGTGAAGCCACACTAATTCAAACCAAGGCTTTTGTTATACAAGCGTCTGGCCACAGAATGTAGATCTTCATGCTCTCTGCAGAAGATTTACAGATAGCATCACAACTGTAATCTATGGGACTCGAGAGGAATGCAATGAAGTAAAGAAAAACAAAGGCAAGAGGGGGGGAGAAAAAACAAACGCTCCACCGTGACACTGAGTATGCAGCTGTGATTGAGTTTGACCTTAGAAAGTAACTAAAAAAAAACGTCTGCACCACAAGAGCCGTTTCCCCATTACCATCATCAACTCTGCAGTCTGATGCCAGCCTTTTATAGCGGTAACCATGGCACGTCTGGCACTGGCCTTCAACTGGGCTGCCCAAACGTCTTTTTTGTTCTCAAAGCATCCCTGTTCCATTGTGAGCCATCCCACCATTACCCATGGCTGATCTCAGAGCTGTTGGTCAACTGCACCATGGCAGTGCCAACAGTGCCTCTACAAACTTAGGGAGGGGCACACAAGCA
>CALSBZ010004415.1:681782-697902 GCA_943591055.1 Gobionotothen gibberifrons
AATCAGAGAAACCAGGTTTAAAAATCAGTTTTCATTATCTGTTTTCAAAATGTCATCTGCTGCTCAGAAAAGCATTTTTGGATGACTGAGCCCAAATGTCATGATCTTATTTAAGTGAATGAATGACAGAGTGTGACTGGCTTATGGTCTGCAAAAGGCTTTGGTATATGGGAGGGGAAAATGGCGGCTTAACTGTCAGGATAATCTCTAAAACAAGAACAAGCCTCTGTGATTGGCCAGTTCGAGACACAAACAAACAGGAAATGGTGAACTGAAGTGGCGGCTGTTTCAGATCAAGGCTCATGGGAGACGTTGGGGACAGTTCTAGCAGAGGAGCCTTCGGTCTGGCTCCAAACAAGCCACTCTGCATCATCATCATTACCACCCTGCAGCTTCAATTACAGGGCATGGGCCAGCAGAGCACAAGCCCGATGCCTAGGGGAGCTTTTATTTTTGGACGCTCAATGCCGCCGTAAGAAAGTGCTCCAACTGCTCATTCACTGTCTCCACCACAGCTGTACTACAATGAGGCAGGGGACACCAGACATCCTGGGAAATAATCAGAGCTGTGTACAGCGTTTCCTATCCAGCAGCGTGCTTTGGTGGAGGTCCTGCAGAAGACCCGGGGCTGACGGTAACCTACTCGTTACCCACTGTCACTGATGGACCCTGCCTTGTAATTATGTCTGAGCCATGGTGCATCACAGTATCCACATTCTGTAACGAATAAAACATGATTGTTTATATGAAATAAAATCATGTCATTAACATTCTTTGGCTGCAGCTGCTCTATGGAAGTTCTCCGACTAAATAACGGAACGACACGCCAAAGGGCTGATGGGTACAGACCCACTACCACTCCTATAGAGGTGGCTATTCTATGCCATTTCAATCCCAAATTTCTATGGCAATAGACAAGTGTTTTGCCTCAAACTATGATTATGAAGTAAATGTTTATTGCACAATGTAATGCTTTAGAATAAGGACGCCATTAGTGTTTATATAGTTTTCCCATAAGCCTAGCTTTCCACATGCAATTCTGTTTGCCAGCGGGTGTGATCTCCTGAGAAGATTTAGGCTCAGTTACAGCACAAAGCCAGGGAAACAACATGCATTGTGTACCGTGTGGTGTTGCCAACTATTCTCCAATTAAAGAAGCTAGCATTGGCTCAGTAAAAGTTGCCAGATGACGTCATACATTCATTGCATATTGGCAACCTCCTCACGCATTTGTTTGCAACGGTGGTTATGTTGGTTGCAACGAGGGAGAGAGAGAGCCTGAACATAGATGAAAAGGAAAGGAATAGATCCTGTGCTGTTGGAAGAACGAGGACTGTGATCGCTCAGCAGCACAGAATGGTGCAGTGATGATTTATTTGTGTACGCTGACACAGAAGTTAGCATCGCAAGGAGTACCTAAGAAAAAAGCAATGGGATTACCGTATATTGCAGAGAAAAAGCTTTGTGGCTAAAAACACATTTCTGATAATTTACACGTTTTGTTCAGCAGGATAGTCTCCACATATTAACACCACTTGGGGATGTTTGTAGGGTAACGGCAATCAACAGAAATAAAGAGCTAATGTAATGCTAGAAATGAACTCCATCACGTTCCCTTGGTTGCACATCATTAACGTTACGCTAAAGGCGGACTCGTGTCGCCGTGATGATGTTTGGTCGTTTTTTTAAGTTACTAGTTAGCATCTGCCGCTTTAGACACATTCACGAGTGGGGTATTTACTATGCGTATCTTATGTCGTAGTACAAAATGTCAAGACGTTGACTTTGAGACGAGGGAACAGGAAGTGGTTGAATGCCAAGTCATCTCCGGGTTTTAGAACTCATTGCTGCACCACTCTATTGTGAATTATTAGAATACACGTCTTGCTTTTTCCGTGATGGTCTGGATGAATCACTTAATTAGTTGCTGGTATTAGGCACTGATTAGAACAGAAAGTGATCTGGTTCTATTTGCAACAACGGCTGCAACATTTGAGAAGTAGTCTGTTGCCACTTTAATATAAATAAGCCGTATAGATGATCTCATTTTCTAACCTAAGGGCATGCTTAGTTTGGAAGGGGATGTAATATACTATACAGTACCCAGTCAATACTGCAGTGTATGAAGTAAGCTTTAAAAGTGAAGCTCAATCCTCTATAATGCTCTCTACATATAAACTCTGGGTCCCGGGCTTACACTCGGCAGCATTCAATAACATGAGAAAAAGAAATGACAGATCTATGCGATACCTCCCCTTCTCTCTATTCGTCAACCATGGCCACACACACCATCTTACTGCTCCAGATATAAACCATATGTACAAGATCAGAGGCCCAAATGAGCAGCGGAGAGAAGACAACGGGATGATTGTGAGTTTACAGTAAGTCTCTCGGAGGACTTGAGCAACTGTCAGCTAAAACAGAGCTGCATTCAACTTTCTGAAAGTGTGACCAACTTTCAAATCAGTTTTGTGAAGAATTACAGATAAACAAGTTTACAAGTGGATGGACAAGGAAATAATTAGACGTCAGGTCAAAGTATTGTTGGACTGTAGCGTCCATAATCCCTGAAGCTCAGCGCATGATAAACGAGGATGAACTTGATCTTGTGGGGATTGTAATGGCAGTGTATACTATGAGAAAGCCGTCTCATGTGATCAGAGTGTAGGTGGTCCGGAGATGGGGGGGGGTGCATTACCCACACTGCCACCAAAAGTCAAAGACACAATGAGGAATGAATACGAGTGAGCGTTTATTTATCCACGAAGGGTGCTACAAGCAACACATTTTTCATCTCTATTAAATTCCCCGCAAGGCTCAGACTGAGGCAGCGTCTCAAGCTCATTAGACATCTGGAGTTTATTATGGTTGGACTTTAAATCGTTGGACTTTGCGAAACTTTTTAATTTATGGTCGCCAAGATGCCTCTTTTTTTATATGTTTCCTAAAAACGTACCAGTAACATAAGAAGCTGAAACCAAGCGCGTTGATCAAAAATGTCAAAATGAGCTGGGAGGTCGAGAGATGAAGCCACTTTAAGAGCTCATCTCTCCATAACGATAAAGCTCTAATGAGCCTGACATAGTAAACATTTGGCATTTCCCACTGTGGTTCCAGAGGTACAGTAACTCTTCTGTATAACATACTACTATTGCAATACAGTATGACGGAGTGCAGGCTAATACGTGTGTTTCTTTAGGAATTCCCATGCATGCAAATCTAACATGACAGCAAGACATGCATTTACATTTTCAGTTCCATTTTAGCAGCTAAACAATTATGATTTATGACCAGCAAATGCCTTAGTAACCGTTACCCTAAAATATAGGTGTTGTCCTGTTTCAAACTCTGGGAATATATGCTGACATGTCTGTTTTTGCTGGCATGAACACACTGTGGGGCAGTTATACACGTCGTTCCCTTGACAACAACTTTTGGAATGTTGACATACCGCTCAACCACCTTCGTAAACAGCTCAGACGAGTGAAAAGACCCATCTCTCCCCGCCAACGTTTCCCCATAAAACCCATAGGGCCAAGTGTCCTGGAAAGCACCGGGAATCAAAAGTGCCCCAGTTTGCTTTTCCACTGTGAGGGAAAGAAAAACAGGCGTGCTGATCAATCAGTGGGGATGAGGAGAGGCATGCTGCCGGCCCGGCGGCCACAATGGACCCCCGGCTTAACGGCTACGAGTCCACGTGAAAAGGCCTCGCACTGTCCAGTCACAGAGCTCACTGTGCAGGGAGGAAGAAGAAAACATCCCTGCAGCGTGGCCCCGACACAGGCTTGGCTTAGGACCGACCGGCCTGCCAAACCAAACAACAGTCCCGATCATGTCAGACCTGAAATAGTACATCAGTCCAAGCCGTCAACGTCAAGGAAGAGGTATCCATGTTTGTTTAGTGCTTTAGGAGAAGCGCTCTCAGGTGAGGTGCTTTGACATCTACAAGTCTCCAGCCCTGAAGATTAAGGATTTGAATAACAACAATCTCCAACCAACAGTGCGTGCAATATAAAATCTGACATTTGACTCAATTTAAAAAAAAACATAAACTTAGTTCTATTCCTGCATGCCAAGGCACAATTTATGCCAAAGCAACGACCACAGCTTTGCACTCCAGTCCACCACAACCTCCAGAATAGAGCAGGACATCCCGGCCGCGGGCTTGCAGCAGAATAGTGGACATCGCATGGAGGATGTATGGATGGATACTTACCCTGCCCTCTCTGGATAAAAGGCTCAGTGACACATGTAACACTGCCAAGGCCACTGCACCCAATTTAGCATACAGAGGAAAACATTGGTCTGCACGGGTGTCACCCAGCAGGATCTGGCCATCCTACACTAGGACGGATATATATAATATTATATATATATATAAAGCAACCACCCTATCCCAGCTCAGGATCCACTAAGGCAGCCCTCAGGAACCTCAAAGTGCAGCAACTGAAAACCCAGACATGGAGCCCGGTCCTAATGGCCCAGTGACGGGTCGTGTCTCATGAAAAGCAGTTTGGTTTTGGCCCGATTCACCGTAACAGAGATCCCGTTGTGGTCATTTCTTGATGATATAAACAGATGCTCTGAATCATGACGGGTGCCGGCCATTTAAGATACAATCTCATGCTGGCGCTCAGGAATCTAGGATGCCTTTGCCCCTTTAGTCATGGTGTTGATCGGGTCGATATAAAAGTCTCTGAACAAAGTCAGTTACATCATGGCATGACTAAAGAAAACGACATGATACAAAGCTACGGCTAATAACGTGCATCAGTGACCCTTTGGGACCATAAAGGGAAATGGCTTTACTCCCATAGTCCTGCAGCGGTTTCCAACACACACATACATGGCAATAGATTTAAAATAAACAGTTGTCTTTGGATTCGTCTTTCCTCTTCTGGGAGTCAGTGGTCCCATTAAGCTGGTAAGTTGGAGGACAGAGGTCATGGTAGACTGGCAGGTTGGGCCTGCTGCTTCACTTTAGCTGGATGAATGCTTCCTGCAACCAAGACTTGAACCCACAGCAAAGGTCACTGTCCTTATGTAATGCACTACCCTAAGTTTTCTAGATCAAAATGTACTGTACATTTCCTTAAAGTTAGTCGTTGATGTGCCCAAACATTTATGTAATGGAACATTTGAAGGTCAATAAAGGATTTTTTTCAGAGGGGATATTGTTTAACAGTAAAAATGAATGAACCCAATAGACACTACTGCTCCATGTAAAATAATAAAACAATGTGTGAATAGGTTAAATCAGGTTAAGTGCTTTTGTATTTGAAAGTTATTAAGTGCGTTGACCAGTTTAAAAACATGCAATTATAATGTTTGCATATGATCAGACATGTGTTCTGTATGGTGCTTCAGGCAGTTTGGACTTCATGATGAGGCACAACAGAAATGATGGGCTGATGCAGCATGTTATGACGGTTTAAGTACAGTTTGGGAATGTAAGCTGGCTCCCTGGTGTCCTCTCCACCCCGAGGCATGTCTCTTCTACAACCCATCACACAACGACAGGCCTTGTGACGTGAGGGGAAAAAGCAGCACCAGGCTTCCACAACCTCTGCCATCACAGCCACTATTGTATACATGCTTTTTCTCAGGATATCCAACACCCTGGAAAATGGGGGATCCCATTGCGCATCCCACTCTCCACACTCAGGGAGCCAAAACAAGGGTGGAAAAGCCTTTTAGGAGCTTTTCATGGAGGCTGATCACCTGATACAGCAGCACTCTGCACCTCTTAGGACGGACAGAGGGCCTTGTTATGGACGCTCCGCATCTTAGCGCTAACTGGGCTGCTGTGTTCCTGCCAGGCGGAGCAGCATAATGCACAGTGTGCCCGTGGCAGGCCTCTTCCCAGCCATTTCCCCACAGAGCGCTCTGAAAGAACTCCACTCACTAATCACAGCGCTGCGGAGGGAGGCTCGTCACCACTTTAAAACCAGGGTAGACATCCCTTGGAGGAAGGGGTCAGCCAAAACCCAAAACTCTCATCCACTGGGCTGGATGATGGTAAACACTGAGGCTGTCAGGCGTAGAGGGCAAAGCAAGCAATTCAAATCAGCTTAAAGAGCAGAAAAATAAAGCAGTGATTAAACGTTTCAAAATTCTGTTTTCTTTAAACATGTAGCCTGATATGAATTCAAATAGCAGTCTACCAAAACACGTAGCTTGGTATTATTTTAAGCATAATAAAAATAAAGTTAGTAATGCAAGAAAAGTTCAAGTTGATATTGGATTAGAGGGAGATAGGAGGAATGTGATGTCTCCCAAAGGGAACAAGAGGATACGCATTCCAACTTTGGAAAAAGAGCTGAATTTTTTAATTTTGAAGATATTGGGAGAACTGGCAAACACATATATACCACAAACATGCAATGTGTTTCCGGATAGAACAATTGTAGTCCTACGGACTCGCCGAAGAAGCCCTGAGCCACAACACAGACTTAAGGCTTAACCGGAGTTTCCTCTACCGTGGTTGGCTGGCCGCAGCCTCACTAGGACTCCACAATAACTTTTATAATGTGGTTTTGGGATTGATGCTGAAAAACATCAGCAGCTGTATTCAACCAAGACTTATAATGCCTTCAGTGAGCAATAATACAATGATTAAACTAAGTAAGTAAACCTAATCGAGTATTAGGGCGACTGTGGCTGCGAGGGAGTGCGGTCGTCTTTCGACCGGAAGGTTGTGGGTTTGATCCCAGCCCATGCAGTCAACATGTCGATGTATCCTTGGGCAAGATACTTAACCCTGAGTTGCTCCCGATGGCCAACGGTGTGTGAATGTGTGTGCATGTCAGGTCCTAGAGTAACTGCTCTGCTCTGTATGAATGGGTGTGAATGGGTGAACGACATGTATTATGCAAAGCGCTTTGAGGAGTCTTAAAGACTGTATAAAGCGCTATATAAGTACAGTCCATTTACCATTTATTAGTACTTTGACTATTCAGATCATAAGACCACAAAGCCAAAGGACAGGATGTGACAAGATCTATTGTAGTTTGAACCAATCATTTTAAAATACTTTATCGCCGAGTGCTTTAGGAACTAAGCATTGATTCTTTTTTTTAGGGGTTCACAAGAGACATTTTTAAACGAAAATATATTTCCTTAAACTTCAAAACTAAAGCTGCAGAGGCCAAGATGTCCTGAGTTGTAGACCCATGGTATGGGTTAAGCTGTAAATGCATAGAAATGCAACTCAGCTCTTTGGTTAAACCCTATGCATGGTAAATGCCCATGTTCATTACACTAAATCCCCAAGTTTATAACATAAACTTCCTGTTAAATTTGAAGGCTTAAGCCCAATTCAAAATAACCCTGATGACATCATTATAAGACTTTGAGAAGCTCTATAAAATATCCGCAGAAAATAATATACCACTGTTTTCACAGGCGGAGCAGTACTGCAGTATACTTGCTGTAGTTCTCCTTTAAAAACACCAGACCTCATAATCTGGATTTGAAATGATTTATTTATAATAATTACTTTTCAATCGGGAGCGATCCATGGAACAGAAAAGGTGTTAGGACTTGACACCAGACAACTTTATCATCTCCAGTCCAGCCTACAGTCAGCCTGAGGCTTCAGTCGTCCAAATGAACATCACATATCATACTCGTGTCAGTTGAATGTGCCCAAACAGCGAGCCAGTCAGAGAGCTGATTCATGTCTGCACACACAGACATCCTGCACCCCCTCTCTGCCCTAAAACAACTCTGAAGGAGACAACATGCCGTGTGGCTTTGCAGTCACATCAAATTAGTTATTAGGAGAGACCGTTTTGCATTCCGAAAGACTATATTTTGCTGGGAGCAGAGTTCATGACTGACAGAAGCATTATATATTTTGATAAAGGGTGGTTGAAAGTGTTTTGACAAAGTAATTGCGGCATCCTCCAAAGCACCACTTGGACCCCAGTTACATCACGGCTAGACGGGTTCATCTTTGTGTGAAGGAGATTTAAAGCACTCTGATGCAAGCCACCGCTCTGAAAGGATGGACGCCGCTGTGAGTGACACATGCATCTGATCCTATTTACCATGTAAACACCACAAAGAATCCCAGGGAAATCTTAAAATGGACCTTCTCAGCTTCAAATGTTTTTAAGTTCAAACCTCTGCATATTTATCCAACTCTATGCAAAGTCCAGTGTTACAAAAATGGCTGGAATTCCTTGTGTCATTGTGAAAGGTCATGTATGTGTTGTTCCTGCTCCGTCATCTCACATGTTCTATCAGTGGGATCCATGCTTGAGACTAAGCATGTAAGCATAGCTGAAATAGCTCATGATGAACTTTCCCACAACATGTTCCTCTCTTTAACTCACTGAAGTCTTTCCAGTTGCCTTTCTTGGCTGCAATGGTAAAAAAGCGCTGCATAGTTTAGCTGCAGCCTGATGATAACCCCGAGTCAGTATTTGACCACTTCCACATTTTTTACCGTTCACTGAGATGAATGAGTCTCCATTCAGACAACTAAAAGGTTAAAGACCATTGTTTTGGAACAAAGTCATATTTCCTTTGAGCCGGCTCTGAATAAAAAAGCTCCATACTGTTGGGCTTAATGTCAGATATTTTCAAAGAATAACCTTTGCAGTTCATACACTCCCTGCTGTAAAAATGTCAGTCCCTCCCTGCTTCCTGCCTTTACTGTGAAGTCTACGAGTAGTATCAGGGAGTCCACAAACAAACCCTCTGTAGGGCATCTGTTGTGGCATCAGAGAGTAACAATTCAAAGGAAAGGCACAAATTCAAACATGTTATTCCTGCGACAGTACAGAACACAGATCTAGAGATAAGAGGACAATGACCTTCAGCTGTACGGACTAAATTAACTGCAGCCTAAAAACTGCAGCTACTGTACAGATGAAAGACAGATTGGCATTGGAGGAAAAGTACCATTTATAAAAACATTTTCATGCATTTGTCAGATATTAAGGTAATTGTCCTAGATGTAAACCTGTAGTGCCATTAAACCAGGGGCGGCTAAGCCTTCCCAAATATTTTTGTCACTGCATCCTGGTAAAATAAAAATATAATGTTTGTGTCTTTGACATTAGCGCTGCTACAGTATGCAGCCACCTGTGCCCTGTACTACGAAGCCAGTTCAACAGACCCTGGATATGTTTGAGTAACAAACTAACTAACTAACAACAACAAAATAACAAACAAGATCTCGCTAAGCAGTCCTACGACGCTGGTTATCAACTCGTTAAATCAAGCCAGGGTTTCTCTATCCGGCTGAGTGTGTGTTCACATGAAAAGGGCGGGGTTAGCAACATTTGACCAATCACAAACAGGGACAAGTGTACTGACAGCGCAGCGTCATAATTCATTAATGAAAAGTAAACTAATATTAGACAAATATGAACTTTAAACATCCATGACTTAAACATATAATCCAGGATACAAGCCACATAGTTGCACCTGCAAGGTGAATACAGAACAACTGGTTAAAAAATAAATAAACTGTTTGAGTGTTTGAAAGCGCACAACAGTTTTATGATACTGCCCCATTTAAGACACGAGTGGATCTGACTTTAATTACATTTGAGTTGAGTGTTTCATCAACCTAATGTGTTGCTTAAAATAATACTTACTGTGAGTGTTGCACGGCCAGATACGGCTCGAGAAGCTGACTCGGATAAGGAAATATATGATACATTATGATATTATATGATCGATGATCTGATTGATGATGTGAATGATAAGTGCAACACGTCGGCGTCTTCTCTGCAGACGGCAGTTTAAACTCCATTTCCTTTATCCTGTAATATGACTTGATAGATTTCAACTCCGCACACTGAGCTCTGATTGGTCAGCAGGCGGTGCTTTCACTGAGTTGATCTCTTTTCTATAGACACTGGAGGCGGGTAGCGTCAGGTAAAAAAAGTTATTTAGCCTTCCCAAACCTGAGCATCACGCGCCGCCTCTGCATTAAACCCAGATAATAACCATCTTTACAGCAGTGGCCGTAAACAAAGAGAAACACAACAAAGTCTTTAACTCTAGTTTCTGGTTGGAGAAGTCTGAAATATCACAGACACTAAAACCCAATAGACCACGTCTAATTGAAGACATTTTATAATTGGAAATCATCTCGACTGACAGCTATTGACCAAACACATCTGGAAAGCTGAACACTTGCAAAAGGCAGCAGATACACAGGAATAAATAAAGGTTTTAAAAAATAAACAGTAGAAACCAACCTGTGACAGTGGTCTGGACAGCCTGTGACTCTTCTCATCTGGAGACCACGGGCGCAGCGTGACACTGTAACAAAAAGACACCACAGTTAACCAAAAATGTGGGGGAAGGCAATAACCCAATATACAGTTTACTGTATGAGAGAAAAATGTCAATACTCCAAGATTTCTCCACCTCGTTCATGTGGTACAGTATTCTTTCTTTAAAAACAGATGTATTATGCTACTGTGGAATTTGTGTACATCAATAAGCAGAAAATACTAATTGAACTATTGGATTTTTAAATGACTTATATGATGAATGTGATTACCGTACTTTCCGGACTATAAGCCGCTACTTTTTTCCCACGCTTTGAACATCGCGGCTTACACTACAGCTTCAAAAAAAGCTTGGAGCTGGGCGTGTCTGAAGCTTGGGGATTTTATTCGAGCCCCGCAACCAACAACCAATCACATGAATGTCCCGCCCCGTTTACGTAGTGTTAACATAGCTAGCAAGCTATGCTTGGATATACTGGATATAAAATCCCCAAACAGGCGAAAGCCTACCAGTTTCACCCACTGTCTCTGCCACCTCCCCCATGCCTGGTTCCTCCAGTTGTATCCCGGTAAGTTAATAGGGACTGGTCATACAAAACCGGGTGATTTGCTACGGCGATAATTAGTTTATCCTCCATCTGTTTTTGAAATATAGAAATGAACGGCGGGATATCTCTCCCAGCTTAGACGCGGTTTGATTGGCTAGCTGTCAGATTTTCAGAAACGGGATTTGATTGGCTGGCGCTGGCTTCTCCGGCGAGCCGGAGACGCCGGAGAAGCTCAGCCACGCTACCCACAATTGGTGACCGACCAGTGGGTGCGGCTTATATTCAGGTGCGCTTAATAGTCCGGAATTTACGGTAAGTATTTTAATGTGTCTATAAAAAAATAATAAAATGACATATGCTGTGATGGAGGATTTGATCCACATTGCCAAATCCATAATGTATAGAATTATAATCATAGAACTGCACCGATAAGGATATATACAAATTCCAGTAACAGTAAACTTTTTTATTTTGACAAACAATGATCTGCACAATTTAACTGACCCTCACTATGATATGGTGTTAAATGTGTTGATTAAGATGGAAAAATAATATAATTTAGCGAGGAATTCTCGTTATACTACTAACAAGTTGTTTTACAAGACTGAATTACAAGCAGGGCAGGAAGTGTCATCAGTCTGGACGAGGGAAGGTATTTGAGTTTTGACTATGATCTACTAACACAGTCAACACACGGACACGCAGCGACAGAACAGCGCGGTGAATGTTCCACATGTGGCCTTTTGTTAAGGTGAATGCAAACTGTGGAATGTGATATCCTGTGCATATCCTTTGTTACTACAGTACAATCACATGGCTCCACTTTCTGTCTGTTATTCCCATACCTATTGACTCTGGTCCTACTGTGGAGTCAAGAGAACACTTGTTGCGACCTTTTGTCCAGATATAAGCCTATTGAAGAAGTGAATGGACCCGTTTCTAAAAGAAAACCCCAAAAACCTCAAATGACTTTATCTTAGTCCCTGTTCATGCTGAAATAACTTCATTTTAAATTAAACTTTTCTGTCCAAACTGTAATTTAGAAGTAACCAGATCACATGTTTGTAAATTCAGCCAGTATAATCCTTTGCTTTTGTTACAGCAATAGCCGCCACAATAACAATGTAGGAGTAGACAAGCAGGTTGAGGGTTCGGTATATGTTCAACAACTGCAAATGCTACAGCAGTGCTTATATTTGAGTAACACTAAGGGGTTTTTAAAGCAACATGTAAGCATGAGTTTCAAACTGCAACGCCCAGAGTGGATTCTTGATTACAGGAGGCTGGTTGCATCTACCTTTAAAAAGCCTAATCAGATAAGCATCGCAGATAAATAGTGTGACTGATTTATTTCAGATTATGCAATAAAGCACACATTTGATCTGCATGCTTGAACGTTGCACTGTGGTCACGTGAGTTACCTCTTGTTGATGGTGGGTGTCAGCCTCTTCCCGTCAGAGCTGCCAAAGGGATCTGGTGAGTAAGGTCCGGGTGACAGAGACGCCGGGCTGGAGATAGTGTACTCTTTGTAGTTCTGATTCTCATCTCTACTCACTATTACGGCCTCCTACAACACATCACAGGAATGTCATCACATTACCATCCATGTATATAACTTGATTATTTGTACTGCAAGTAGAACCGAGTAGCATAACAGACACCTTTGAGAATACCTTCACACACATGAATGCATAAATAAATGTTGTATCAATAAACAAATCCAGAGACTTAGTACTTAGTGTCAACATGTATTGCAGGTGGTGATTTGGGACTCGCGTTGATCTCAATAATACACAGGAACACATACTAAATCACTACAAAGTATTTTATTGCTTCCATATTGAGGAAGCAAAAGAAGCAGATATGTGATAAACAGATGTGCCATGCATGCATTAGTAGAAATGAAGCACATATGGAGAATACTGTTATGGACACACATTTTCAATTTAGTGTGCAGTCATGAAGACAAACTGTGGACAGATTAAAGCTCCTGTGCTGACCTGGAAGCGTCCGGTGATCTGCTCGGGGCTGATGGTGCCGTTGGTCTGTCCAGAGCTGGGAGGGTCGGGTCTTGAAAGAAGTAAAACCACAGAGATCAACCGACTGTCAACACTCATAATATCTGCATACCTAAAAATGATTTCCCATTTGATTAAAAGGCTGATCTCATTGAGGTTGAATTGAACAAATAATCAACTAAGGCAGTAAAAACATTAAATAAATAAGCAACGTAGTCAAAACTTTTAAATTACTTTCTGGACAAGCATCTGCACTTGAAAGTACGTCATGTTTAAGAACTTTCAAGAAAAATAATCAATTTTCTAAAAAGGGTCATAAGTCTAAGGGAACTTCATTTAAAGTACAAACAAAAACATCATTTTTGACATCCCTATTGCTAATGTCCTGGCAGGCCTCCAGCAGTATGTTCCCATTAATCCTACAGAGTACAGCAGAGGACGAGCACTGCAGACCCTGGACCCCTTTAGGAAATATTCATGGTTCTCGTCTTTCCATCAAGTGACTTTTGTTTTACTTTCTTAAATAGAAAACACTGTAAGCCATTCCATAATTGCTTCTGCAGGGGAAAATATGGGCAGTATAAGCGCCAATGCAAACACACAGTACCCCCCCGGCTGCAGGGCCAGAGGCTGACAGGCTTTTGGTTGAGCCCGAGGTAATGAGGCACACAGGAAGGCCTGGATGCCTGTGGTAAATCACCCAGAAACACACCTCTCGTGGCCCGGGCTCCACATACTGAGTACGAGAGAGATGGCAAGATGACAAGAACTGATACAGAGACATTTTATCCCTGGGTAAGAGATATTTGTGGCTAGCTGAAAACACATTTCTTTGAATTATGACCTGCACAGCTGCAAAATGCTCACCTTTGCTTAGACTTCCACTTATCACCTACCTACATGAGACATGTTTAAGATAATTGATTAGATAACAGCTACTCTATTTCCGATGACCTCTGGTTACACATCTCCATGACAGACGAAGAATTTGCTTCTGGTGAAATTGCTGACTATTCCAGACTGACATACTGTAAATTAGCACGTGAAGCCCTCTACTGTTATGTGCTGTGCACAGCTGTCAACAAGGGAACCTGAAGTTAACCTGCCCGAGGCAGATTCTTCCAATGTCATGACCAGCATTGCAAGAATACTATTCTGAGAACTGGAAATAAAAAAATGAAATATTGACTCAAGAAGATTCAAATCCAAAAGAAGCAGAAGTTACATACTGTAATGTTTGAGGCTTTGATTCCGTTTGAAAAATGGTCGATAGAATAAGCCAAACTTCTATTTCCAAGTGGCAACCTGTGATACTAAAAATGAAGCTATCATGCAAATGTCAACTGCAGTTCCTCAAATAGTCATCTCATACTGGCTCAAAAATCAAGTCAATCCCTATTGAGACCAATGTTAAAATGCCCAAACATTTACATCCTGTAAAATAACAGGATCATCTTTGGTTTATCCCATAGTTAGATGTTAGACACACTGCCAAGATTTCAATAGCTGGAGACACGCACATGGAGCTTTCATATATTACTACCAACATTTTACAGCATCTCAGTATCAAAGATGAAACTATAGGACTGCACCAGCATAGCTGTGTGGTAAAGCTATACCCATGAGTATTTACAACTACATTCAAGAGAGCAACTGGATCAGAGACACGAATGGTCAACATTGGTCAACGTGACATCATCCACAAGGCATCAATGAACAATGGAGTCCAAACAAGTAGCTTCGAACAAAGGGCCGATGACAAGACAGTGATGGTGTGATTGCTTTGTTATGCAAAAATAACCCAGTTAGCAAAGTCTGGGATGAGAATGTTGTTGGCTGCACCAACAAAAAAACACTGCCTCTGTATACAGTACAGACACGCCTCAAACATTTTGATGATGAGCAGATGCCAGCGTCTTCCATTGTGCAACCCCATATGTGTTATGACAGCCAGTACCCACATCGCTGCTGGTTTGATGACAATTAACTACCGAACAGATGTTGAGCTGGCAGGACTCTCACTAAGCTAAGAACAAATCAGACAGTACAGATGTGTGCCACTCAACTATACAGCTATTGAGAGTATGTCTGACAGCAATTCAAATCGCTATGCTTGAGGTTATTAAGACAGGAGTCTGGGTGCTGGACAGTTCACAGAGTGGGATTAATGACATGGGAGAACTACACAGTGGCAGTATCCTGGGCAAGCAAAGAGAAATGGTGTTGTTTCTGGCTTGGTTGGAGACATGAGGTCAGCAGGAAAAAATTCACTCACATGGACATCCAAGGAGGAAGTATGTGAAAGCACACGTGCGTGGGAGTGTGTTTGGGACACACAAAAAAGAGTGACCAGGGCAATTGTGACAAGAAATCTGAACTTAGGGAGGAGATTTAATCAAAATGCCGTCCAATGACATTCCTGGCTCAAATTAAAACATTTATAAGCCAACTCAAACTCATCCAAACAAGGTCTCAAAACAGTGTATTAAGAAGGACCAGGGAAGGGAACTCAGCTCTCATACATGCTGGCATTTCCCCTGATTATAATCACTTGCTTTTGTTTGTACAGTGTCTGCATGATAAAGCTAAAAACATCATTAAGAAAAAACAGGATCTGGGGCAACTGTGGTCTTGGCACGAGTGCAGAAAATGAGGGCTTTTCATATGGGAAAGTATGCTGCAGAAGGTTGCATGGCACTGCATTGCAAGTATTTTAGGCGTATAAATCCAATGCATAACATGAAGTCATGGAAGCAGGTGTTTGTATAGCAGATCTGCACGTACCTCTCTACCACGAGCTGCAGCTGAGTCTTTGAGTTCTTGATCTTGTTCTGGGCCTCCACGTTCAGCATATCCGCCGTGTTCTCCCCGTTGATCTCAGAGATAATGTCTCCAGGTTGCATGTCGGCCTTCTCTGCCTTGCTACCCCCGTTGACCTGTTGAAAAAGGAAGAATGAGATCATGTTAGGACCAACTGGCCTCAGGCCCTGCTCTCAACATCCCACTTTATGGATGCTATGATCCATCTGGCAAGCGTAGACAGCTGTGTATCTTTTGGCTGTGTGGACAATTTGTCAGCGGCTGACACTCAGCATTAACAAATGAGTAAATGAGAAAAGGTGTTGATGAGTTGCTTCACACCTCTGCCACACTCATAATCGAATCGTCGCCCTCTGCAACACATAATACTCGGAGTAAATACCAACAGACGCCACATTGTTTCACACACATGGAACGAGGCAGTGCCGGTCAGCAGCGGACAGATTCATGACACCCTCGGGGAGAAGCCATTAGTGTG
>CALSBZ010004415.1:698302-716482 GCA_943591055.1 Gobionotothen gibberifrons
GTGTGTGTGTGTGTGTGTGTGTGTGTGTGTGTGTGTGTGTGGCCTAGCATTACTATACTTGTGGAGACCTAAATCTGTTTACACAGTCACGTGGTGGGACTCTCCTCCCTTACAGTATGGGGACAAAATGGAGGTCCCCATGAGGGGAATCATTAATTTTAGGGTGAAGACTTGGTTAGGTTTAGGGTTAAGGTTAAGGGTTAGGCATGTGTTGGTTATGGTTAGGATAAGTCTCCAGGAAATGCATGCAAGTCAATGTAATGTCCCCTGAAGTGATATATACGTGTGTGTGTGTGTGTGTGTGTGTGTGTGTGTGTGTGTGTGTGTGTGTGTGTGTGTGTGTGTGTGTGTGTGTGTAAGACAAGCCATTTACAAACTGGGCTTTGCAGACCAATTTCAGTGATGAAGTTTCTCTCTCAGCAGGGATACGTCACTTCAGAGAACCAGTTTGATACTTGAGACTAGCAAACATGCTGGTGTTGTTTACTGGTCAGCAGTGAGAGAAGAGAAATCAGCTCGTATTTCTGGCATAAATTGTCAAGAGGGGGGTAAACAATTCATGCTTTTGAAGTCTGAGTCTGTGTGAAGCACTGGTGCCATGCCATAGTGTGGCCATAATTCATCGTTTATAGTCTAAGGAGAAAGTCTCTCTGGAAAGAAACAGTCTGAGGTGGTGACGGTAGAACTGGGAGTCTCTGGTATGCAGAAGGTTTCCTGGTGTTGTTTACTGCGCGCCGTCTGCTTATAGTGGTAACATTTCCACTTGTTTTATTCCATCTTCCTTCTTTTTTTTTTTAACAGCGACTAGGAATGTACTGATGTTAATGCACTCAAGACACACAGACCCCCCCTCACCTCCCACCTCTGCTTCCACTGTAACTGTAATCAGTGGTTTCCTTCTAATGTAATCTACTTCCATTCTTTTCCAACGGTTTAGTAGTCAAGGAAATAGGTACGAAGCAGCCCGAGGACACGGACAAAGACAAGAAAAGAGACGTAGTGTGGAGGAAGTTGACTTTGTGGAAACACTGCCTGTAATGGCATGTTATGCAAAAACAAGAGGATATGGTTTGATAAGGTGTGACGAGGTTCAGCAACAAGGCGGCCGTGTTGAATTACCTTTGATACAGTAATGGCCTTCTTGAAGTCCCTTCCTCCATAGATTCTGAAGCCCCATGGCGAAGGACCAATAAGGTTCACCGTCAGCGCCATTTAGTGATCAGGTCGGCACACACTCGTCAAATCCCTGGAGAGAAAAAAGAGACATAGAAAGCATGAGAATGACAGTAGTGTGTGGGACATAAACATATGCACCACTGAGTGTTTCCATCATGGCCAGGACGGGTGAAACGGTCTGCTAGCATTGCTTATGCTAAGCTAAGCTAAGCTAAGCTAAGCACCTATACGTCCCAATATGTTAAATTGCCCCGATACTTTAAAGTTGAACAAAATAGCCTAGTTTGGAAATGTCCCTAAACGAAGAACAAAGAAGCTGCATTTATATACCCTTGTTAATAGTTTATACTTATTGACTGTACTGTTTGGTTACATTCTTACTCTGAAAAGTATTTACGTTGAAAGGTAACTGAGTTTGCTATAATATTATATTTGAAATCAGAAACCTTATGAGTAAACTAATCTGTGATTCATTTTCCTGCTAAATCAAACAGTGAGTATACAATAATATAAGAATAAAAGATATACCTATCAAACAATATAGCAAGTTTTTATATTATTATTTAGTATTTAGTACAGGCAGGAGTCTCAAATAAATAAGGTCACAACACCAATGTAGGAGAGAAGACATTGTATTTTACATAAGCCACCTTTCATCTCCAGCAACCCTTCACTTCCACGGACCAAGTCCCCTTGACAAGAATTTTGTAACCACATCAAACAGGAATTGGAAGAATCTCCAACCAAAGACACATGACTGACTAACTATACTGAAGTGTCTGCAAAGCCAAAGAGTGCATCAAGTCCAAATGCTCTTTCGTGACAAGGATAAACAAACACAAATTAAAAGTCGTGCTGGCATACATCTCACCGACTGTTGTGTTTAATGTGTACATATTTAGTATACAGTGACGTAGTCTGATGTATGGTAAATAGTTTGGTGGACATTTGAAACTTCTGTATAAGAAGGGGGTGCATAAGAAGTCAATATATATGTAGTTCCTCTATAGTAGTTCCAATATTTATGAATGGTTGGCATTAATATTTAAAGATTTTGCTTCTCACAAAGTCTGTTGTCAATCACTGGAGGCGCCATGTTTAGTGGAACCATGTGAGGAGTTTCCATTGTTCTATTCTCTGTTGTAGACACATTTTTGAATGGCATAATGCAATATTAAGAAAATCAAGCTTTCCCATAAGGGACAAGTCAGTTCATTTTGACAATATATTGGGATTGACAGCACTGACCATCATGTCGTCTGTTAAGGAACAAGATTCTATTACACTTTTAATAATTACTTCCAATCAGCTACATGAATAGATAGCCAAGTAACAGAAGTTCTTTCATTCTCTTGTAATCTTTAATTACCGGGGATGATTGCGCTTCAAATATATTGCACAATCATAATTGGTGTGGAGTTTGTTGTGTGCTACCGCCTGCAGCATAGATTTTCTTCAGCTGTTCGTAAAAACGTTTGGCTCATTTGTGCGGAGGTCCAAAATGAGGGTCCACATGAGTAAATACTTTAAATATTCAGCTTCATGTTGCTTGATGCTCACTGACACGGCAAACACCTGGCGGGTGTTTACCATTCCTACAAACAAATCACTCAATGTCAATTCCCCTTGGTGTGAACACTGTTGGCTGAACTGCATGACATGTTCCTATCAGCAAGGTTGGTTACAAAACATGGCACTGATGGTGGCAATAAAACATCCTCAATACATCTTGAATTGTTTTGGGAGATAATTAACTAAACTCACTGTAAACATTAACACCTCTTATATATTCTATCAAATCAGTGGGAGAAAACTGGAGCAGAACACGCTTTAAAGCAGGGGTGTCAAACTCAATTTCATCGGGGGCCACATCAGCATCATGGTTGCACTCAAAGGCCGGTTGTAACTTTAAGACTTTATAAATATACATATATAAAATAATGTATTATATTACATGGTTGCCTCTGCATTGGATTATTATCAGATAGGGTAATAACTTCATAATTAACTACGTCTGAAAGCAGAAGTCTAGGGCAAATAATTGCAAGTCTCTTCAGTGAGAATGTCATAAAATGATTTAAAAAGAAAATCCAAATTCTGAAAAAAAAGGACATTTTGAAAAAATAGAAAAATTCTGAGGAAAAAAAAGGCATATCTGAGATGCATTGTGGGACATGTAGTTTATGGGCAACGTGCTTCTGTAAATCGCCATGTAACGGTATAATAAACATATTATATTCTTTGCAAGCTCTTGTGGAACCACAGAAAATGAAGTCGCGGGCCGGATTTGGCCCCCGGGCCTTGAGTTTGACACCCCTGCTTTAAAGCATTAAAGTGATGTTTTTAAACTTCAGGATAACGTGTGCTTTTAAGTGCTGGTTTGTTCAGACTTGGTTCACAGCTGCAGGTGAAGCGTGTCTGTTGCAGGATTGCATGCAGAGACAGTGGAGTGTAGGGTGATGATGGGCTGAGCATTTACAGTTCATAAACACATCAACACCTGCACAACGCAAACACACACACGTGTCTGTGGCTCACTGGCAAAACATGCATTTATTTTAGATAAAGACATTAGAGTTACAAGTAATATATAGTTGCACACGTCGACAATTACACAAGCTCTTTTAAGTATAGCCTGGCACTCAAACAATGTTAAATCATCCGTTGCCTAACCCACAACAGAAACAACGCATCTTACTTCATCGTCTGAAAGTAAATGCAGAACTCACACCTAATATTTGAGAGTTGCTTTCTACAGAGACACTGGATTTGTTTTCCAGAAGACAATCTGCATTTCATTTGAACTTTTTGGTATTAAATACATGTTCACTATCGCAATTGTTTTTTAAATGTCCATTCAAACTTCATAAAAAGTCAAGTCAAGCAGAATTATAAAGCAGTACTTTTCTTTTTCTTGCTAAAATGCAGTGTTTAGCTCATCAAATATGGAGATGACCTGCTTTTCATATATTAAACTTAACATCTTTTGGTTTTGGAAAGACAAAACAAGACATCACCTTAGCCTTTACGAAATTAGGCTGAGAATCGTGCACCATTTTCTGACAATGTATGGATCAACTGTTGCAGCAGTAACCTTATATCAGTTCATCGCGGATAAGATCTGATAATCCCAATAAGATCTGACTTGAAAGTTCATGCCGACTCTGCTTATCAGAAAGTGTTGACAGAAATACATATTGTGGCCAACAGTGGAATGTAAATCATAACCTTAAATCAACAAATAAAGTCTGTCAATGATTACAAACATTGCACAATAGAGTTATCAAAGCTTCTAAAAGATACGAGGAGCAAAGGTACTGAACATCTTAGTCTTGCGAATAAAGTGGCTATCTATTTCCTCCAATCTCTCTGAACACTGGACCATTTAATCAGCTGCACATTCCACGAGTGTTTGGGACAGTAGAGTAGCGATGGTTAGTCATTAACAGTCCGGGCCAATTAGCCGGGTTAGTGGGCTCACCATCATTAGGGTCTCTTAATTGCTGTGGCCTCCAGAAATAAGTGAGGTTGTGCTAATGACAGGGAGCAGCCGCCCCCAAAGTTTCCCAGCCTCTGGTGGTGTCAATTAGTTCCATTTGCTTCTGCAGCGGACATTATGAACCGAGCACCCTGCTAATTCCCTGCGTAAACGTTCACTGTTCGCATCATAAAAGCCCTAATGGTGGATAATGTCGAAGTGAAAGGATGGGGAAAGTATGCGGCAGACAGCTGAGAAGAAAAGCACATGGTGGTAAAGAATAAGCGGCACACTAATGCGCTTTAAAATGGCCATTGATGAGGTTTTAAGACCGCATCGCTGGCTGCTGGCTTTAAACAAAGCGCTGAGCAGGGTCCCCAGTGCTCACAGGGTCCTCACCTGAGCAGCTGCCAATGCCCATTAACAAGGCTAATTCTGTTCTGGTGACATCTCGCTGCCACGCCAAACTGGCAGCACAATTAAAATACCGCCAACACAATGAGAACAATTCTAGTCATGAAGTTATTTCTATAGCTCGATTCAGCATCAGCCGCACAGCAGGTGGTCAGCGTGAGGACGAATGGAAACTGGGCCTATAGGCGAAGTGAAAAACTCTCACTTCCGACCAACACAATGGACACGTTTACAACTAGCCTGCATTCCTACATACCAACACACAGGAGTCAGGTTGGACTAAAAGAAGCACCTTTCCCAAACAGGTTCACCATTCGCTCATTAAACTAGTTAAATCGGTACGCCCATCTTAAAGTGACGTAGTATAACTAAACGGCTCTGTGATACATCGGACATTCATTTGTGTGTGTGGGGAAAAAGGTGTTGATAAGAATCTTCCTATGGAGGCTATAAAGGCTCTGCTGTTGAGATGCATCACAAGAGGTGCTTCTACGGATTTGTAATACCGAGACAATTTAGTGAATTCAATTGATAACCATTTGCCACAAAAAATAACCTAACAACGTACAGTTTCAAGCCAAAGGGCCAAAACCTTTTCTGACCCGATGCTAAATGGTGAACTGCTTTTCAAACCTTATTGATGTCATAGTAAACCAAATATGATTAGGTTTTGTATTGTTGGTCAGACAAAACAAATAAGTATTAACAACTTTAGTTTGAGGAAATTGCCGTGCGAGTTAAGGCCCTAAAATGTGGTCCTTCTTACAGCATCCAACAAAGCATTCATGCCAGGTGAGAAAAGGGACACTTCAGCTCAAAAAGACCCTCAGGGTTTTCTCCACTGCTAACCCAAAACTAAAGAGAAGGGTCACCTGGGATCAAAACATACAAATATATTTGATCACTATGTTTTGATAGAGAGCTTTACTAGCAAATAGCAAACTAAAGTGAATGTCCAAGAACTCAGAAACACTATTAAGGGAAGACCCTAAAGTATGGACGTCATGTAATGGCTCAAGATATTAACTATTAGCAGGTTCAGGATCAGGAATCATGTCGAACAAAGCCCCACATCTTGATGTTTACACTCTGTACTTGAAGCAACTTTGGTGTGGCAAGAACAATGAGAGGTTCAAAGAGTAAACAAGACCTTAATGAGGTCAGACTGACTTCATGTTCAGTGCCTGGGAAAATCAAAGCCTGTCGTGTGTGTGTGTGTGTGTGTGTGTGTGTGTGTGTGTATATATATCACAGGCCTTTTGGCAGATCTACATGTATGAGAGACTGTCCCTACAGGCAAAGGAGATAGTGGAGGTATGAAAGGGAAGAACAGTCCTTTCCCAATGTTGGATTTAACGCTCATCGTTTCAACATGCAGGGGAGCCTAAAGGGTTTCTTTGTCAAACTGTTTTCAATAATACATGACGTGCTCATGGAGAAAACTAAAGGACAGAAAGGAAAACATTGTCTCAAAATCAGATAAAGTTATTAATATTTTAAGCTAAAACAAAAATGAATGATTGATATTGAATGTTTTTGATGACGTATTAAAAGAAAAACGGTTTGTGAATAAGCACTTGTATACATTGACATACGTGTAGCAGAACTTTGTCACATAAATACACATGTTGCTATGTGTTTGCTGCATATATAAGAGTTTAACTGCAGCAGTATTGCAGCTATTTTAATTTGTGTTTGACTAGAGATGAGGTAAGCCTCGGTGTGTCTCCATTACGGTCAGAGGCGGTGAACCCGAGTGTCGTTTAGGGTGAGACTCACAGACACACAACAACACCTAACTGATGTGCAGTCCTCAATTGGAGTACGTTTACTTGACATAACAACCCATAACATGCGCTAACGGGTAGTTACGGCGGAATGAGTGAAACCTGCTAACACGAGTCTGAAACTGTCTCTGCAATTCACTGGAGCATGGCAACAATGATAATGACTCGCACACGAGAGTAATTAACTTTAATCGGCATGTCACCAAAAACAGTGATGGCAACCATTGGTCATGTTGACGGTTATTATTAAAAAGTGAAAAGAATTGATTAGAGAAACCATGATAGTCATTATGTTTATCAAAGTGAATCCTCAGAATGAACACCTCATTCATTCCAAGGAATTCAACATTTGGAAAAACACAAAGCTACCATATGTTCTGCGGTGGAAATCAAATATTCATTCAAACTAAACAGCATAAAATAAACGTTGTATTGCCAACTAAACCTCTGTATATGGAAAAAAACGGTCTGGCAGGCAAACCTGGCCACCTACAACAACTCTCACCTCCTTTCTGAATCACCAGAACTTGAGACTGTTTTTCCTTCCCCTTCTTGGACTCTGGGCAGAAAATCACAGAACTGAAATGAACAAGCACTGGCTCAAGCTACATGCTAATACTAAAAGACAGGCTAATGAACATAGCAGATGCAATCCCACTGAATAATTTGGATGTACTGCTTTGATTTGGCACACTCACTCAGATGAACCTCTGTGGCTACGGGGGAATATTCCTCATATGAATCACGCGTGTGGACGTACACCAGATTGAACTTTCCACAGTCCTTCGTCAGTGATGCGGTTTGATGTTGATTCTACCCTATGTGTCACACAAGTAGGCACCTACCTGGACACACACCCTCTGAATTAAGAGGAAAGGAATGCAATAGCAAGCCTCTCCCTGGATTGAGAAGAGTGAAATAACATTCTGGGCATTCTCCAAATCACACCCATTTGGTCAGATTTAGCAGTCACTAGGGAGATGAGAAAACATTAAACAACAACTTAATGATGTCAAAAAGGGTGTTGTTTAAGTTTCTGTATATTGATAATAGTACATGTGTCATCAAAGTAATTACACACCTGTAATTTCTGTTGCCTACTCCCTTTTCAGTGAGAAAGCTTTTAAGGGTGCACCCTCCTGACACATAAGCTTATCTTCTTCAGGTCAAAAAGACAAATTATAAGATTACCCATCATCCCTTTTAAAACTTTGCAGCACTGCTACAGTGGACTAGATTGTGTCCCTGGTGAAGTATGCTTGATAACAGGACAAGGACACTGTGGTAGTGTCTCCACTTATCTGCCTCCTCCTCCTCATCATCATCATCATCATCATCTGGAGATCATGTTACTGCTGTTCACACTCAACAGGCTGCACACACTGCTGCTCCGCAATCAGGCCGTTTCACCACATCCTCTGCATGCACCATTAGCCCCTCCTCACAAAGACACACCAACCACTTTGTTCTTCACATGCACACTCTCAAAAAACACTGTTGCAATTGTGCACCTTACTGCATCCAGAGGCATGTTTCATGCTTGCGGAGAAACATCCTCTACCCTACCCTACAAACTGTTTTTTTTTTCACATTTAATGTCATATGAAAGCTGCACCGTCAGAAACCTGCCTCAGCTTAAACTGAAAACCACGCGCCAAAAGAAACCCTACTTTCATCACTTAGACACATAATAATGACTTCCTGCATAACGTGTTTATCTCAGAGGAAAGCTGTCTGTTAGGGGCCTAAATGAAAAGCACAACACCACAGTAGTAATTATCAAAACTAAAAAAGAAGACTTAAAAAAAAAGAAAACCTCAACCGGATAGTAAAAACAAACATATTCTTTCCTTGTAGAAGGTAACGAGTTTTCTTGAAAAGCCACCGCGTTGCTCTTTCCAAAATTACAGTGGTCTGTTTTTGGTTTCTAGATGGCTTCAGCCCTGTCCTATCTGAGTAACAGCACTCTCTGACCAAGAGAAGCCACTAGGGAACAAACACTATCAAGTGAGAGTGTGTAAAAGTGAGGCGCTAAAAACCAGTGGGGAAGCTTAACAAACTTTGGAAATATGAGGTTTCTGGACTATACATGAACTCTGTGAAACACCACAAATGAATGTCCCACCTGCTGAGCTCACAGGCCAGGTCTATTTATCTCTGAACATTGATTAAGTGAACTGTAGGAACAGCCATGTCTAGAATTATTTTTAAAGTGAAGGGAGTGAGGGAATTACAGCGCTGAACTGGAACTACAGTGGACCATAACCCTCAAAAGGCAATTTTAAGAGGGGGGAGAGAAGATAACAGCTTACAGTTCTGAACTAATGTGAGTTTAAGATTCCTGAGGTTGCACCTGGTCCAGCCCTTCCACAAATCACCCTGACTGACTGCTTAATGTGCCAGAGAAATAACCTTCTGCTCTCCTGAATACAGATGCATTGATAGGGTGGAAGGTCTACAGAAGGTGCTGGAAAGTAGCCCTCTGTGTGGGCTAGTAAAGTGTTTTCAGTCAGTTATAATGACTTTCCACTCATCATCTTTAGGCAAAACAGCTCATATGTGGGTAGTTCACATTTTAACTGCGCATACTTGGCATCAATCATAATTTAGAAGCTTCAATGTATTCTGAGGTTCCCACACTTTATGAACGGAATAATGAGGACAATCAAAGTAGGCTATAACGAATCCCAATACTGCTATAAAAACAACCGCAAGGGAACATACGGTACAAAGTAAAATGTGATGTGAAATTATGCTTTTAGACATAAAAAGTGCAAAAAACAAACAAAATAGTGTTTAAACTACTGATGTTTTTGATAATTAAAAAGGAGCAATGCAAATCCAATTCAGTTTTTTAAGTAAGCTACGACTATTTAAGGAGTTTTAGACACTTTAACTCACACTACAGTACTTACCAAGGTAAGAAGAGTGATTTAAGGCGACTTCTCCACCTGTTAAATCGCGTCGCTCCTCGTCAAAACAGTAAACACAGATCCAGCTGAGAGTAGTTCACCTCAGATTAGAAAAATGCTTCCAAAATGCGACCAAACAAAAGCAGAACGCAGCTTTATAAATTTCCTCCGTGACTGTAGGAGCTCTGGAGCAGTGATGAGGCGCATGTAGTCCCTTGTGTCTTTTGTTTCAGATGTTAAGGTTGTGGCACCCATGGACACTACCTGTAGCTGCGCGCGCAGTGCTATCACTGGGATGAGCCATGTGCTGTTACCAAAATAAAAGGTCTGACACAGGCAGCAGGACTGGGCGGGTCGCATCACAGAGAAGAGAAGAGAGGAGGGTGCAGCACTGATAATTGAGCCATTTATCATGAAAACACTGAGGCTGCGTTTAGTGTGTGCGCGCCATCTGCTGACCGTGCGAAGCAGAGCAGCACGTGCTCACAGCGGACGTCACGTCAATTAGTTAATGACGTAGTTCACCTGTCTGTCCTACCAGCTTGTTAATTAAAGGTAATCTCTTTCACCTGGCGTCACTGGTTAAACATTATAATTGATGCCCAGCACATTCCCTGCATATTTTATACTTGTAAGCACAATGCTCACACAGCTCTGTCATTTTAAATTATATAAATAGTGCACATTTTCAGTCACTTTTTGTAAACATGTGATCATATTTATCCTTTTAATTAAATTGTATAATAGTTTTTTTTAACGTTTTTGTAGTTCTATATTTTCTTCTTCTGTATAAATCCCTCTTACTGTGTTTATTTATGAACCATGACACACCAAAGCAAATTCCTTGCAAGCGGCAATAAACCTGATTCTGATTCTGATACTAGCTTGTATTAATTAACTCTACGCGTCACAGCTTGGTTCTTTATTGTGCCTTTAATATTGAAGTATCAGTTTATATGACAAATAGTTTGTTTGTTTATATTTATTTTTGCCTTTTTTGGAATAAACTATCTCACTTTTCAATCGCATCTGGACATTTCTATATTTATATTTATATAAATTAAAGTTATTAATATTATTATTATTTAATAAATATATCAGCTAAAATAAAAACTTTATTTCCAGTAATCGATTTGTTCTGGTTTTTATTATTTCATTTGTAAATTTCAGAAAGGTGTTCTGTGTTATAATTGTACAGAACAAGTAGATTATAAAATACTATGAGTCACTTAAAATCAAAATAAGAATTGGTCGATAAAACTTTCTTCATATTTCTTGTCTTGTCCAATTGAGTCTGCTGCTGTAGAATTGTATGATACCTCTTATTTAACTCTGTTATAATCCAATCCACTTTATTTCTATAGCACATATTAAAAACAGAGGGTTTAAGAAGAGATAAAAGGCACATAAAGGCAATGGACAGACAATAAAAGCATATAAATCGATAAAACAGCTCAAACTGACTCGAAAGCGAGGGAAAAGAGGTGGGTCTTCAGGCGGGACTTAAACGTTTGAAGGGTGGGCGTTATAAAGGCATTAGCGCTGAGGTCATAGCTATTGATGGTGATTTTCTGGACTCCATTGTATTTAGAGCTGTTTCTTATATTATGTTTATGTCCCCTTCTTGTCTAAATAGGGAGGTACAACGTTTCTATGTAATGTAGTCCAGTAGTAAACCCCCTTTAACTATGACCTCAATAATAAACATAGACTAATATTTACACATTTCCAAACATCCAAAAACCAAAAATGCATATACCAAAAACGGAATATTATAAGCTCCGTAAACATAGAGGTTATACCAGGAATGTCGTAACAAGATTTCAAAGATGTACCTATAGGGGTCACCTAGTGCAGTGTTTTTCAAAGTGGGGGCCCCGACCCCCCGGGGGGCCGCCACGGGGGCGGAAAGTTTGAGGGAAAGGAAACAAATCTTTTTTTAAAGTTGCATTCTTTTTTTTTTAGATGTTATTAATAACTGCATATCTATCAATCTATGTGTCCTTTGATGCCAATCTTTTAATATTTTTTATTTATTAATATTTTATTTTATTTTATTTTTAAATCACACTACCGCCCTTCAAGCCAATCAGAATCGAGCTGCCGCTACTGAGAGTGAAACTGAGTATCTGCTCAGCTTTTGGAGCAAGTGAGAGCTAGTGAATATTGTTGTTTATATATATGAATATAAATATGTTTATTGTTAATATTACTGTTGTATATTATATATAATATTATTAAGGCATAAGTAGCTTTCAAAAATGCTAAAAATATATGTTAATTGTTCATATTACTGTTCAAGATTATATAATATTATGAAGACAGAAATCACTTTCAAAATGCTTTAAAAAGATGTTTACTGTTGATATTACTGTTTAATATTGTAAGAATGTTTATAACAGAACACACAATGAATGTAATGACTGACAAACAAAAGATAAATACAAAAAATGTTTAGAAGAATAACTGATTATGAATTATTAATACAAATATATATTAAGAAAATGTATTAAGCTGTATGATTAATTTGTCATATTTTCCATCATAATGCACTCATCATTTTATTGCAGAGGGGTCCCCACCAGAGGATAATGCTATATGGGGGCATGGCAAAGTTTGGGAACCCCTGACCTAGTGTATCAACTTAAAGGTGGGGTATGTAATTCACTTCAGATACACTTTTTGTTATATTCCATGGAATGCTCTTAACATCCCGATAGAAATTAATACATTAAATGCTTTGACAGTAAATACATTTTAAAAAATTCATCTGTGGAAGCCGTGGCGCTGTAAAAAGCACGACCAATCATCTGAGCCGGCCCGGCTAAAATACCTGGATGGCCTACCTGCCTGTCAGCCTTCCATCTGTGCACAAACGTATCTCGTGCCCTCATTGGTCATGTGCGCGTTCGTGTGTGTTGGAGGAGGGGATCTGTAAGGAAGTGGCAGATTTTTTCCGGCTGTGTACTTTCAAATTTTAGCGCACGCAAGCTGGTTTCTGCAAAATTACCTACCCCACCTTTAATAATTATGTTGATACTGTAAAAATCTTAATATCTTCATAATAAAATACAATCAGAACATGTTTTATGTATTGTATTTTGTGTGAATGTATTACCATTGTATTGTGTTTATTTTCATGTTATTTGATCGGTAAACATTTGCAAAATTCAGTACAAATACCTGTATGATAATGCTCCATACACAAGTGTTTGTTGAATCAACATTTATGAACAGACTTTACCAAAATAAACACATGAACACGAGGTCTCTCAGTATCACTCTGTAATGTTTAATTGCTTTTAAAAAATTGCGTACCATACAAATGAGATACATTGTTTTATAAGCAAATATATATTATACTTTCAATTTGATAAAAGGTTACAGTCTGTACAATCATCTCCTGTGTCTATACTTAATATGATTCAATTTATACAGTGAAATCATGTATATATCATAGAAAAATGACCTCATAAGAATTTTTAATTAGCTTTCAAGGTCACACTTTTAAAAAGTTGCACTGTTAAAAACATGTGTGATTTTGGAAATACTGTGAGAATGTTAACCCTGAAAGCAGATACACATTATAAAAGCAGCAGTAGCAGAAATAAGGTGAGCTGGGAATTTTTAAATGGCGATTTAAAAAGAGAATGGTCATGAAAGGTTACATTTGGCACATCGAGCTTTGCTTCAAATACATGTACATTAAACGATAATTTACCATTAATATGGAAGTAGTATCCAGATTTAGCTAAAGGTTATGCAACAAGGCGGATCTTGTACAATTTATAGAAGTTTAACATTTAATTTAGTAAAGAAACTTCCTTTCCAGCACAGAACATGACCTCTCTTAACTTTCACATTTGGCATCACTCTCTATGGCTTGGGAGGGACGTCCAAAAGAGCCACATTTCCCTCTTTATTAACTTTCTTATTAAACCAATTCACACATTTATTATAACCACTCTTTTGCATAGCCTTGTATTAGGCTGTCTCTTGATATGTCCGAGCCCTTACGGTGCTTTACGTTACGCAGATTTCTACAGATGTTCTTGTTGTTTCCTCAAACATGCCCAGGGTATTTTTTCAAAGATCTGAAAAACAATCTGAGGAAGTAATTGAATTAAACATTAATCCATTTAAAATCCTGACAAATGTTCATAAATGCTCAGCAGTGGTTTGTGATGGCACTGTGGTGACAGAAACGGTATGAGGATCTCAAAAGGAACAGTGCTGTTCACTGAGAAGGAATGCAAATTTCCTGCAGCTGCAAATAGTTGCGGAACAAAAAAGTCCATTCTTTGCATCTGAAACAGTATCATCAGCATTCATTCTTTCCTCTCAAGTAGTGTGTGTGAAAACACTCCCAACGTCTCAGTGCAACACACACACACACACACACACATGCACTCATGCAGGGAGGTGAAAAACCACTCGTTGTCCCTGCCTTCACCTCTGTTCTGGGAAACAGAGGGAACATGCAGGTCGGACTTAACTGGGATTAGCAGGGTGGTGGGTGTAATGGGATGAAGAAAGGCTGGGGTGTCAGAGAAGGATCTGAGCTTTAGCGAGTGTTTGTTCGGGCTCGTATGAGTCCAGGTGGATGTGGGCAAGCAGGAATTGCAGAGGTCAAAG
The DNA here is from genome assembly GCA_943591055.1 of Gobionotothen gibberifrons. Taxonomy (NCBI): domain Eukaryota; kingdom Metazoa; phylum Chordata; class Actinopteri; order Perciformes; family Nototheniidae; genus Gobionotothen; species Gobionotothen gibberifrons. Next base: position 712,705 of record CALSBZ010004415.1, read on the forward strand.
AGGTGCCACGTAATTCCCGGGAAAAGTCCCAAAAGCACGAGTCCGTTCTGACGTACCTACAGAGAGCAGAGCACACACTGTGGTCAAACAACGGTGACACATCAATGTAAGCACATGTACTAGAACAATTCACAATGCATAGTTCATTGTTGCGTTATCATCTGCAATGGTTCAGTATGTCCACTAGAGGGAGAGCTAACACCGCTGTATGTTGTCATAACCTAATTGAACAGAAACACTAAGAATTGATGTAATTAAAACAATCTTAACAACATTTTATTATGTTTTACTTATTTTATGAATGGCTTTAGACTTGAAATGTACTGTAACATCCTATTATTTTATTCTTTATCAAACGACTTTACTGACCTTAACTGATCATGTACATCATGTAAAGTCTACAAGGTGGTAACAATTACTCCTAAATACATTTGCAAGAAACATACAAATATAAAAGGCCCCCTGAATGATTGGGTTTGTGGGTGAAACATATATGAATCATGGCCTTCAAGTCACCTAATAGCAAAAAGCAACAACAATGGCGACACCTATCAGAGTGACTTCTTGTCAGCCAGTCCCTTCATCAGACTGATAAAACACTAAACAAGGGAATACATTTTAAAAGAATGATGTTTCATCCTTCAGGTTTAAGGTGTTAAAACTATACTGAAGGCTCTCTCTATATATACTTTCAATATATACATCTAAATTGAGGTAATAGAAAACTGTGAAATTGTTGTGATTCTTTTTAATTAATCTCTTTAGTCCTTACCTACAAACCAGCCATCGTCACATTTCTCCATCACTTGCACAACGTCTCCTTCTCTGAGCTCCAGCTCATCTGAATTCTGTGGTTTGTAGTTGTAAACAGCTTTATGTCTACAATAGATACCATTGAAAAAAAAAGACAAACAAATAGTTTGAGCCACAATTTCACCAAAGCTGCAACACTTTTGCAACAATATAGACGAATAAAATATGATGACATACGGGTGTCGTGGCACCGCTGTGGAATCAGGGTTGTTTGGCACTTGTGGCAGGGAGTTAACGTGTGACCGAGCCGTCTGGTTTCGTATCGCACCCTGCAAGAAATAGAAACATCGTGTCAGGCATTATGAAATAAAGGAATGATTAACAACACCCCTTTCAACACAAACAGTGGTGTGGACATGCAGTGAGATTCTCAGGCAGGGCAGTGGAGCAGACCTGTGGGGGGTCAGTGTGTCTGGGAGTGTTGGCTGTGGTTACTCCTACTCTGTGGGAAACAGCAGATTGTGTCCCAGCCCAGTGGTTGTTGTTCAGGTTGGTGGGTGAAGCCGTTTTTGAGGGCCATCGATTGGCTGTTTCTTTGGATACGGGTGTCTGAGTGGGGGAGCGTGATTGTGAAGCTGGGCTGCTGTAAGGAACAGGTGAAGACGGATTCAGAGGGGAGTTCCCGGGTTTAGGGCTGAGGGACGAGGGGGTGAAAGGAGATAAGGGTGACCGCGGGCAGGGGGAGTGCAGCGGACGGCCTGGACTCTGGGGTCCGGGAGACATGGGGCCCCCCGCTGGGAAGTCTTCAGAGGACAATCTGGTGCGGGGCATCTTGTTGACCTGGACATAGTTGGACGGGAAGATGCCGCTCCGGTTGGTCCCTGAGATCCTCCCCTCTAACCACTTATCGTCAACGCACCTGGTTACAATGATCACCTCGCCCTAAGGAAGAAACACAGAGACAAATATAATGTCCACAGAAATGTAATATCAATATATTGCCTTTAGTTTGTGAGTAACACGCAAACCTTGGTGCTGCAAAACCCAAGTCATATTTACACTTTTCACAGTTTTTGTTCTAATGAAACAAACAAAATACAACTTGTTGATTCATGAATTTCCATGTGCAGGGAGGAGGATTTTGTTAGAGAGCCAGGCCAGCTGTTTCCTCCTGTTTCCACACTTGATGCTAAGATAAGCTAACCAGCTGCTGGTAGCTTTCCATTAAGCATACAGCCATTGGGAGTGGTAACAATATTCTCATCTAACTCGAATACAAATTTGAATGCATTTGATTGCTCATAACATTTCACGCAACAAACTGACTAGTGCTACAGATTATTTAGTTCCAATACATAATTCAATAGAAACATTTCCTCTCTGTTGCAGCAACACTGTAACACTCACTTTCCGGAAAGAAAGTTCAACGGGTAGATCAGCGTTGAAGTTAAACAGAGCCACAGCTTCCCCGTAGTCCAACACCTGCAGAGTGGGAGACCTTATCGGTGTCGGCTTCTCCGTAGGAGCCAGGATCTATGGAGGACAAGGGAACCAGGTTTGAGAAAGTATCACAGGGTTTGAGATAACCAGCACAAAGCAACAGTACAGATAGTTCAAATGAGACTCATAGAGAAATGTACCTCCACATAAGATGTGGGGAATATGCCCGCTCGTCCATGATGTTCTCCTTCGAACCAGTTGGCATCTACCTGCCGGTGGATGTAAACAATGTCGCCTTTCTGCAGCATGAGCTCCCTGAAGAAAGGAAAAAGAATAAAGAGACACGCGAAAATAAAAATAAATTAGATTAAAGAGTTAAAAGTTAAAATGTGCATTCAGAAGACACTTTAGATTTGTATTTGAGTTTTAAATCTGAGATCCTTTTACACAATGTTTTCTTGAGAACAATATGTACAAGAAAGGAAATGTCTATTATATCCGCTCACACTGTAACTCACTTCGGTGACTGAGCTTGGAAACTGAACTTGGCTCGCGCTGCTTTCATCTGGAGGAACAAACCAATCATTCAGGATTCAAGATTTGTAGGTGCAGCCATTATGTGAACAATTTAGGATTGACAACATAATACCACAACTTTGGTTATTCTTTTTAAGTATCAAGAAAGTCGTAGAAACATACCTTTTTCTCCTCTTTCTTAGCCGGGAGCTCCATGGTTTCATTTGCAGGAGAAAGGCGATCTACTGTAGAGCAAAGTAAAAGGCACAGCGGTGTTACAGAGTCTTAAATGGCACCCTTTTGTTCAGCAAATGTTGTTTTTGGATGTGTTGATATGAAAAGCCCTAACAGCTGCATAGGTTTAAAAAAAGGATCCTGGAAATTGTTCAGGGTGGCCCCATCTGGACGCATTTGTTCCAGAAAAAAACAATTGTTTAAAGCTAATCTTAAATCAGGTCTTCCGAGTTCCACTTCCTATTTTCGCGGGCTTCCTCCCCGCCCATCTACACCTTCGGTTTCTAAAGGACAAAACTGCAAAAGCTTTTCTGTGCACATATCAGCCTCATCTGAAATGCCAAATACCAGAGCAGAAGACAACAGTGGCAATTAAAGAGAATCATGGGACCTTCAAAATGTATTAGATTACCTACATCAAATATATGCCTGATTAAATAAGCAGCCTGTGGGTTCAAGTGAGATCAACGAAGAGGAAAAACAGAAGATGATCAACTTATGGACAGTTTAAAGAAAGTTGGTGGGAAAATCACAATGTGCATTTGTGTGTTGAGCCCAAAAGAGAATCCATGTTTACCATGTGTGGGGGAAGAGGTCAATGATGAGCCAACAGAGCGATGGACAGGCTGCTTCGCTGCTGATGAATTGCTGGAAAAAAGGAAGAAAGTATGATTTTTATGTTTGTTTTACTGCCAATGTGTCTACCAATCAGGGGGGAGGTCGTCTAATAACATCAAAGTACATTCAAACACACACACAAACGGAAATAGCCTCATTTTACAGGGAGAACGTGTGTGTGTGTGTGTGTGTGTGTGTGTGTGTGTGTGTGTGTGTG
>CALSBZ010004415.1:732230-749007 GCA_943591055.1 Gobionotothen gibberifrons
TAAGCGTAGTCCATTGTAAATAATAATTGTTATGTTTTTTTTTACTAAGCTGACATTAAGTACTGTTAATATCTATACAGAAAATGCAGAGGTTTTTAATTTCACTACTCTTTTAGCTGACATTTAACAAATGCAGGTACATTGTTAGCAGCTATTCATACTAAATCAGTTGTCCCTCCCCCTGGTGCCAGGACCAACAGATCCATCTCTAGACTCAGCAGCCCTGTCCCCCCATAAGTGTTATATTTTCACAGCTCAGTGTCAGTAAATAGTGTGCGGTTAGTATTGGACTACTAGATAGATGCAAGCCTGTACAGGTAGTAGGAGTTATTTAAAGCATAAATGAGGCGTGTGGCGCAGTGGATAGAGCCTTGGTGTTGGGATCAGGGGGTCACAGCAGGTTCAAACCCCACTGCAGTCAGCATGTCGTTGTGTCCCTGAGACACTTCACCCCAGAATTGCTCCTGTGGGGATTGTCCACAGTATTGAGTATGTTAGTCGCTTTGGATAAAAGCGTCTAACAAGTAGAATGTAATGTAAAAAATGAGTGGGTTGGGTTCTGGAGGTGTGGTTACAGAAATTGTGCTTGGTTGGCGTGGCCTGGGCCTGGTGGTGGGGCCCACTGTGATATATTTTCATGGGGCCCAAAATCCCTGGCGGCGCCCCTGAGTGTATGGCCAGAGGGCAGGACCTATACACACATTTACTACCCAATAGCATTGTGAGGCTGAACAAAAGGACCTTTTGACTATGTAAATGTAGTCTTTTAAAAAAAAAAAAAACATTTACTGACTTTTTTAGGATAGCTTAAGTAATGTTGTAAAATTACAACCGGGGGCCTTACAGGGTTAAGGGCTATTTGTTATTGTTATTTACTTTTAAGATGTTTATTCTTAACCTATCATTGAATTGAAAAACTCTTATATATGATGTGTGTCTCTGTATTCCTGATGATACACTGAGAGAATGAGCTCATAGTGCTGCTGATCACCATAAGCTAAACAGTCTGTATATTGCACCACATTTGTATAATGTAAGCTTCGTTGATACTTTGCCTGCGGGAATACGAAAAAAATAGTTAGATATACTGAACATTATTTGATCTATTCCACCACTTAATCCCAAATAATGTATAGGTGTGTTGTAGGTGCCTTAAATAACCCCTTATTTTCTAGTGAGATGTATTTTTATGTTCATATAATAGTGATTTCAATGCCACCCCAAAATGAGCACTGGTTCCATCCTGGCCACCCCACTGAAAATGTCCTGGCTCCGCCACTGGTCAAATGTAATTAAAGTCAGATCATGTCTTAGACGGGCAGTGATATCATAAACCTGTTAATGTACGCATTCAAACACTTTTTCTTTTACCAGCTGTATTCACCTTGCAGGTGCAGCTATGTGGCTTTTATCCTGGATAAAGTGTTTGAGTCATGGATGTTTAAAGTTTAACGTCTTCATATTTGTCTAATTATATAGTTGACTTTTGATTCAGGAAGTATGACGCGCTGCGCTGTCAGTACGCTTCTCCATGTTTGTGATTGGTCGAATGCTCCAAATACCACCCCTCTCATGTGAACGCGCACCTAACTAGATAGGGCACGGCTGGCTTGAGCGATCCACTTGATAACCCGCGTCGTAGTACCGTTTAGCGAGAGCGCGTATGTTTTGGATTAGGCCAACCGGCTAACTCAAACATATCCAGGTTAGGTTGAACCAGCTTCGTAGTACAGGCCCCTGGATGTTTAAATACGCAACACATTTGTCATATCAACTTAAAGGTTGATAATAAGTCAATGTTTTACTCACAACACATTTTGGCTGTCCTTAAATGGCCTCGTGTTATTTCAGGATAAAGAAGGGGGATAACACTTTTATTCCAAGGCCACAAATTAAACACTTTAGGATCAAACCTGAACGACTTAACATAACAATAATATTTATTATTATTATTTATCTACACACACACACACACACACACACACACACACACACACACACACACACACACACACACTAAATAAGAACAGAAAAGTTCATTTTTAAGATTGATGTAATGTTTATTTTTACATCCATTTTTTGACAATTCAACAATAAATTAAAGAACAAAATAACTGTACAACAATAAAGATTGATTTCATATTTACAAAATTAGGGATTTTATATATACAGTGAGTGTAAATGACATTACACATCAGATGGCTTCTTGCTTCTTTACAAATCACAATCAAAGTGCAATTTTCAAATGTCCCTTTCATAAAATGTAACCCATGAAATCATCATCTTAAAAGTTTTTACGGATTTCTTTTAAACTTTTAAGACAATAATTTACTGATTTTAGTTTAAGTTGACATCTCTTTTGAAGTGTTCTGAACCATTTGTAGTCATTTAGTATGTGCTATTCTCAGTGTTGTCATTGTCACAGTCTCTCAGCAGCTTATGTTGGGTGAGTCCTGTCTGGTGGAGCTCAGGCACGGACGGAGGCTCTCCTCCCGTTCCCCGATGGAGCTCTGATGTTCTGTCGGCACAGCGGGCAGGTGCCAAACTGCTTCAAGACTTTGGAGGCGCACCGGTTGCATAAACACCGGTGGCCACAAGGCAGAGTGATGCTGGCCTGTGTCTCCATGCACACAATGCAGCACGATGCGTCTCCATCTGTGATCAAAACAGAGGAACCATGATTACAAATCTACAGAGACAGGTTCTCTCTGGTCAAAATGTGCTATACACTGAAATCAAATGTGGGTTTGAAGGACTCTTTCTTACCTTCTGGGCCTTCGAGACAGGAGATGTATTCATCGCTGTTTCCATCCAGACTTGAAGAATCAGTCATCAAACTGCAGTGGTTGTCAACCTCAGGTGAAGTGAGGCATTCAGGTGCAGGACAGGAGCGTCTGGTGCGAAAAAACTCCCTTTTCTCTGAGCCTGCAGCAAGAAGTAGAAGTATTACAATATGTTCTAACAATAGAACAATTCTTTTGTATGTGGCTACTGTAAATAAGCAGGAGGAAGACAAACAGGCTGCACAGCGAGCATGTTGTTGTGATAGTAAACATACCCAGGAGGGAGATGGAGCACGTCTGTCCGTAGATGTCTATCATGGCCCACAGCGGCCGGCTGAGATCCACTCCTGACAGCAGCTTTTGCTCCCTGCCGTTGTTTCCACTGATGTACATGGTGCCTCCAGCAGAGACCCAGAACTCCAGCTCGACGCCTGCCTGGCAGAAGGACTCGTGCACAGGAGCCGCCCAGTGCCCGGGGGTCTCCGTGAGGTTGGGGATGGCCATGATGGGCAGGGGCAGAGATCTGGCCATGGGATGCACCGTGGTGAAGCCCAGACGCAGACCTCCGTTCCAGTTGAAGGAGTCCTTCTCCACCCGCAGGCGGACCCTCTCCTGGACCTTCAGCGGGCGGCTGCTGAACACCAGGCCGTTCTTGAAGGTGTTTTCCCTCCTCTCGGCCAGGTGGCCCCCCCGACTCAGACGCACCATGTCTCCCACCGCCTGAGAGTGGAAGCTGAGCGGGCCGAGGCAGGACCAGCAGCATCTGTGAGTGCTGTGATCTGGAGAAAAAATTATAATAATAAAGTTAGGAAGCGTTATGAAAGTGCGTCACAGAGACAACAACAAGCTGAGAAGATTTCTGCACTGCCAATGTGTGCAGAAATATTTATTTGATGTGTTAATTTCATCTGATTTGTTGATTGTAATTCATCATAGTTTGATATGATGTTGCTGTGTTTGCCCTGTAACAAAATAATGTCTTTATAAAGGGCAATTTATCCAACATTTATAACCGGATGCTACTTAATCTTTAACCTTTACTGCAAGGTTGAGTGGATTTTGATAAGGGTTAACAGAAGATTCACGAAAACGAGTAATACTGAAACCAGCATATGTGATTTGACTTTGGAGGAGCAGAGGATTAATCATTCAAGTGAACCCTGAGTCCATTCACAAGATGTGTCCATTGGTCAAAGGACGGCTTGCAGAAACTGATGAGACTCTATGAAGCATTATGAAGCCACTAGCTGTATGTAAAGCATTTCAGTGACAAGCTGAACGTTTCCACTAAATGCTTTTGGCAAGGATTAACTCCTTCATCATAAAAGCCTCTATCTAAGCTGCTAATCATCCCTTTCTACAGCTGTTACCATAAAGACCTGGCTTCTGTTTTGTATTCAACATTATCAGATCGTTAGTTTCGGAATGACCAGATTAGTGGCTTGCAGCATCTCCTAAAAAAAGATGTATGGATGATGTCTATGTTCATTTAAGAGGCTAATAATACTTCATTCATACTAGGAATTTTTAACTTACTAATCTTTTTTTTGTCGACAATAATATGCTTTAATTAAAATTGTAAATGCATTTATTTTCTTATTTTTTACATAAAATGTACTTTTGCTCCAACATGAGAAGTGAAAATAAATGTCTTTAAAATGTTTGAATTTCAAAATGTTGATATCATTTATATGTTCTTATTTTAGTATGAGTACTAGGTTGAATAAAAACATTAAACTATATATTAATGTTGGCGAACCAAATGCAACTAAAGATCATTTTGACATTAAATAATGTTCCTTTTTGTGAACAGCAAAATAATATTTCACCAACATTTTTTAACTAACATTTTTATTAAAAAATAACTAATAATTTGGACTACTACATGAAGCCCACATTATTAGTTATTTTTAATGAGAAATTGAGATGGTTATTATTGACAGAATGAATTCCATATGAATGTCTCTGCAAAGATTACAATTGAAAAGAAAATCTCACCAGAGTTGCTAGTGTCCGTCACCATCTTGAAGAGGCAGAGGTTATGTTCTTGTGGTCTGTAGAGTGCATGTGCTCTTGTCTGTGTCTTGGATCGTTTGTCATGAGGTGCAGTGTTGACCTGCTTTTAAATATGCTGCATGTGGGGCATGTAAACACTAACATCCCGCCCTCATCAAACAGAAAGCAGGAGGACTGAGGGAGGAACCACAGCATGGAAAGTTACCTTCAGCTGACAGCAGGGAGTTTTCTGTTGTCATAATTTAGGCTGGTTATAAAAGAGAATCAGTTTCATTCTCTGTCATGTTGTGATATTGTTTTATGGTGACATTAAATAATCAAACAGAATTAGTTGAATTCTCTTTAATCGTCTTGTGATTGTGTTTTTGTACTACAATATATATTAAATGCACAGCTTGCAGGTCTTTCTTACTATCGTGTCCTTCCATTGCAATTGTTTTTTATTTAATGTTGCAGACTATAATAACTTCTTATTTCTGCGTGTGCACCTTTCATGTATTTAACAAGCAAGCTCTCATGTTTCAGTTTCCTGTCCTGTCTTGTGTTTACTGTAAATGGGATGCATCCGATATTCTGTATATGATTCTTAGCTGCTATTTTACTCATATTTGATTGTCCTCACGCACATTTTGCTGTTTTGTTTGGGAAATAGAATGCAACATGACCTTTTTACATAGAAACACTTCAAAAGGAACCTTTTTCAATCATTTTTTTACATTTAAACTTAAAAAAGCAAGAATCCTGCAACTAAATAAGCTTTCAATAAGCCAACACATTGTTGGTGGTTATTGTCCAAGGGGCAGTGGATTAAATCATGGGAAATACCAGCAACATTTTGGATGCCACTTCCCTGTCTGGCCCAGTGGAGTTGAGGGAACTTCAGACATGGTTAAGTGATGAGTGTATGCAATGATCCTTACTCTGAACATTACCTCAAGATGATACACCAGTGTGTGTCGAGTTCTGTCGCCCTCTGCTGGACACACACTCCCTCATTTCTTAACACCTCATTGGTTGGCAGCCCGGAGCATGTGACAGGATGAAGCCATGTCTGGAAACCAAAAGTTACATCACTCTCGGAAAGTTACTAACTTTTTTCATTCTATGACAAATTATCACATGACTTTCCCGAAAAAACCCCAGCATCCCATGACCTAGATTAGAAACACACTTTAGGTATATTCTGACTGATCAGCTGCAGGCATGTTTTAATGTGACTGCAAATAAGCGATTCGAGACATGCATTTCTACTGCGTAGTGTGTGTGTGTGTGTGTGTGTGTGTGTGTGTGTGTGTGTGTGTGTGTGTGTGTGTGTGTGCGTGCGTGCGTGTGCGTCATAATTTTCTTCTTTTTCAATTATCAATATGTTCAAAACGTATTTTTAAAAATAAAAAAAATATTTCAAACATGAAATCATTCTTGTGTGGAACGACATAAAATAGTGATGATTCTTATACAAAATTACAAAAATGGCATAAAAACATATTATTCTAAATGGGAAATTGTAGGGTCCAATAACTTGTGCATCTGAGGGTTAAGAAGAAAATTGAAAATACAATTACATTTAAATTAGAGTCACCAAAATGTATTATTGTCACATTGTCGACCTAAAAAAGCTTCATAAGCATTAATACAACTTTGGATAAATTAAACTTTTGCTGGTTGAATATTGAGTGTATTGTTTCATGATGGTGACTTCACACTGCAGCAGAGAAAATATAAAAAATATAAAATGGGGGGATATTTTTAAGTTTTCTAACATTATGATATATATAAAGAAAACTCATGATTCATATTCATACTAAGGATAAGATGTGGTATATTGCCAACTGGAAGATGAAGACAAGAGAATCTGTGAATATTATAAGCAGAATAATGAGGTTCCAGATTTAGATTTAATATCTTAAATGTCTTTTTGGACAATCGATATTTGTGTTTTTTGAATGAATACAAAGAAAAGTAGGGGAAAAACCCTAATGATAGAAATGTGGATCACATTGTCCTTTAAACTGGTGCATGAAAGTAGATAATGTTTTTGGGTAATGTATTATTTTTTACAATAAAACACATATTTTGCTTTAAAACCACATCTCACCACTGATACACTAGGACATATATCAGCCCTTCTTCTCCTCCTCTGTGTACTCGGTGCTCAGCTGCCTCTGCTCCACCACACTTGGTCAGACATGGCAGGCCATCAAAAAATCAACTTGCTCCCTCTCCACCTGTTCAAAACACTATTAATCTGCTGCCTTCCAATAAAAGGCTTGGCTCTCAGCGAGGAGCCAATAGAGAGCCATTAAAGCCGTGAGACCCAGGCCAATCCCAGGCTGCATTCTAATATGGCCTATCTTTATCAAGGTGCCACTCCATTTCCAGATACTGCTTATTTATGACCTCTGAGGAGAGCGCCGGCGGCAGGCATGCGTCTTTAGCAGAACAACTCAACCTGAATCCAGAGGGCTCGTCTGCGACGTTAGATATGGGATTATCACAGAACACACTGTGGCTGAGAAGAGGTGAAGAGTTTATCTGCGTTTTCTGATGTGGTAGGAACTTTTGTAAACACCGGGACTTTAAAATCGCACTTTGTAATTTGAATATCTGGAAAGAAAGTGGGATTGATCCCAGATCCAAGACATCGCCTGTGGGTGAGGAACTCTGTGTGGGCCTATCTGAGGTCTATTCCTGCTTGGACCTTATTGGATGTGTCACTGGAGTCAGAGTTACACTACCTCCCATGGATCCAAACATCCAGGGGTCTTTCCTGTTCAACAACAGCCTGAACCAGTTCTCCTCTGAGCTCAAGGCCCCGGTGTGCCAGTACTCTGTGCCCAACTCTTTCTACAAGCTCAACCCGGCTCTGAACAGCCAGCTGCAGCCGGGGACGCCGCACACCATCAGCGACATCCTGAGGAGCTCCATGATGGGGATGGGCGCCACGGGGACCACCACCCTGCTGTCCGGATACTCCACCATGGGGGGGTTCAGCCCCTCCGTCAGCAGCACCTCCATGTACTATAACCGAGACTACAACTCCCCCCTCGGCGGGTTCTCCAAGCCCGGCGCAGAATGCTCCATGAAGGGTCGCAGCTGCTGGGCGGAGAGCGGCTGTGAGTGGAGGGGGGGGGCGGCAGCCGTGCACCAACAGTGAGTCTCCATCCTTCAGCTGGGGGGGGGGGGGGGGTCAACAGCAGCATTATAACCTCCATGAGTCTCTGAGGACACTGTTTTTCTAACATAGACCCTACAACACAGTATTATGATATATTAAAAAATACTTATTCATATTCATACCTAGGATAAGATGTGGTTTATTGCCATTACTTATTGAAACCGGAAGATGAAGATAAGAGAATCTGTGAATATTATAAACAGAATAATGAGGTTCCAGATTTAGATTTAATATCTTTTGGACAATCTATGTTTGTGTTTTTTGAATAAACACAAAGAAAAGTAGGGGGAAAACCCTAATGATAGAAATGTGGATCACATTGTCATTTAAACTGGTGCATGGAAGTAGACTAGGTTTCATTTGGGTGATGGTTACTCGTTTGTCTCTGAGGACACTGGAGGACTCGTATCGATGCCAGAACCTCCTTAGAAGACAAATTCACCCAAATCACAAGAGATTCAAAATATAAACTAACTTTACAAACTCAGATACATCCAGTACATGAGAGATGTTTTAACCAACATTTTGTATTTTGTTTTTTGTTTTTTTAAACAGATACAGATGCTTTATTGTCATGTGCACAAAAGCTACAGCTAAGTTTAGGCAACGAAAATCTAAAGTCCCCAGCTCCTCTAATAATGCCTCGTAAAATAGAGCGATATAATTACTATCAAAGCACTTATATACTAACAAAGGACTGGCTTATCTAAAGCCTGTTGAGTAGCACTTAAAATGTGTTGGCTCTATGAAACCTGATACTTATATGATTCTGTTTTCTTCAAGTTTGTATCTTCCTGGTCGAATGCACTTATTGTAAGTCGCTTTGGATAAAAGCGTCAGCTAAATGCAATGTAATGTAAAATAAATACAATTAGTAATAGAAGTATACAATATAATATTGCAAGACAATGGTGCCAGTACAATTCTAAAATAGGACAAATAGATTCATAGATTGAATTTCGATATTATTCATTTTAATGTATTTTAAATGTGTACAATTCGAATGGATATAAATGTAATTGTTAATGGAGGATTTTGTTTGCAGCACACACAGTGAAATTGTTACTCTGCATTTAACCCATCTTAGTATTAGGAGCAGTGGGCAGCTATTCTATAATGCGCTTAATGAGCAGTGTGCAGGTCTGATGCTTTGCTCACGGGCAACGCGGCACTGAATAAATGTATGGGGCAGTTGTAACATCAAATCAAATATTCAAAAAATGGCACTCATATAATATGTGGACGATGTTTTTTGACGATGGGTGATAGTACACATCGTAATGTTTGTTGTCCCAAACTTCCAGCAGAAACCAATAGAATATAATTGTACTTATATGTTTCAGTGTAAGAACAATCCAGCGTTTCTTTAATAAATACTTTTTTCTCCTTATATTTTCAGGTAGTGATCTGGGGGAGATGTCAGGCAGGAAGAAACACACCAGACCAACGTTTAGTGGACATCAGATTTTTGCCCTGGAGAAAACCTTCGAGCAGACCAAGTACCTGGCCGGGCCGGAGAGAGCCAGACTGGCCTATTCTCTGGGAATGACCGAGTCACAAGTCAAGGTAAAGATTACAAAACATTTCGCCGAAGCTTTTTTAATTAATTTTCTTTCACCTTTTCTATGTTTCTTTAGGAAACAACGTTGACCTAATTAGCTAAAGCTTTTGGAAATGTGCTTTGTGTGAAGTGCCTTGCAACTTAAACACTTCACTCAAATAATGTATATATTTTTCCTTTTTATTATATGAACTTTCTGGTGAAGTAACTCGAAATACAGTTGACCTATTTCAATAGCTTAAGCATTTGAATTTAAGTTTCTGTGTGACGTGCCGTACAATTTAAACATTTAACTCCTGTTCTTCTATGTTTTTAATTGTTTACTTGTATTTCTCTATATATGACCTTTCTGGTTATTTCATGGGAGGTAACACTTGTTCTGAAAGGTGTAATAGCAAACAAGTTGAATTACCTTGTCAGCTAAAGCGTGTCGAATTATGCTTTTGTGTGAAGTGCTTTGCATTTAAACACTTTAAGTCCAATAATTTATGATTTTCTTTTTATATTTGCTTACATTTCTCCACATTTGAGCGTTACCTTGATTTGTGTGTGAAGTAGCTCTTGTTTTAATAAGGGGTGCAGTAGAAAATAAGTTGATGTATTTAATTAAGCTTTTAAAATGTTGCTTTTGTGATATGTGCTTCACAATTTAAACATTTTACTCCAACACTTTACTGATTTTATTTGTTATACCTTCTCTTATTTCTCTATGTGTGACCTTTATGGTGATTTGATGGGAGCCAACTCTTGTTTTGTGCAATAGAAATAAAGTTGACCTATTCCATTAGATATAGCTTCTTGAAAGAGGTGCCTTTCTATTTAGACAGTCATTTAATATTTTTCTTTTTGCTTTAATTTCTCCACATTTGAGCGTCTCCTTCGTTGTTGTTTGAAATAAGTCTGGTTTTGAAGAGTGCAACAGAAGTTCATTGGTAACGTTTTTTTTAAATGATGTGTTCATGAGTATTATTGACCTACTTGTGGAGACAAACATCTTGAATGTCCTGATAGGTGCATCGCATCATCATGACTCGGTCACAGTTATATCTCACCATCTCACCTATTCACCAACTGCTGGGTAATGCGTGATCATTATCTGGGCTTTCTATGAAATGTGTGTAACCCAGATGACTCCTGCTGTGTGTAGGTGTGGTTTCAGAACCGACGCACCAAGTGGCGGAAGAAGAGCGCCTCGGAGCCGAGCTCCACGCAGTCCGGCCTGGCGGGGACCGGCGGGGAGGCCTCGGAGAACGAGGTGGAGGACGAGGAGTACAACAAGCCTCTGGACCCGGACTCTGACGACGATAAGATCCGCCTGCTGCTGCGCAAACACCACAGAGCTTTCTCCGTGCTGCGCCTCGGCCCGCACCATGTCTGACCCACTTCCGGCGAATCACACACTGCACAGCACTCATGCATGCTGTTATGAGAGTTATTCGTTTTAAATTAAAAAAGCATGTTCAGAAGAGGTCATATGTGGTACAACAACAAAGTATCACTGGGGTCAATCAACAGGCTGCAGAAATGAATCTAAAAGACGTTTACTTTTATAAGTTACTGTATCTCTGGCCTGTTTAATGTTACACGGGTTTTATGTTATACACTCAATTTTTGTAAAAATATAAGAAAATGTTACTATAGAAACTGCATGATGCTATTGGTATTGGGAATAAAAAAAATGTAATAGTAGCCTGAAGTTATTAACGTGTTCTCTTTTTAAACAGTTGACACTGCAAACACTACAAAAGCAAATAGTGCCACTGCCGAATACAATAAAAGTGGAGGTGAGAAATATCATTGGTCTTTCAATTTAAAATAAATAGTATGCAGGTTAAGTCATGTTAGTACAACTATTTGTAGGGAGTTTGCATTTAAATGTGCACTAAATAAGACCTGTTAAAATGAACATGGCCGTATAATGAACCACATGCCTAACAACTCTGAATAACAGGTAATCATCTCTTATAATTAAGTATTATTTGTAATTCTGCTAAATTATTAAATTGAATGTTGACTTGTAGTTGGTAAAAAAAAACACTGCAGGTTTATATCTTTGTTTTTCCTTTTTGTTAACTTGTTTTTGAAATACATGCACAATAAATGATTGTAAATCGTTACAGTATAAGGCTCATCATGGCAGTATTTTATTCTGTTGGTGACAGTAAGAATGAAACTGCAAGCAAAAAGACGCTGACTCTGAAAAGAAGTGCAGAGGTCAAAGGTCAAATATTGTGTGATTTACCAGTGTGGTAGGGTTTAATTGAAGACAATGATCCCCACAGGCCACGACAACATAAAATCAATACCAACAGACCACCTCGTTTACAATAAAGCTCATCGCGTTTAGCCTCCACGTGTTTCAGATGTCAGTCCAAAGAATTCTGTCAAACACAATTCTGCATCAAAAATAAAAACAATTCTCCTGACATTACATTTCATTTAACTGACACTTGTATCCAAAGTGTGTGACAATAAGAGCAACAAGAATCTTGAAAGTAGGCCTATACATTAGCTTTAAATAAGTCAAACTTCTTTAGGTATTTTTATAGTTTAGTTACATTTAATTCTGCTAACATCAGAATCATACAATCGCAAATTCTGTCAAATATTGCCAAAGTCTCCATTGCCATTATGATGTTACGAATATTTAAAAACCATTAAGTATTATACAATTGTTGTGAATTGTCAGGTGTATTCCTCAAACCTGATGCAATCTGGTCAGTGAAATGACCCAAAGAAAAGGTTTGAATCTTGATTTGTTGACCCTTGGAAGACTTTCAATCAAAACTAAATCTCCTAAAAAGGCAACCCACTCCAGCTTTAGAGGGCAAGCGTATTACCTCCTCTGTTTTAGATGCAATATTTCCTGCGTTGAAAAATAAGTGCAGCTCACATCATGGCGGATTAATAGAACTTTGGAAAATAAATGCATTACACAGAAAGACAGTGAAGTTGGGGCAGGCTCTGTGCAAGCATTATGGTCGATATTTCTTTAATCCAACCGTAATTCTTAACGTCAAAGTAACTAACTTGATAATGTTTTAAAATAATAACATGGTATTATTTTATTTAATGTAGGTCAAGATCCACTTCTCTTTTCCTGGTAGCACCAACCATTCAGGTTTATCAGCTTCAACAGGAAAATAACACAAATGTTCTTTTCCAGCATTTCCCGCAGAGGTGTGACTATTATGAATGATTAAGCGATGACTGTATCCAAATCAAAATGTGTTGCAACAATGGCGGCATGTACAGTTTCTTAAAGCAAATAAAACACAATGCAGCCATTATGAGGGTAATATTTTTTATTGAAAAAGTGAAATATGACAATGCTGTAGTGTTACCAGAGTTAATCTAAAGGTAATACTGGCCTTTTAATGAAGTGAACTGCTACAAGATTGTCACCAACACACTCTTGAATCTACACAAACATTTGCATCACTGATTATTAACTTAATCTTGTTACGGCAAGGCTTCAGTCCCACTGTGCAAGCATGACTGACAGACCAACATTGATATGATCACCTGTATTGACGTATATATTGTTTCACCAAGCTGTGTAAGACCAAATAAGAATCACAAAACACACAATAAAATAAAATACATGTCAGCTGGGATTAGCTTCAGATAATGTGTAAGAAGATGGATGGAAGTAACAATCAGCAAACTTATTTTACATTATTTTAAATTCAATTAGTCATTATTAAAACCAGGTCAAACATTCTAGCACTTCACACATCAACAATATTATACAGCACTGGTGCTACAGTTTAAGACTATATGATTCAACTAAACTAAACTAAAATCAATCCAAAAGCAAACAGTGCCTTCTGTGTTGTGTGTGGGTGCACGCGTGAATATAGACTGTATGTATACAGGATTTTGTGAAGTTCAAGTGAATCTGTGGTATTGATGCATCTACAACCCTTAAAGGGGCCCTATTATGCTCATGTCCATGTCATATTTGTATAATGTGACATGTTTGCATGCTTTATTGTTCAAAATAGTCTTTATTTTTCTCATACGGCCTAGCACCTCTTTTCACCCTCTGTCTGAAACCAGAGCTCAGTCTGCTCTGATTGGTTAGCTGGCCGGCTCTGTTGTGATTGGTCGACCGCTTAGAGATGTCCCGCCCCTTAGCCTATCACGTACAATGTGTTGGAGCACTAGCCAATAGAAGCACAAGTGTTACATAGTGATGTCACTATGTTACTAAAGTAATCAAAGTCGTCCAATTGAGGCGTTTCAGCCAGGGGGGGGGGAGTGGGAAACTTTGGGATTTAGAGTTGACAGAGTATTTACCGTACATGCACAAAAACTATAACACACTACAGAAGAGGGAACACCCCCAGAAAGCATAATAGGGCATCTTTAGGAGCGTGTGCGAGTAAACATGGGAGGCCTACGTTATAATTGTTTTGGCAATGGAATAATTTTGATGCCAACCCGAACAGGGAGGAGAAGAAGTCTGCATTAGCAAACTGTAAGGAAAACCTTCTCGGAGTGAAGATTGCTCAAATCTAAAAAATAAAAGCACTTGTTATTGCCGTAAAGTTGGTACAAATAATGTACCTTTAAATTCAACAGGGTGAAACACATTCGGTTGTGATGTGGTAATCAATTCAGCTCCTACTCCTGCATTCAAAACATAATCTTGATGCCTAGAAAGTGTCATTGTTAGATTCAACACAAAACCAGATCTGGAAGTGACTCAGATAAGAGATACAGTATGTGACATGAATAAAGCCACCGTGAGAAAGTAGCTAAGAAAAAGAATAAAATGTAAGATACCTTCATAGATTATGTTTAATCTAAAAAGGACATCAGACCAAAGACGTCATCAGTGAACTGGCATAGCAGCATTCCTCAACTGTGTCTACAAGTGGGATACAATCTACTTACAGATGTAGTAAATAACATTTAAAAATAAAACGTGATGTAGAAATGGCATAAAAGAAAAGCATACCGATCCACATGTATTAAGTTGTACTAATATTAGAGCCTTATAATAATGTTGGTGTAATGTTTAGCTACAAAATGATTTGTTTCTCGACACTGGATTCTGATTAGCTACATGAACAGCTCATTTAAAACCTACTGGGTGAAAGTCATGACCTGAAAAAGTGACCTGTCTGCTAAATGGCCAATGAGGTATGGCAGTGGTTTTCAAACTGTGGGGTCGCCCTGGTGGGTCGCGGAGGTACTGCAGGGGGGGCGCGGGAAGAAATTGTAAACAAACACTGCTCGAAAATAAATCTACAAAATGGAGAAGTTTTTAACGCGGCCGTCAGTTAAAAGAAAAGTGGATGAGCCTACGACAAGCCTTGCAGCAACTAAGCCCAAATCAAGAAAGTATGATGAGTCATCTCCCTTGGTTTATATATAGACATTTATTTATTTCGTTTTCGAGGGGGTCCGTTAGATGTAGGTGGGGAGGAACGACCAGTGTGTGTCCTCTGTCTCTAAACCTTAGCAGTAGCGAGCATGAAACCAAACAAGATGAAACATCACTTGGAGACCACCCACCCCAATGATGTGAACAAGCCCCTCGATTTCTTTCAGAGACAACTACAAGAATATCGTGGTCAACCGGGAACCAGGTTGGGGGGGGGTCCCGAAAATATTTCCAATACCCAAGGGGGTCCCGACTGAAAAGGTTTGGGAACCACTGAGGTATGGGAACATCTCTGATGCCTTTGCTGGGGTTTGTCGGACGCAGCCTGTAAGAAAATGGCTTTTTTTTTTTTTTTTTTTTTTAAATAAGGAGGAATGTTTGCATACACATACATGTACAGTAAATAGTTGGTTAGCAATTACACACTGCAGTCTTTACATCATCAGAGGAAGCAGGAATAGTGGGGCTTAATGTGGTAATCTACAAATCAGAGGGTTTCGATCCCAACACCTGCAGTCAACATGCTGAAGTGTCCTTGGGCGAGAAACCTAACCCCAATGTGCTCCTGTAGGCAAAATTGAAGTGTATGCAAGTCGCTTTGGATAAAAGCATCAGCTTAATAACATGTCATGGAATATATTTTGTGACACTTTGCATTCAGGACAAAGGACTTTAGATCTGCGAGTGAGGTTATCATCTGCATCAGAAATCCATCCCAGCTGCAGGTTAATCAGGGCTCGTGGCTCTGGAGCTCAGGTGGACAGTATGTGGCAGTGAGACAGTCTTTAGTGAGACTCCAGTGATGAGACAACGGGGTTTTCACAGCGGGGAATTTCAGAGTTGAGACCCGCTGCTGGCTGTGAGTGTGTTTGTGGCTGGTGACCATTGTACTGATACTGTGGCAGAGCTGAGAGGAAAGAGGATACACACACACACACACACACACACACACACGAATAGTTATGGAACTTTATCCAAATAATGTGGAAATTCTTTTTTCCCTAGATCACAGTGCACATGAAGGAAGGCTGATTATGATTATAAGACTCTTACTTATTATATAATTATTGTTACTAATTCCAAGTTATTCCCAAATGAAAAATGTATTTAAAGGAACTTTCTGTGGAAATGATGCGTAACAATCCAATGTGATCACAAACAATGTTATTCTGAAACTTCTTAATTTATTTGAAATCCTAACATTTAACATGTTATGCACCGTAATGTCCCTCTGTACTGGGTAAACGTAGCCTGAGGAATACAGAGAATTTGTTCCACTGGAATTAACTTGTCTCCCAAACACAAAAGAGAATGCGCGCTGGTTGCAGCTTCATTGCGTGGACTCATTATTCTGCAGGGATCCTCATGAAAAAGCAGTCCATCCCTAAAATAAATAAATTTAAACGGCAGCAAAACAAAATCATGACCGTAAAAATGCCAATACGCTGTCCGGCACAATGCATGTCTCTCCAGCCGACCATCCACATGGTAATGAATGAAAAGCGGGCCAGCGATGCACTTAGTGTGTGGCCACAGTGACACAGCAGACGATTCAATACACATAGATCAGTGAGAGGTGCTGATGGCCTGTGGTCCGACTGCCTGGACACAAAGCAGCGCTCGTGTCCCGCAGGCACTTCATCTTAGTTCATATCCCGACTCCTGTGGGCCAGACTAGGTTACGGCCCTCTGGGGAGCGCAGCCAGATTACTGTGATCGCTCTCACACACTGAATCCCCCCCCTCTGGAATCACCACATAGACCTACATACACCTCCACATGCTGTATAGTATAGAAACACACTCACTGGCACTTACCATTGAGAAGGATCCAAGTCAATGGTCATT
>CALSBZ010004415.1:762202-775386 GCA_943591055.1 Gobionotothen gibberifrons
GGGCCCTGTGTTGTCTCCTCCCCCCTCACCTGTGTCTTGTTGATTGATTAGTGTGTGTGTATTTAGGCTCTGTTTCCCCTGTCAGTGGACAGGTAGTGTGGGGGAGATCCTTGTGGCTGCTGACTGTGTTCAGGAAGGACAGTCATATTGAGGCTGGTGACTATGTGCACATGAGAAATAAATGCCCACACCGGGTTATATTTGAACTCTCTGCCTCTGCCTCCTTGCTTGGTCGGGCCGCTCAACGGTCAGTCTCACACAGACCATTTACATGCACACAAACCTATATAACACACAACAGGAAAGGGACAACCCCAAAAAGCATAATAAGGCCTCTTTAAAAACGGTTATGAGTTCAGGACTTCAATTATCGTTGACTGTGTTATATAAGTTTACTTCAGTCAAAGATGTGAATACTAATTCACATTAGTCCTACCAAAAGAAGTTTTCGGCGTGTCCCATGTTGGCCATGTAGTCCTTCCCTCCCACCTCCTGGAAGTGCAGGGCGATGAACTGCGGCTTGTGGCTGTGGATCGTCTGAAACAGAGACATGTGTTAGTCTGCAGGTTTTACATTACAGCGGGATGGAGAGGGAAGGGGTCAACACTGCGTGTCACAGGATGAAGTGAACTGTCCTCTAGGGGTCATGTGGAATTTCAAAAATCTGGATGTGCTATCAGTGCTAATAAACCTTTCCTGTTGAACAGGTAACTGTTGTGTGTGTGTTGTAAACGTAATGATGCCATATTCCACTAACGTATCTGTATTTTGAATGTAAAAGACTGTCCATAACATGTAAGAGACAAATATGAGACAATACCAGTGATGGGTGGAAATACTAAATGTTTAAATGCAAGAGCCAGGCTTCCCAAACTTACCTTATACAATTCTCGCAACCATTCATTTTGAATTTCACCAAGCTATAAAACAAAGAGGAAAAACATCAAAAGCGTGAAATCTGTCTTTCAGAAAATGTTTAAAATCAAATATTAAACCTGCTTGTTTTTTTTGGAAACATCAGTATACAGTAAATGCAATAATTGGGTTTGTCAATCTGAGCAACTCCTTTAACAATACGCACTTTTATTTAACATTCTTTAATACATTAACATTTATAAGAGAAGCTTTAACTATTAACGCTCACTTTGAGCACAATGAGTTAGTTTAGTATTACTCCATTCACATGGGACATAAAGAAACACTAATTGTTTTTATTTTAATTGTATTGGCTTCTGGCTTTTAAAAGGACATGGGAGCAGATAACAGACAATCAGTTAAAGTGGAATTCAGGAAGTGACATTAAAGGAAACAGACACACAATAAAGATTGCGTGGAAATATCATCCTGTGTTTCCAATGGATGTGTTTTCCAGGAAGTAGACAGGTGTAGCTGCACCTGTAGTAATCTGGCAACCGTCCAAACTGCCTCTGGTGGTGACTTTTATGTTACATGGCAATACTGAGTATATTATTAAACATGAATAAGGACAAATCTTACACAATGAGCTCTGTCAAACAGGGAAGGGGCTAACTTAGCAGACTATTGCCTGTTCAGTATTGTAGCTGCAACATTTTGCCTTGCTGTGAAATTATTAAATTGATTTGTGAAAGTGAAAGCACAAATGGGTGTGAGAAGTATTTCCTCCTACACGCAAGCTTCTAGATTCTCATCCCAGATAATCCTCTATCTTTTTCTGTTTTTGTGGACCATAAGCATTCAATTCAATTGAAAACAAATCCAGTAAAAAAAAGCTCCTAGAGTGTGCTATAATCATATTTCCTTTCCCACAGAGTTAGAGTTTTCCAGTTCATTGTGTAACCTTCTGCGACGCCAGGTGTATTCATACTGGCTTAGAAATGGCTTTGCATAGAGAACAGATTTGCATGGAAGAGTGGCTGGAGGACTGCAGCTCACGCCATTCTGGTTACTAGCACGGTCTATGATACTGATGTTCTGAACATAAACACAACTCTGACCATGAGTCATTCAGCTAGAACTGTAACATATGTTTTAGAGATGATGTCCATACAGCATTTACACTCAATATTAGCCCTGTCGATACATATTGGGATATAAGACTAGATATTGTCTTAGATTTTGGATATCATAAGTGCTGTTTTTCATATCCTCCTGGATCCATCTTTATTTTATTCGTTCATATTATAATTTTTGTCAGTTTGATTGTTTATATTGTAATGTTATAGTCTTTTTTCATAGTCTTTCTGTCCTTAGAGAGGGACACTGTTGCTCTCCATGAAATTCCTTCTATTTTTCCAGTTATTTGTGGGCTTTCTTTGGGAATTGTTTTCCTTCTACGTTACTTGGGTCCAAGTGTTGTATGCTGGTAACGTTGTAAAGCCCCCGAGACAATTATTTGTGATATTGGGCTATATAAATAACATTTGACTGATTTAATTATTGGTTTTCAACGCTGCACAAAAAGTCATTTGAATTAACCAGACTGTATTAGCTGTGCTATTATTTACGGTCACCTACTTAGTCAATAAATCCATGACTGACAATACTTTCATAAATTCTCCTTGTGTAAATATCCTGTGAACGCATAAATAGTCACCCCTACAATATCAGCACAATATCCATAGTGTGGTTTTAGGTCAAACATAGTCATATTTGATATACACCATATTGCCCAGACCTAACTGAAGATAAGATTATGTATATACAGTAATAAAAGGAGGAGGTAAAAGTGAATAATTTAAAGAACTGAACATCGTAATCCAGCTACATAATAGTTTGTTTTACTCTCTGTAAAACTAGCAGCACTGAGGCAGGCAGCGAGACTGGGCTCTTTGAATGAGAGAGGTCTTAAGTGAACACACTCTACTCCAAAAGACTTTCAGCCTTAATGAATCCAGCATGGTGATTTAGTTTATGCTTTGTTAACGAAACATGGCCGAAATGTGTCTTTGGCAATAGAAAATGTTCCAACAACTGATCTCCTGTTACATTATATAACTTCTGGTCTGACACCATTGGTATGTATACAGCGAGGTTTTGTTTAAATAACGTCTTTTCACTGCAGTTGAGTCTATACAGTCATTAATCAAGCTTGCAAGGAACAATAGGTTAAATCTCCAGGATACTGCTTTGGTGGGCCATTGAAATGTTGCTGGTAGCACAGAGTAGCAGTAAACCATCTGAGATGTTTTCTAATTGTATGCTCCAGCCAGATCACTAATGGCCTCCACCAATTTGCTTTTTAAATGTTCCTTATCTGTCCCATAAAAGTACCAAGGAGTGCTTTTCTGTGTTTATGCCACTAAACCTTGAAATTCACTGTCTACGGATATTAGAAGCACTTTCTATACTTTTAAAGGAAAAAGTATTTAATCTGGCTTTCATTTGGGGTACTGATTAAGCCTTAGATTTAAATATTTTCATAATTGTTTTCGTTAGATATGTTCTATCCATTGATTGTTTTTTATTTCTGATTGATTACATTTTATTGTTTTTCTTGATTTTGATTATTGTTATTCCCTTCTTCATCAAACCCTTTGGCTTGCGTGTTTGTATGAAAGGTGCTACATAAATAAATAGTTGTCTGTCCCACTGGCTTAACTCTGACGGGACGCACGGCTCCAGTAAAGCAGGGGGATTTATCCTGTGATGTGCTTAAGGTCTTGCTCTTATCCCGAAGGCTTGGTGAACGTTTAGGAGTGTTTATGGAAATACGGGGGCCTAAACCAGTAGAAAAAGCGCAAGTCCCCTGGGGGAGATATTCATCTGTTTACATATCTCCCACAATAGCATCTAACGTGTTTTCATTAGAGACAGATTTGGCAACCGGAAACATGGTCCTGAGCCAAATTTCCATGAGTGTACGAGCCCCCCTCCCTGCAGAGTTCAAAAGTGTTGTCTGGGCTGACAAAGGCCCAAACTGAATCCACCAAGAGTGAAGATACACTCGGAAAAGTCGTCTAGATAGGTAAAGATACAAACAGTCAAGACTAGGCTATGAACTATAGTTTAAATAAGTATGCAAGATAACAATATAGAAAATATAGTGATAACACTGGAGCCGATGATGTAAAAGCCGAACAGTATGATAAGGAAACTATAAACGAACTATTGAGTAACACAGACTCTTCCTGAATGAACGTCATAAGCAGTGATTTTCAACAGTGATTAGCTGCACATACAGTAATACAGTTGTAAAGGGCCATGATGAATATGGAGAAGGGTCAACAGAGGACTACATTTTAATATAAATATAGAAGGGGGGGTTTAATAAAAGCGTACTATTTTAGAATATCTGGATAACAACTGCTTACAAGCCTAAAACACTGAATGGCATGATCATTTTAGGGATGATTGGGGGAACAAAAGACCAACTTATGTGAACTCCGATAAGGCCCACATGTTAGGTCCACTGTATCAGCAAAATGACAGGTTGGATTTTGCGTGGGTTAAACTTTTATTTAACCCAAAAATGTCCTAGCCAAGATATGCAGAAGCCACAACGACAAAAAACAACAAACATGTCTCAGAATTCAGAAATAAATATTGTAAAACATAAATGATTGAGGAATTAGATCAACATGCAAGGTTGTTTATCATTTTATGAAATGTGACCCCTGGTTTTGAATTATTGAATTTATTGTCATACCTACAGGCATCAAAATACATGATATTCAGTATGTACAAGAGGCCTTTATAACCCTGAAATTAGGCAATGATTGTAAACACGTTACATAGGCTTGGTTTCATTTTTTTCCAAGGTCATAGTTCAAACATTAGGTGAATATTGTCATCTGTTTTTCATGGCTTGCCCTGCAGTGTCACAGCTTGCAATGCAACAGCAACAAGGAGCAGGTCACATGAGGGCTGAAAACATGAAGCGTGAAACTTTCACATCCCACGTTTAATAACCATACTGTTGTGGCTTTTATTTAAGTAACCACAGGGAATATTGAGCGCATGTTAGTGACAGCCAGAGAAGATAAACACGGCTGAGTACTTCAGTGTAGTATAAAAACAGCCTATGTATTGGATTAAGCAACAGGTCAATAAACGCGTCATGAAGACCTGTTACATCCTTATACCGAAGATATAAGGTGAGCCTTAAATGTAAAACTTTACTCCCGTTTCCTCATTATTCCTCTATCAGCAGCAAGTATAATCCTCTGACAGGACTTTAGCGTGGTTTAATTGTTATTATACTTACATTGTCAAAGAGTGAGCCGACATTTGCGGTGACAAGCAGCACATCAGCGTATGTTTCCATGTTACCGAGGCTCCTCCACAGACAGCGAGGAAACTCCGTGTGACGCAGGCCTTACAACACAACTCTGCAGGAGCTTATAAAGGCTTAATGTTTGAGCCCAGAAACCGAGACTACCACCGCTCAAAGTACATCACTGAAAATACTGAGTCGTTTCTGGTCCAACTTGTTTTGTTATGGCGGTCTGTCGTTTCAAATCGTCATGTGCCGGAGAGGCGCTCATATCCATCGTCGTTGGAGAGTTGAATAGCCTGCATGCGTTTATGTCCGCCTCCCCTTGGTTAATTGGACTAGTGGCTTCTTAGCGGACTTAAAGCAGCATGGAGGCGCATCTGCTGCCGCCTTCACAACCCTCAGATAACCGGGCAGAGCAGACAGGCAGCGCTGCTTATTCTCCGGTGCTCCGCCCCTTTATTTTACATATAGTCCATTATAGTCTTCCTATTAGTTTTATAACCCCTTAGCTCTGCTTCAAAGTATACATCCCTCTGAAGATTATCCCATGTTCATTGATTAGCCTACCATGAAACGTGTTGGTCTTTATTCCAAACGATCTAGTCAACGTAACCAATTGTATCAATATAAACCCCTATTGATTTATTCTACAACAACTGATACGGTTGTGTAAAATCCCACAATGAGATGCTATAGAAACTAGTATTCTACTACAATAATGACTTGGTAGATGTAGTAAAATACCCAATTGTAGCCTACAATCAGAGGTGGAGGTATCTTACTTAAGTACAATTATTAATACCAAAGTGTAGTGCTTTACTTTTACAAGTGAAAGTCCTGCATTCAAGGTTCTGTAAATAAAAGTATGGTCTCAAAATGTAGTTAGTTAGTATTCACATGCTGCGAACAGACCATATCAGAGAATGGTTTTATATTACTTTGTTTGCCATAAAAACGTGTATGTTGGCCTGTATTTCAAATTATCTACTTAGCTTAACCTAATTAATATCACAGCATAAACTTATATTGAATTACATTCTACTACAATTATAACCTGTAACCTGTATATCACAGCTGGTAAAAGAGGGGTTAATTGTGTACTATACATACTGTTGGGTAGCTAGGGAATTTCACCAAGGGTTCATTTAATCATTTATATATATTTGTATTATCATTCTGAATGGTCAGTAAAGATGCCAAATAAATGAAGTGGATCAGACACTTTACTTCTGAAAAGTAGTGAAGTACAAGTGAAGTAGCTGAAAATGTAAATAGGCTACTCAAATGTGTACTAGAGCTTACTCTCCACCAAAGCCTATGATGTACAACTCAACACAGACATGAAATCGAAATTACTCAACTCACCACAGGCTCATTCTGTGAAGTCTCAACAGGAAGTTCGTCTTTTTTCCTGTTAAACATATTCTTTCAATGAAAGTCCTCACATTGAGTCAAGTTTGCATGTAATTCCTATCCACCAAGCTGTTTTAACTTAACAAACCTCATAATTATAAAATAATAACATCTTTATTTGTGACTTTGCCTTAGGAGGGGAAATCATGTAATCTTCAAAAACATTGCAACAGCTGCACGGCCCATTGTATGCTCTTCTTGCGTAAACTAGCATATCAGTGTGACTTGTTTTGTTTTTAAGTGCAATACCTACAGGTTAGTCATTTATCTAGAACTGCCAGCCTCCTACAGCTTCCAGTCATCACCACAAAGTAACCACAATATTTTACAACACAGCTACTTCTCTACCCAGTGCAGCGTAGATCTGTAATCGTCTTATTTTGGAGTCGATGGATCAGTGCCACCCAGCAGTCTGGGGGTAAAGCAAAGACTGCTAGGGGCCAAACTCTGGCTCTATAGTGCTGTAATGGAGCTGGTCAACCATGGCATGGTGGTCACAGCCAAGCTTTTGAGTTTCCTGCTTCCTCTCACTCCTCCCCTGAGCACTGTGCGCTTTATTCCACAACATCAACACATCCATTTGAAACTATTGCAACAGGGATGTAAAAGAATGCTGCCACGTCCATCACCGGTTTGGAAACAAAGCGAGTTAAAAGGGGGAAACCTCTCTGAAAGGACTGAGGAGGTTTATTGCAGCCAGGAGAGGCCTTGGTTTTAAATGAAGCAGCTGCAAAAGAATCAACAGCATACATCCAGGGAAAGGGATACTATTTAGACTGGACCCTGAGTACAATGTACACTAGGGAATAAATACTAATTATAAAAGCCCAGTCTGCATGCCAGGCTGTGTTATAGCAGCTTCATGCCTACTGGACAGAAAGTAAGACAGGAAATGTTATCAGTCGTGGCTTGCATAGAATAGCAGACGAGCCGCCGCAGACTATTTTGTTTTGGAGCAAAAACATGAAATTCTAAAAATAGCAAATAAATGCTTTGATTTTGCAAAGACTTGCTGGTGAAAGAAAAATAACCTACGCCCTGAGTTATAAAGTATACAATGGAAACTTCTAATGTCATATTTATTGTGTGTAATTAGCTATTCATTGTATTTAGTGTTTAGCTCACCCTGCAGCATTGTCCAATTTAAATTTGTAATGCTTAGGTGTTTGTTTTTTATTGTAGAAACCACAGACATGTATTTCCTTAAAACAATCTCTAGTGTACACATATATCTGCTGCCATGTCATGAGCCTTCTGGTTTCCTTTGCTTCTGTATGTTCAGAGCGCTTTGTGCATCGGAGGATACCAAGCACAACCAACAGTGTGAACGGCACAAAAACCCCTGAAGTCAAAAGGTAGAGACACATTCGTGCACATTTATTTGATGAACAGATTTAACACTAGAGAACTGTTCCTGATCACAGTAAACAAAAGGGATCGGGGCCTCAGGGAGAAACCCCCCCCCCCCCCCCCAGGTTCCCGAGTCCCTCACATGGAGCCGTACAGGGAGTCCAAGCTACAGCTGCACTCTCCGCAGAGAGGCTGCCAAACAGGAGAAAGACCACTGATGTGGGAGAAAATAAAGACAATAACTTTTAGTGTTCACTTCAAATCAATTAGGCAAGATGGCCACTGCACAAGCAGGAAGCTACGGTAGAACATGATGCCTGTTAGGAAGTGTATTAATGTGTTTTTAGTCGAGACAAATTGTGAATTATCCTACATACTTGTGTGCAATGGTCCTTAAAGGGACAATGAATTGACTATAAAACCTTTTTCTCCAGTTAGGTATGCTGCATTTTGCCCGAGAACACTTGGAAAAATCTCCCTTAATCCATGAACCTTCATCAGAGTAACTGTAAGTGCACAATTTCCATTTCATAATGTGATCATTTACACATTCCATGGAAGAAACACAGAAACAGATAACATACCAAGAGCTTATCTGCAATGTAACTCATATAGTGACCACATGTGTTGATACAAGTCTTAATGTAAAACACAGAGCTTAAAACCCAAGTTCTTCTCTCTTGGAAAAAGCCCATACAAATATTTGAAATGTAACAAAAGCTGGCATTATGCCCTAAATCACGGGCACAGCCAGTCATGCGAAACCCAAACTCAGTCACAGGTTTTAGCGTCAGAACAGACTAGACAGTAACTCTCTTCTATGTCCCAGGTGTGATGAGCTCTGTAACGTTAACACGGTGTGGGACGAACATGACGGTATAATTAAAATGTTGAAACTACCAAACAAAAGGACAGGAACTCGGTTAAAGATAAAAAAGACAAGTTTTCCCTCAAAAGACTGTCAACGTGGAAGACGACGCTTCTTTTGTGTTCGCACCGTCATTTCATTCTAATGCAAGCGAGGCTTCAGTCAAGCTATTCCAACGAAGAGCAGCGGACTCAGAGTGACCCGTAAGAGCGACGCAGACTGAACACGCCCGCCTGAGGCAGTGACCGAGGAAGCCAAATGGAGTACTGTTGACATCAGAGAGGGAATGTTCCAGTCCAAGAGCTCCAGTAGCGAGGAGCCTTGCTGACTGCAGAGTTAGTCAGAGGAGCCGAAGTGAGCCAGTCCTCCTCCAGAGGTCCTTCAGGAGCGGCTGCGGTCTTCCTGGGTCCCCACCAGCATCTTACTGTACAGCTTCTGCTGCTCCTCCTTAAAGGTTTCTTTTACCTTGCCTCGTTTCAAGCCTCCATCCCTGCAAGAGAGTTTGAAATGAGTCACCATGTTTAGTTTAAGATAAGATAGGACTTTATATCCAGAAGGAAATTGTTGTTACAAGAATACAATAAACACAGGAGCATAATAATAATAAAACTGTACAATAACAGTGCAGTAAAAAGAGCAATTCAATATCTACAGCAGGGGTGTCAAACTCAAATACACAGTGGGCCAAAATAAAAAAAATGGGTACTAGTCGAGGGCCGGACTGGTTCAATGTTTATTGCAGAACTTATTGAAATGAACTTATTGCACATATTAAACCTGGAACTAACAAAGCTTAAATTATTGCCTATAAAAACAACATTAAATAATTAGTTGCATTAATTTCTTATGGCTCTATCTGCAGTCATTTCTTATGATTACATTTTTCCACAGGCCAACAACAGCTTCAAAAAAACTATTCCCCTCAAAGAAAAAACCAAACATGCCCTGTTGTCGCAAGAAAGAAAGTGCAGAAGGAAACATCCATTCAACTCAGTGTGCTGCTCTGTGATGCTAGTTCAGATACTTGGCATCTCATCTTGGGTGCAAGTTCATCAATGTTTGGGGTCAGGCTCTGAGCTGAGGAGACCCTCAGGGTTGAGTGAAGGTGTGCGTGCAATATACCGGCGGGCCAGATCTAATAGTAATTAGAAATTATCCTGCGGGCCGAAATTAAATCCACCAAGGGCCTGATTTGGCCCCCGGGCCTTCATGTGGTCTACAGGATCTAAAGGCTAAATATTAACAGTATTTAGTAGTGCAAAAAATGTTGTGGCAGATTGCACGTTATTTATAGAACATTATTCATAATAATAATATTGCACATGTTATATAGCAGTGTTTTGTAATAATGTTTATATTGTGGTATTAAAGGTAGGGTAGGTAATTTTGGAGAAACCAGCTTGAGTGCGCTAGAATTTGAAAATACACAACCGTAAAAAATCGGCCACTTCCTTACAGAGCCCCTCCTCCAACACACACGAACGTGCACATGACCAATGAGGGCACGAGATAAGTTTGTGCACAGATGGAAGGCTGACAGGCAGGTAGGCCATCCAGTTACTTTAGCCCGGTCGGCTCAGATGATTGGTCGTGCTTTTTACAGCTCTATGGCTTCCACAGATGACATTTTTTTATGGATTGTTTTTGCTATGGGGATGTTAAGAGCATTCCATGGAATATAACAAAAAGTGTATCTCGAGCCGGTTTTTCAAACTTACCTACCCCACCTTTAAGTGTTCAAAATGCAATTCACTAATGTTCTGTAGCAGATTTAGTCTAAATAGCTTCCATAACACACGTCGTGTTCACGTTGCTGCAAAATACTTGATATGATTTGTGTATACACCGAGTTGACATGAACAACTGAAACTCCTATCAGTTTCATTACAATACAGTTTGACAGTCTTTAACTTAACACGAACTTTGTAGCCTTTCATATTTTCAAAGGTTTTGTCCACATTTTGTTGAAGACATGTTAAATGTATCCTCATGGAGATTTGTTACAGTGCTTCTGATGTAATAAACTGAACAGCATAAGCCCTTTTGCATGTTCAGTGTGACTGACAATGCTAACGATGGTAGGAATGTATTAGGTGAAACAAAACAGAAGACTCGGAGAGGAAGGCAGCCATAATTCATATTACTGGAAACACCTGAGATTGAAAGGCCAAACTGTCTAATGTAAAAGTTGTATGTTATATTTGAACTATATCTATTAGATGTTACCACATGTGTCAGTGATGTGGACAACATATAAGAATATTGGACTGAGTTAAAATATTGTTAAGTGTTATTACTATACTTTGATAAATCATTGACTCGTAGCAAGTCATCTTAGAATGATTGCAAAACGATGGTTGCGTACATTTTGTTGCCAAAGAAAAGAATGATAAGTTACAAAACTGTTGTTACACTGTCCTGTTGAAACTTCAGTGGAACTACTCGAGCAACCATCTTTCAAAAGCTAAAAGTCAAAAACGATGTACAGTCAAATAGATCTTGCATATTTTGTGCATTTATTTTTGTTCTACCATGCTTAAGTTATTTGTTTCTCGCATATATGTTTATAATTGTATTAATAACGTGTGCTTGCCATTTAATTTAATGTAATACTCTTTTTTTTATTTGGCCTTTACCCTGCACTGTGCAGATCCTGATAAATAAAGGATTTCTGATTTTGTAAAAATAGAAACAACAACATTGCAGGCATTTTAAGCAGTCTTAGCAGGAAATGCTAAACATAATTAACAATAGCTCAGCTCTATTTTGAGGCCAAATTCATAATTTGTAATAAGTGAAAATACATGACAACAGAACCCCTTGACTGGATCTCCTGTATAAATTAGGGATGCTCCGATCACCAATTTTCGGCCGATACCGATCGCTGATCCGATCGAGTGGGCGGGGCCTATGGGGATCTTCCATTTAAAGTGATGTTTAAAACTCAGTTAATGGGGCTCATTCACTGGCGCTTCCACAAACAACAACCAACTTAATTATTACATTCAAATGAAGTACATTATTCAAGTTTACATTCACTTTGGATAATAACACGGGAGAAATGAGCGGAAGCTATTTACATTTGTAAAGCTATTTAAAACTATAACTAGTTTAGCTTGTTCCAGAGGTAGATAAAATAGCTAAGTGTGTTAGGTCTAACTCTTAGTGTGTGTTTCGCTCCGCTCACCGGTCCGTCACAGCGGGTGGGGCTGCAGGATTTCTGCTTCACACACGATGCATTCCGCTATTTTACTGTCTTTTTCAGACACCTTAAAATACTGCCAGACAGGTGAGGCCATTTTGGCGAGCTTGTTTTGCCGTGCACAGAGAAAAGTGTCATGTATTTTACGTCATGCGATCGGCTCTCACGATCGGCCTTTATAGAGAGCACCGATCGATCGGCCGAGAGTGAATATCGGCCGATATCGATCGGCGGCCGAGCGATCGGAGCATCCCTAGTATAAATAGTAGTTATTAATATAATTGATCACACAACGTCACTTCAAACTGTCGTTAAACTACAGCAGTCTGGGTTGACACATATGTTAAGGCAATGTTTATAATCCCTTGTCAGTCATCAGGGCCCAAGAGTTCAAAACTTTTAATCTCCATCAGATCCGATCAGATTTTGAAATCCCATTTTTTGTGATCCAGGATCAGACAAATCGGCCAGATTTTGTCCCTGGAGTTCAAAGCAATTCAGGATAGGATCAGCCTGATCCAGATTACGATTTTTCAAGATTACTAGATCCTGAATATCAGTGTTTTAATCCTACCGAGCGCCATCTAGTGGACATGAAAAATAATACAAGGAAGACAAGAGACCACATTGCAGAGACATCTATTGTCCGCAATTACTTTTGAAAGGTGATGACAGATGATAGAATTTTATTTTGTTGAAGATATTTTTTCTTTAATCTAAATTACATTTCTGATTGACAATCTTTGTTGAGATACTTTTATGAGCATAATCATTTATGTCACCACAAATGTGAGCAAAAATGGAAAAATAAAATTGATTTGCCATGAAGGCTAAACATGGTGTATTATTTCAGTTAACAAACTTTGCCATCTTATTTATATTGAAACATATTTTTAAATAAATTGTACAGTACATTTTGCTCTGGTAATCCACTGGAAATCCACCCCTTTGATGGGATCAGGATAATCCTGTTTTTTGGGATCAAACTGATCCCAATCCTGTGTTGTCGGTTTGAACCCCCCGTTTTGAAGATTTGATCCAGATTAAAGCTTGGATTGGATTTCCTGATCTGATCGGATATCAAAGTGATCCTAATCCTGTTTTTTGGTTTTGAACTCCCCAAAATCCAAATCTGATCTGATCAGATAGGGATT
>CALSBZ010004415.1:780386-799415 GCA_943591055.1 Gobionotothen gibberifrons
TAAAATAGAAGGGAAACCGCCGTACCTTAATGGCCACAGGGTAGACAGTGCCACCAATTTCAAAGCTGCCTTTCTTAAACATCATAACTGACGTGTTGTTGATGCAGGTCCCTGGGGATTCAAAGGATTTAGAGAAGTTAAATTAAGACTTTTTATATTAAAACAAGATGACAATAGTTTGATTATGAGGATTTATCATCCGTACAAAATCATTGAACTAACTCACCTTCTGGGAAAATGAGAATTGGAAGTTTAGTTTTAACTTCTAAATGGTCACTCAATCTGTAATATAAAAAGTATGAAGGTTAATACGTCATTTTGAGACAGAGACAACATTTGAATTGACAAAAAAAAACTAAGATTGACAGGCAAATTCAATATTAAAATGTACTTTGTACAACAACTCTATCTGAATGCCAAGAAGCATCTCACTGAAGGAAGAAAAGCCAAACACATGACGTAAAAATAAGGGGTGAACTGTTACCTTTTGGCCACTAGATGTCGGTCTTTGACTTCTGAGCGTTCGAACCAAATGTGCGGGCAGGCCTTGACCATAGATCTCTGAATAACCCCCATCAAGCCGCCGTGGATCTGGCCAACCTGACGACACAAAACAAACACAGATGTCATTTGATTTCTACAGACAAACAGCTGCCGTGGAAACAGGGAGCAGTGTCAACGTGTTTCTAGCTTCCTGCTAATCATCAGTATTATTACCATAGCATAGCAGCCATCGCTGGCCAGGATGATGACATCAATGGGTGAGGTGTGGTTGGCGACACAGATGCCTCCCTTCTTGGGTTTGTTCTCACTGCACAAAGGAAGGAACACTGTCAAGCGAGGTATTACAAAGGCACTTCCTCGAGGATTCAATATCAACAACTAAAAAGCAAGCGTCTAAATACAATGAACAATATCACAATGAACAGAGCAATGCAATCAAGAGGCAAAAATACACTCGGTATAAAAAAGCTTTTGACCAGATTCTCACAGTCTTGTTGAGAAACAAAGCAACTCGTGGTGGTTATGTTTGAAGAGTTGACACCCAGAGCATGCAGGTCGTGAACCCACTGACTGCACATACCAAAGATAGAGATCTCAAATAGAGAAAGAGAGAGCTATGCTTTCTCTGTAACTTGTGTATTTTTAGCCCTCGAGTAGAGAGCGATACGCGTTACAACAGACCTGGCCTTCATGGAACACATCCAGAAGGCTGCAAGACATTATACTTTTATCATTGTCTCACCGAGGGCTGAGGCAATAAAGGGTTTTATAGCTACTCGTGATAAAAACTCTAATCATGATACTTGTATAGCGCTTTTCTGGACACTCAAAGACGCTTTGACAGAGAAAAAAACAACAAAAAACACAAAAGGGATAAACAAAACAGAAAATAGGGGGGGGGGTCAGTGGTTGAATGCAGTGTTGAACAGGTGGGTTTTGAGTGATGTTTTTGAATGCTGTGAGGGAGGAAGAATCTCTGATGGATTGGGGTAGTGAGTTCCAGAGGGTGGGTGCAGCAACGGAGAAGGCTCTGCCGCCCCAGGACTTGAGGTTGGTCCGGGTGGGGAGGGACAGGAGGTTGGCAACAGCAGAGCGGAGGAAGGGAGCGAGTGGGAGTGTGTCTGTGGAGGAGGTCAGTCAGGTAGCATGGGGCCAGGCTATGGAGGGCTTTGTACTGAATTTTCTGGGGGATGGGGAGCCAGTGGAGCTTGATGAGGACGGGGGTGATGTGTTCACGGATTCGGGTGTGGGGGAGTAGACGGGCGGCGGAGTTCTGGATGTATTGAAGTTGGTTGAGGATGTTTGCAGGTGAACCATAGGGGACTAGAGGAGGCTGTTGCAATAGTCCAGACGGGAGGTGATGAAAGCGTGGGTGAGGGTTTCTGCAGCAGGGGGGGAGAGGGATGGACGTAGACGGGCGATGTTTTTGAGGTGGAAGAAGGCTGTCTTGGTGATCTGTTTGATGTATGAATAACTGTACATTTCCTCACAAGTGACTTAAGAAGACTCACTATCATGGTAGACAAATGCAAAATGTAGCCTTATAATAAAATACTTATTGTGTGAGAAAGACTCAAGATGTTTTATCTTTTATATATGCAGGAGAACCCGTTTACCTTATTTGAGACCCATTGTTTTTCACAAAAAAAGATCTGTTAAAGGTAGGGTAGGTAAGAATGGAGAAACCAGCTCGAGTGCGCAAGAATTTGAAAGTACGCAGCCGAAAAAAATCTGCCTCTTCCTTCAGACTTCCTTACAGAGCCCCTCCTCCAACACACACGAACACTGACAGGCAGGTAGGCCATCCAGTTATTTTAGCCGGGCCGGCTCAGATGATTGGTCGTGCTTTTTACAGCGCCACGGCTTCCACAGATGAAATGTTTGTATGTAACGTATTCATTGCTATCGGGATGTTAAGAGCATTCCATGGAATATAACAAAAAGTGTTTCTGAAGTGAATTACCAACCCCACCTTTAAGTCGGTGATGGGATAAAATATCTCTCAACAAACATAAATTAAATATAATTTGTTATGTTTAAGTGCCATTAAAGCTTTGAATGATCATCAGGATAATATTGTTAACCACAATTACTTTGGCCGAGATAGTCGTAAAAGAAAATCAATATCGAGTATGTTTTTTTATATTTCAATGTGTTTTTCACCTTTGAATGTGAAGATATATATGATCATATTTCATCATGTTCTGATCGTTCCATTACTTCCACATACAAGCCAAGTCATTGTAGTGCAATTCAAAATAAGAAACCACTTGTAACGTGTCTGGCATCTTAAGATATGATCAAATAATCAGCAAAACCATGAGCTATTTCAGAAACCAAGTATTTCAGCTGAAAGAAACTACAGTTGGCAAACACTTAAAGCATCAACTTCCTCCTCCATATCCTGTTGCATGTGCTCCTCCTCTTTATAAAAGCCTCTTCATGTTCCTCTTAGACTCTTACCCTGCCCTATCTAAATAATAAAAGCCTCATTTAGAAGAAAATGTTCCCTACCAATATCCACCAGTGCCCACATTTGGATGCATTCTTGATAGTTAAGCATGGCATTGCAAATTATCTGTGTGAATTCAGCAGCTACAATCGTCATGTTTGATGTTAACAAAGTGTGCCTAGGCTTAGGAGTGAGAAAGATGTATCCACAGGGTGTCGTGCTTCACTTAGGCTCAAGTCAATGAATATGAAAAGTAGACAGTCTGAGTGTAGCCTGAGGCGGTTCCCCTTCATATTCACACTCTGGGTGCTCGTACGGCGAGTGCTAACACACCCTATCTCTCCTCTCCAGAGATAACTCATCTGTCATTATGTAACCTGACGTGGACCCCTGTCACACGTTTGAAAAGAGTAGTGGGACCATGTGGCAAAGACAAGCAGCATTTGAGTGGTTTGGAGTTTTTATATTGTGCTTTTTCAGAAGGAAGCTGCTTGGATGTCAAGGCCTTTGGAAAGCCATCAGTTGCAACATGCATTCTGTGTTACCTTGCATAAAACTTTGTTAAAAAAACATTTCCTTTAACATCAAGCTGTCAATCTGTGTCCTAACCCTAACCCTACAATGAAAAAGTGAACATCAGAACAGAGCTTTGTCACTAACGTTATTTATTGAAGTCAATATCCAACTGCTACACTTTTGAAATTGACTTTTTTGCAGAGCCATAACCATGTTAGATATGTAGCTACATGAATTAGTTATTTAAGGTAGGGCCGTGATTCTGGAAAGATCAGTGATGTTTAAGGACACAGATCCTCCCTTCCTGCATCAAGGTTTGCCTTTCACTTTCTAAAGCATCTTAAAGTAAAAGGAACAAAATAATATATCACATCTATAGACATTTCAGGGAGAACTTGATTGGGCCGTCAAGTGAGAGAATACAAAAATAGAACAGAAGTTGAGAAGTTAGTGACTTGGGCTGCAGCGTTAACACCTTAAACCTATCCACTAGCAGCAGCCCCCAACATGCTGACCCTAACGCCCCGTCCACACAGCAGCGTTAAAATAATCTTCCAACGCTTCTGAAAAAAAATTCCCCGTCACTTTGCCTCGCTTATCGCCGAACTGCATTCTGGGGAAGCAAAGCGAAGATTTCCAGGATTTTCGGGATTCAAAAGTTGAGCAATGTTCAACTTTTGAAGCTGAGGTGGAAGCGCCAGCCAATCAAATCCCGTTTATGCAAATCTGACAGTACAAGCGCTAGCCAATCAAACCGCGTGCAAGCTGGGAGTGACATACCGCAGTTCATTTTCTATATTCCTAACAAAATGGAGAGAAATTAGTTATTGCGGTAGCAAAT
This sequence comes from Gobionotothen gibberifrons, assembly GCA_943591055.1. Classification (NCBI taxonomy): domain Eukaryota; kingdom Metazoa; phylum Chordata; class Actinopteri; order Perciformes; family Nototheniidae; genus Gobionotothen; species Gobionotothen gibberifrons. Next base: position 784,700 of record CALSBZ010004415.1, read on the forward strand.
CACCCGGTTCTTTATGACCAGTCCCTATTAACTTACCGGGATACAAACCGGAGGAACCAGGCATGGGGGGAGGTGGCAGAGACAGTGGGTGAAACTGGTAGGTTTTCGCCTGTTTGGTGATTTTATATCCAGTTTACTTCGTTTTAACATTGCTATTGCTTTGTATGTCGGGGGCGGGAGATTCATGTGATTGGTTGTTGGTCGCAAAAAATCCCCAAGCTTTCAGACACGCCCACCTCCAAGATTTTCAAGATTTGCTGTGTGGACGGGGCGTAATAGTAAAGATGGACCTAACTGGTGGCAAAAACAGCTCGAGGGGATGATAAGGAGCCAACAGTTAGAAATGGGTATTGCAGGAGCGTTGCAAACATCATCAAACCGCATGCTACACTGTGTGGATTTTAAATATTTTGTAAATGAGTAATGAGCATTCTAAAAAAATAAACAGGTGTGTTTCCCAACCTTCATTTTATGGTTTTTGGAAACAGGTCAGGCTGCTATGACTCTTTCACGGATCATTGTTCAGCTCTCATTATTTCTGTTGACACAATTACCGCACATATAGCATCTGACCTAATTTAATAACCTTGGGTGTCGAAATGTCTCGTGTGTTTGCATGCAGTCTCTCAGAGCCTAGACCGAATAACTCCCGCATGTGCTTCAGTTCCCCCTTTTCACATCCTTATCTTATCCGACTGTAAACCTTTAGCCACGTAGTGCACTTCTGCCGTGTTAAAATACTGTTCTATCGCGAGTCAAGCAAATAGTCACATAACTTAAAGAGGTGTAAAAACAAAGGAGTTGTTCTCTTACCTGTCATGGTAGGTTATGATGGCAGTCAGAGCTCTGACACATATTCTGTAGCACATCAGATGGACTTTCTCACTCAGAAAGTTTTTCAACCTGCAAGAATAAGATACAGCAGGATGTTCATTGTGTTTCAAAACCAAACATCTATGTATTTAATCAAAAGACCAGCTTGACTTACCTTCCATTGGGCAGCAGCCCGATAACACAGGTGAGGAACACAAGGAGGCCTACACCAGTGAAGGCAAGAGTTACCCTGAAAGACAGACAGAATATTACAGCAGGGAAACCTTCAACAAGCAACCTCAGGAGGAAGGATTCCCCTTTTTGGTTTAACATTTTTAAAACTACTTAGCATTTTTAGAGATGTCCCGATCCGATCACGTGATCGGGGATCGGAGCCGATCACGTGACTTTCAAAAGATCGGAATCGGGAGGATTTTTTTATTTTTGTATTCAATGTTACAAAACAAAAATGACCATGTTCAAGTCTTAAAGTCATCCTGAGGCCTTAGTTTTGGTTTCAAATTAAACAACATCACGTTGCTTCTTTGGGGCTTGCTTTCATAGACCTGGTTGCTTATTTCTCTCAAATCTGGCAACAGAGTGGGCGCAGTGTCTAATAGTAGCAGTAAGCTAACGAGTACTGATAAGCTTTATTTTGTTTTGATCCAATGCTGCACAACTGAACTGATCCAATGCTGCTGTGAAAAAAAGAAGCTATATCCATGTTGGATAGAATATCCAATTTAAATAAAAAAAATAACCTTAAGGGACAACTTGAATGCCTTTTTCCTTTTTTGTCTCTCAATGCATTGCACAAAGATCGGATCGGGAAAAATCGGTATCGGCAAATTGTCAAAATCAAATGATCGGAATCGGATCGGGAGCAAAAAAAGGTGATCGGGACATCCCTAAGCATTTTAATAGAGTTAAAAAGGCAAGAACATGATCCTAAACCCTAAAAAGGTTCCTCCTGTGCTACAACCTTTCCCTGAGTTACCGCTCAGATGACATGTAAAGGTCATGAGTAACGCTATCCAGGGCTGCAGGGTCCTCAATTTAAAGATTCACACTGTGTCCCACACTGTCAGTGACCCTGCAGGAGATGATTAAATTGGCTAACAGGTCGCAATAATCTGGATGAACCGATCATGCAGGGTTGGAGATGGTGCTGATTAAATTGGTCGAGGATTAAAACAAACACTAGAGGGATGAAGGCATGAAGCTAGTGAGTAAACCAGGTCGCTATTTAACTAGACAAGAACTGAATGAGAGAATCTATTAAGTGGATGGCAGACTAGAATGGTGTCTGTCTGTGCAGCGGTGGCCTGATTCGTCTCCCCACTGGCAACTGGAAGTGAGCCAGCCAGGCTTAGGACTGAGTCACTGTCCCTGTGAATGGATAAGCTGACCCCGACTGAGGATCTCCCTCCTTAACTCTCTGCGTGTGCCAACACTTAATTACATGTGTGTTATGGAGCAGTCTGAAAACCCCATGCAGTCTGCCCAAATCCATTGATCTTTGGTAAATGTATTGGTCCTTTGACAGAGCGTATGGTGTAATGCATGCTGGGATTGCCTCCAGTCTTTAACTCTGTGGCCGGACTGGCTTTTATGGTGATGATACCGCCCAGGCTTATATTTTAGTAGAGTCGCACCATCTCACTGTGTTGGTTTGTATTTGATGCAAGAGTAATCATATTGTTACATTTGATAAATATACCAAACAATGGCATTTTGAATCAAATGATGTTTAATTGTATTGTACATCCATTGCAGGCCCTGTCTGTATGTGCGATGAACTATTTATAGTGTCAATTGGAATTATCCACATCTGTGCTCCCGGGTGTATCTGTGTGTTTTCTTCTTGTATGTACGTTCCTGCCTGTGTACATGACATAAGCTGCTGCTCATAACCAATTGCCCCTTGTGGGATTAATAAAGTTGTTGATTGATTGATTGATGTGTTCACTTCAATCAATCAACAACTTTATTGATGTGTTCACTTCAATCAATCAACACTGCCTCCATGTTTTGGGTCCTGCTCTACCTGAGGGGCAGCAGGAAGCTGTAGCGGATCACCAGGCCCAGCCCCCACAGCACGGTGAGCCTCAGGCTGATGTAGTGGAAGTTGTTGTTGCTGCGAGTCAGCAGGTTCCAGGACTCCAACTCCTCAGCAGAGAACCGCTTGGTCACCTCATCGTCCATGATGCTCGACACCCCTCTCCGGGCAAAGTAGAAGATGTCAGACATCTCAAACTCGGAGGCTGAGTCCAGGTCCTTGTTGCTTCCGCTCCTCCTGATCTCCTTAATCTCCTCCTCCAAGGAGGTGGGCTCCTTGGCAATGATAGCTGAAACAGTAAATGGTAAATGGACTGTACTTATATAGCGCTTTATCCAGTCTTTACATACTACATGTCGTTCACCCATTCACACCCATTCATACAGAGCAGTACCACTTGCTCTAGGAACTAACATTCACACACCGTTGGCCATGCCATCGGGAGCAACTCAGGGTTAAGTATCTTGCCCAAGGATACATCGACATGTTGACTGCATGGGCTGGGATCGAACCCGCAACCTTCTGGTTGAAAGACGACCGCACTCCCTCGCAGCCACAGTCGTCCCCGACAGTCCAGAGAGAGAAAGGATGTCAGCCATACCCAGTCTCTAAAAACATACAAATCTCTTCAACATGCATTCTGAAAACACATCTTACCATTTGAGTAGGGTTTGTGCAAGTGGTGATTATTTTCTTTCGCTCCTCTCTCTATCCTAAGTGTGGCCCACTATAAAGAAAGAACAAAAGGGTGAGTAAAAACACAAGACATATAGCATTTGGTTTCAGCAACAACATGCTCTCATAAAAACATTTAGAAAAGGTAGGCGAGCCAGCAAGCAACACGTTTTGTAGCAACCAGATGCCACTATTAACATCTGAATGTGAGCATTCAAATAACTGAGAGACACAAATTATTCTTTTCAATCAGACCCAGCTGCTTCCTGCTAATGGTTATCTCTCTATTATCTGTGTATTTGTTAATGTCAGCAACCATCAGGGTTCGAAACTGGAGGAAACAAGATTCCACATTTACAGAAGTTGACCTAACCCTGGGCCAACACTATGCGTGCTGATCTGTGACCGCAGTGCTGCCTGTTAGACAGTAACTTTACCACTTCTTATTCTTTAAATCGGTACAGCATGGTAGTGTCCACTGAGAGGCAGGAAAAGGACACAGTGTTCTAGCTGCCTGGCAAGCAGGAAAGATCAGGAATGTATGGACTGGGAGGTGAGAGATGTGTTTCACAGTTCATTCCACAGCACATGATAAATCAAAGGTCTGTCTGCACCAAACATTGATGGGCAACAGTTCAACAAGGCTAGTATATTCAAATGCGTCGTGGTAAGCAGGCATATTTGCCAGAAACACTAGAAGTAGCAAGAGTCTGTAAACATTTAAAGAATTTAAAGAATTTTGAGAGGCCGCTTGAAAAAGCCATGTTTGCAAAATAGGCATATCTTTACAATTTTTTGCATATTTCTATTTACTTTGCATCAACTTTGGGCAAACTGAAATAGATTTTTTTTATATAATGTGTCTGAGGTACACGAATTACCAACGTAAAAAAAAAAAGAGAGAGATGTGAGGGAAGAAGTGGACTTTTTGAAGCCTAAAGACATTTAGCCCAAAGCAGTGTTATGCTAATGCGATGGATTACTCAGGTGGCAATAATTACTCCGATAGAATAGGCATTCACATTCTTGGCCGTTCTGGCATTCCTTTCCCTTTTGTTCAGCTGCCGTTAAATCGTGTTGTGACAAGATGTAATGAGTCTATGCTTCAGTTGACAGTAATGATTCTTTGGCTTGAGAGGAGGAGCACAGAGAGCTGGTTAGGAAATGGTGACAAAAAAAAATGTGGCTTCAGAGCTGCATGTGAAAGACAACATTCTATCCACATATCCATATCACAAGTGTTAGATTAAGTAACTTCAGTGAGCAGGAAATAGTGACACTTGTCACACTGATAGGCTAACAGCGACACAAACTATCTTCTAGCAGCCTGTTACAAAATTATTCATAGTATGTCTCGTCTGAAATGGATACCTTAGCAAGCACTGACACATTGGCAAATTGTACTAACCAGAAAACATAGTGGTGTGTGTCAGTCTTATATTGCACTACATCTGTCCTTTGACCCTTTCTCTAAATGTCATGGTTACAACAGGAATCATGAGCTAAGATTGTCTCTCTCATCATCTCCCACTGGACCATTTATTTCTGGCCAAAGCCCTGCTCTCAGTGGTGCATGTTGGAGCGTGATGACAGCTTTACTAGTGAAACTACACCAGAGATAGCAGAACTGGATAACTGTGTCTGCTGAAGTCAATATGGCAACAAAACCGTAAACTTGTAAATACAATTATCTGGACATAAGAGCTTCTCATTTGCACCATAAAGCTGATGCATTAGTTCCGTCACTGGTGATTCAACCTCAATTTGAGAAAGTGAAAACCTCATAGCAGTAAGCAATACCCCAGGCTGTTGGAGCCGTGTCACAGACAACAGTTACTGACAAGGTCTGTACGACTCAATTCTCCGGTTATATAACGAGGGAGGAATGCCTCTGTGATGCTAATCGGCAGCAGCTTCTGAACACAATGGACGCAAAGACGAGCATAAAGTCTGCTTCTGACCAATGTCCTGAGATGAACATATCAGACAAGCACGTGTGTAAAAACCCAGAAGCAAACACAACTGTTTAAATATTGATTAAAAGGTTGGACAAAATGTACAGTGAACGCAAATAGAGCCTGTCTCTGAAGAACAAACAACAAACGTGACAAACTATGGCTTGTTGAGTTAAAGGGTGTAGGAGGAGCAGAAGACATTATGACAATAATCTTAAAATAAAAAAGCGCTTACCTCAAAGAGCTTTAATAACGTTTTCATGTAAAGACGCCGGATGCCGAAGGACACCCCAAAGATGGCAGGCACGATGATGAAGACCAGCAGCAAGGTGAACCACACGGTGAGGGAGATGCCCAGCAGGATACACACCAAATTATCAAAAGGGTTGAAGAACAGCTCCATCTTGAAGTCAGGAAGCCGATGAAGTCTATCAAATAGTTAATATCAGGGTGCAGAGGAGGTGTAGCAATAAACGTCCCGGCCCCAAGTGGCCTTTATCTTTTGTCAGAAAAAGGACTTCATCAAGATAACTACGGGATGGAGTTCCTGATACTGAAGAGAGAACCAACAAAAGTACAAGTGACCATCCTGCCGTCGCCTTCATGGGCAATGAATATCATTATTTCACCACCAATTGGTTTTGAAACTCTTTTGAAATTCCAGGCAAATGTTTGCAAGAGCAGCTGAGATTAAATAAGGGCAGGTCCTGTCTGCAGATGTTGTTTGCTATTGGAGCAAAGCCTCCCCGCTGGGGACAGAAATGTAAACAATAAAGCAACTGGGCACAGCAGGTGGTTCCCTTGTATGGCGCAGATCCTGAGGCTTTGCAGCAAACAGACCTGAGAAGAAGTAAACAAACGGTCAGAATTATCCATCTCACAATATATCAACATATCTTGTAATAAAATAATGCAAGAAGGAATCATTACTATGAGGTGTCCACAGTTAGTGCTAGCCCCCAGCTAATCTGGAAAGAAACGCTTTCACTAACCCTAGAATTGGTTGATAACTGGACACTATTGCTTTTCGGCTTACATTACTGTTATCAGCCACAATGCAGATATAACGTTAGAGGCCCTCTGTCCCTCTCTCCTATGGTGATGCTAACATCCACTGGGTTAGCTAGCATCATCCTAGCCCCCAGGAAGTGAACCGCCCGTTGAAGCAGATTTTTGGAATGGCCGTAGTGGCCAAACCTTGGTACTACAACGTCAGTGACGTCATTTTTTTTAATGTAGCTAAATAACTGCAGTATAGATCTTGTTTGAATCAAGCGGATCTTACATTTGTCAAATGCGCTAAAAGCTGAATTCAGAGTTATTTTCACTCTCCATTCATTTGACTGAGCCGAGAGATGAGGGTCGGAGGCGGGGCTTAATAAAAACTCAAATGCGCATGCTCTATGGGCCCACATACGGGTACTTTTGAGCATCATGCACCACTGAGCCACTCTCATAGGAACGAACGGGGTACCGCCTCCAACGCTCTCTCTTTATACATCCATGCTACCAACAGTTAACGGTTAACGCTTTCTAGAATCATTAAAAGCCCCCACACATGTCATTCTAGTGGTGGGTCTTCATAATCAAATCCTATGTATGATTCAATTAGTCAAATTAGCTTGTAGCCTCCAAGCTAAAGGTTGTGCTACATGTTGTCTCCTGGCGTGCTCCGTAAAGCTAGCTTGGTGGTCCGCATGAAATGCTGAGCCAACCTTTTTGTTATGAGCGTAACTTAGGTACGTTACAGGTTACTGTCCCTACCAACAGTTTACAAGCATATACTTTAGTAGAGTGAGTAGTTAACTTACCCTTCGTCATATATTGTATCCGTACAGTAAGCGTCCACCGGTCAGTAACTCAAACTGGTCTTTGTCTTGAGGACTGAAGCCAAACTCCGCCCGGAGAACAACACGGGTAGACAACGGGCGGCTCAGAGCCGTTACGTGTTTAGCACCATCCCTCTGCTGAGCAACCCCTGCTCTGACGCGACCCCTGCTGGACACAACACGCTACTGCGCCTACATTCATAATTATGTGTATACAATGAATGGCCACTAGTGGCGCTGTAGAGCTATGTTTTGATGATGTACATTTGCGGATAGTAATTTACTGAGCTGCAATATATGCATTCAAATTAAACAAAAAATACATTTGAAAGTTAAAACGCTGCAAATATTGCGCAATGGACTGCACAAATACAGTTTATGCATATGTAATGTGAATACTGCTTTATTTTATTTGACTGTTTCCTTATTTATTTTTTATATTATTATAGTGTTCTTAAAATAATTCGCCATCTGTGTTTTTTAATTTTTGTTTTACTTTTATGTATGCACCACGACACCAAGTACAATTCCTCGTCAACCTACCTGGTAATAAACCTGTTTCTGATTCCTGATATAGTTTATAGACACATCATTCTCAGCCCATACAGTCAATTTATTAATCAAATCTTTGCATTATTTTTTTGGTGACAGAAAACGTACCCACTTCATCAGCTAGCCATAGGTTTAAACAGCATCTTTCAACAGATGCATTTAAATGAAAACAAATAAGTTGAAAACACAGCTAAAAAAGCTGTTGTGCAATGGATTATGTATTTCTGCTATTTTCAGTTTCCAAATAAACAAAATCCTGAAAACCTGACTTGTAAAGACATGCAAGACTGCTTTCTATATACACCTATATTAATAGTCCTTAATATTCTTTACCTGTATGTGTTCAATTTAGTTTTTCTTGTTCTCAGCAGTTGTCTATTTCTCCATCTCAAACCTAAGTAATTAAACCAAAAATACATCTGCATGGTCACTAGACGAAAGTGGAAACGTGGGTGAATTTAAAGCAATTTCACACAAACATACTGGATTAACAAATACTTTTTTTTATTCACACATTTACATCCATGTACAGTCTTCTCAAGTATTCTCAGATATAAAGAAGTGAAAACAGTGCTGACATTTGGCAGACCATTAAACCTTTGACCTTGCATTTATACGCCTTTTCCACAAAAAACTTCATACGTTTCATATATATAGTGTATTTCAATATTATGTAGTATGAAAACACAGAAGCGCAATAAATGACCACACTGCTTGTATTTGATGTCAGTTTCCAAAGGATCAAAAGTGAACGTCTTGTCAACATCGCAACCCACCACAAGTGCATCCAGAGGGCTCAGTGACGTGCATCAAGCACGGCTCTCCAGCAGAGACTCAAAGTCTGGGGAACAAACCATTTTGTGTTTGACATTCCCTAATATAGTCAGGTCACCCGTTCTTCCCTCTGAGCGAATAGAGACCAGCTCCTGAGGGGGAAAAAGAAGAGAAAGGAATGTCAGAATAAACATTTACCCTATGATAAAATAATACAACAGTGGTGTGTAAAGACCCTGGAATACAAACAGAGCTGTGCTTTATAAAATAACAGATTCAGCATGAAAACAAACAGACAGAAAGAGACACCAATACCGGTCGTAGACAGTGACTAAGTACGTTTACTCAAGCACAAACACTGTACTTAAATATTACCATTTCTTGCTACTTTATATAATATATAAATAATATTGTACATTTTACTCCACCTGACAGTTTGAGATACTCAACAGATTCAGATTAATAGTAGAAAATATAATTAACAAATCGTTTAGCATGTATATTAGTTGATTACAATGAAAGTGTATTGATCCCCAAGGGAAATTCACAACATCCCCAGTATTTATAGTAAAAAAAAAGTAGCTTTTGCAGTTTGGAAATATTTTTTCCAGGCTAGTGTTGTCACGATACCAACATTTTGGTTTCGATACCGATACCAAGTCAAGAATTGCGATTTGTATTAAATACAATTAATACATTCTTACAGACCGGCCTCGTGGTGTCCGTAGGCTTGCCCTCACTGTCAGAGATATAGCTAGAATACTTCCAAATTTCGCTTCTGGCGTCTTTTTTGTCAACAAGCCGAGGCGCAGCGGCAGTTGCACTCCCACTTGCAGCCATGCTTCTCGTTTTCTCACATGCTCTGGCAGCTAGTGCGTGCACGAGAGAGGGGAGGCACTTAGAGCGTGCTTGAGAGGGGAGGGACTAAAGGCACGGCTGCAGTGCAGGGAGTGGAAGCAGAGCGCTGAACACACACGGCTCTTATTATTAGTACTTTTCCCCGTCATTCTTAAAGTACCGATACTAATGAAACGGAGGAATCGTAACGTTTTTAACGGCAGGGTATCGCGGTACTTTTCAAGTATCGATACACCGTGCAACACTATTCCAGGCACAACATTAAACATAATAATGCATGGGCCGTTGTGCGGGAAGAGTGATATTGCTTTTTGTACTATCAACGCATTTTTTTACTTTTCGAATTGTATTTATGTAACATTTTTGAATGCTTTTTGATCAATACTAATATCATACCTGAAGGAAAGAGCAGGATGTTCCTAGCGACACATCCAGAGTCACATGTCCCAGAATGAGCTGGACCCGGCCGGACTTCCTCACCAGCATCTTTCCCACGAGACCCTCCCGCAGGTCTTTCAGATTACAGTTGTTTTCTTCAGCTTCCTCCTCCTGTTCAACATAAAGAAATACCGTCTGAACACATGTTCTCCACACCCATCATGTATTCAACACGTAGACGACAACTATATGTACCTGAGACTCTGTTTTCAGAAGCACAGACTGCCCGTCCTCCGACTTCACCTCAGTTTTCACCGGTCTGTGCTCCATGGTCGGCGGCTGGCCGGGCAGCGTGTCGGGCATCTGCATGAAGAACAGCTCCTCTCCTTTTCCCAAACTCCATTTATGAAGCAGGTCGGGAAGAAACTCCGGCTCAGGGAGAGGCGGGGGCCTGAACATTGATTCGGATTTCTTTATTTCGGTTTCCGCCGGCTCCTGTTTCACTGAAGAGGAGATAAAGCGACATTTGAGAGAGCAGCTATGTGGACAACAAGCTTGTTTTGTATTTCCTGCTTTCACAAAACCATGGAAACTGTGACGTAGATACAATCATTTTGAGGTGTATCTTGTTACCTTCAACTGCATGTTCCATGGGTTCATCAACTTCATCATCCTCATCCTCCACCTTCTCAATTTTAACGGGAGACTTAGTAAATTCCTCCGTGAATCCCCATCCAGAAACAGCGAGGGGAAGCTGGACAGGGCAGCTCCTCTGCTCACTCCTCAGGAAGGGGTCGTCTATAAACTGAAAAATACATTTGAAAAGGAAAAATGTAAGTAAAATGTTAAATAAAAGCTACTTAATAAAGATTAGGACAACCACGGACTTACTGTATCTCTCTCCAACTTGGCCAGAATCTCTTTTGTCTCTTCCTCCGTCTCTCTCTTCTCTTTTTTAATATTGATGATGGGTGAAGGTCCAACGGTGGGAGCCTCTCTCTCATTTTCATAGCCACCTGTGTGTGAGATACAGGAAAGCCAGACATCATAAACATGGGTTTTAAAGACTATGTACATTGGTAAAGGAAAAGTAGTACAGAGTGAGGGGCAGTGCAGCTGAGCTCCTACTTTTCTTTCTCATCATCATCTCTGCAGGCCCCTGCTCAAAGATCGAGTGGGACTGGATGACCTCTGGGCGACCTCGGCCCCTGCCTCTGTCTCTCGGACCCCGACCGCGACCCGCATCCTTCCTGTCTCTCCCCCGCCCGCCTTCATCTTTTGTTCTGTCAAAAACACAACATAAAAGTAATTGGTAAACCTTTAAACAGATGGCTAATTCCATATACTTTTTTTTTTTTTGTAAAGGTCCCCTATTATACTGTTTTTCATCAATATATTATAGGTCTCAGATATATACAAACATGTCTCTGAAGTGTTTGGCTCCAAACACCAAACAGATCATTGCAGCATTACCCATAATCCCCTCTGTTTCAGCCCTGTTTCAAAAGTGCTGATTCTCTGTCTGTTACTTTAGATGAAAATAAGGAGCCCCTCCCCACGCCCCTCTGAGAGAGATTTGGTTAAAAAGAACACAATGGTGCTCTAGGAGGAGATTCAGGTGATAAGGGGGGGGGGTTACCTTGGTTGGTGATTGGCTAATGGTTACACAAGCCAAAAATGTGATCAGCTCATTTTCAGACAGGTTTTTATAGAAATGGATCAGGACAAAAAGAGAGAGAATCTTTGTTCCTGAAACGTTCAGAGTCTCTTTCCACAGAGGGGGGGACACATGTTGATGTAGAAGAGACATGAAGAAGTGGATTTTGCATAATAGGTGACCTTTAATGTATCCACTGAGGTCCGTTAAGAACTTACTCTTCTTTTGCTTTCCGGCCAATAATGTTGGGTGTAAAGGTTTTCTAAAAATGTAAAAGAGAAAAAACGTACATCAGTATTGGAACAAGGAGCAAGAACTTGATGGCCGATAATCTTTAACAGTGAGGCGAGGGCATTACCTTCTTCACTCCCCCCAGGGTGAGGTCTCTTGAGCGCATTGAGGGGAGGCGGCCAGCAGAGAGGGCGGCGGGGGTGCGGCGGCCCATCAGGAGTCCCGTGGCGCTCCCTCCGGGGGTCGCTGGCACACGTTGACCACTGGGGTTACCTGAGCCTGACTCTGCCATCCTAAACTTGAGACATGTGGCATAAAGATGAACATCATTTTACTACAATTCATGTTAACTTGTGAATAGTAGAGCTGCACAATTAATCAAAAATGTTATAGCAATATGGAGAAGTGCAATATTGTTAGAAAGATATCACTCGTTACTAGGGATGGGTATCGTTTGAAATGTATCGATTCCGATTCCGATTCCGGTTCTGCTTATCGATTCCGGTTCTTATCGATCCCCGTTTCAATTCCACAATTGTAAAAGAAAGTGGTCAAATGTTTAGATAACAAAAATATCTTTATTCTTTTAAGCTTTAACTGACATTTTTACAAATGAAAAAAAGACATGCAATACAAATGTATTACACAATAGCTGTGCTTTATTTTAACTGAGCTATGCCTGTGGCAAGCTATTAACAGGCATTACACTGTGCCTTGTCTTTTTCTTTTTTAGTGTAGTGGAGCCTCACTTCAGAGCGTTTACCGCGATCCATCTTTGGTGTTATGAAGTGACTGAGCTTGTGAACTGTCTACGGGAGGGCGGGGGGAGCCTCGCTGCGGGGCAACTGTGGACCTCTGTCGCCAGTCAGCGCAACTTACATGATGCCGTTTAAAAAAATTAAGGGCGGTGCCGGCCGTCAGTGTACCGAGCCAGCCGTCAACGGGTCGTTGATTCTCCAGAACACACAGATGGCCAGTCCGCCCTTACCCTGTATTCCACTGGGTCTACCGCGTCTAGGAACCGTTAAGCAGAACCGAAATTGTGTATTTTGTATGGGTACCCGGCATTTTCTTATCGGTTCTCATCTGGAACCGAGTCTCGGTTCCCAACCCTACTCGTTAGCGGCTTGAGCTTCAATATCAGGATACATGTTATTATCCTTGAATGGAAGTAGTCATCACATACAGAGCATTTGGAACAACTAGTTCCTGAACAGTGTCCTCCACATGCCTATACACAAGAGAGGGTGTTACACAGTCACAAGATGGAGGAATACCAGTTCAAAGCGGTATACAATGTTTTTGATTAGCTAAGGCCCATGTCAGAAATGATCATGCTTGTCATGTATCTCCATAGAGACTGAATCATCATGTTAATCGTTGTCACATAGCCATCATGCCTAAAACAGTCCTGATGCTCTTCTAGGTAATCATCAAATCCTGTCATGTACACAGCTACGTAGAACCTTTGTTATCATGTGCTACTCTGATATTGGAAGAGTACATTCAGTATTTTCCCAACAAATATCAAAATTGCAGTAAGCCCAATATTTGGTCAAATTTTAAATGTATATTATGAATTCCTAGAAGTTCCCTCTTATATCACTAATTATATCACAATATCAGTCAAAATAGTCGCAATAAATCATAGTTTTCAAACGTGTGCAGCTCTAGTAGTAGTATAGTGTCCATGGGCATGATACTTACCCCTAATTGCTCCTGTAGGCATCTTTACTGTATAGTTAGTGTATTTAATTTGCTTTTGATAAAAGGTGTCAGCCAAATACCATGAAGTGTAATGTAATGTTTATGAACTGGTAGAATTATACTGCAGAATAGACTGCATTGAAGTGTATAACCTAACGTGTTATGGGAATTTGTTCGTCTTTGTTGTTATTGATTTTAAGAAGAATGCCTTTAAATAGTCACTGACACACAATGAATCAAGTTTATCTTTAGAGCATAGATAAGATTGACTTAACAGTGCTATACTCAAATAACCTACATATGCTGTCAAATTAATCTTTTCGGGTTCATTATTTTATCTTTTGTACAGTATTTATATTAAGCAGTGTTTCTGAATGGGGACCCCAATTATTTAAAAAAATGGGCCACTGCTCTTTCACCACAACAGCGCTTTGAATTTAGTGACACAAACAACTGACAGACATTTTAAGTGCACACACAATGACAGCCTTGTATTAGATCACGACTGTCGCTCGTAATATTTAATGTTATTGCGTCAACGGCAAGAAAATCAGCAACACGTGGCCAAATTAAAACACGAATACAGGCATACAGTGGATGTTAGTGCCCCTAAACGTTGTCAATAATAGCTCTGGACACACACTCCTACTCCAGATACTTACGCTATAGTTCCTCCAATGTCCTTTTTATATGTTCAAGTCCAGACTTTAGGAGAAGAAGCAATAAGAGTTGTTTGATGCTAGTGTTGCTTCTGACAATGCATGACGTACGGCGCCATGACACTTCCGCAGTGTCGTCACTGAGTGAGTGCACGTGGATCAGTCCTGCGCAGAAACACCGCAAATACGCATTCAATCGGAATTAAATCGTCGTAGGGATCATTTTAAGAATGATCTTGTCTTTGGATTGACTTTATATAGCGTATACATATGTATTATGCGTTTATAGTGCATCAATAATATGCACAGACAGTCATTGTAAAACGTGCAACTAATTTACTAAATGTAAAAGTGTAGGCTGTGGCACATAGCTCACTATTCAAGATACTGGACAAAGGATTTTAGATGATAAATGCAAAGTTAAATACTTGATATGATTTGAACAAAAGCTAAAGGCTTGCGAGGTCAAATCAAATGCAACATAACACATTTAAAACCGTTTTTTTTTTTATGATAGTATAGCCTACAGTTATTATCCTAAATATGCAAAAGGAGAACACAGTGCCAAT
>CALSBZ010004415.1:804415-820494 GCA_943591055.1 Gobionotothen gibberifrons
AAAACATCCCACTGAAAATGAAAGGAAATCTGCTTACTCTGGACTTACACAGTGGCATCCCTTGCCTCCGGATGTGATGGGGGAGAGATGTCCTGTGGAGTTAGTCCATATGGCATAACAGTTGGCACACGTACATTTTTTTAGATCTTTCTGGAGCACTATGTAATTTCCTGGGACATCACTCAGCATAATCTCTTTTAAACACGCAGTAGCCATTGGAGCGTGTAAAAAATTGGTTCATGTTTATTTTCTGTCAAAACTGTCCCCATATCTGAGAAGTGACATTTATGCAAGTGTGAGTTAATATGTGTGTGTGTGTGTGTGTGTGTGTGTGTGTGTGTGTGTGTGTGTGTGTGTGTGTGTGTGTGTGTGTGTGTGTGTGCGTGTGTGTGTGTGTGTGTGTGTGTGTGTGTGTGTGTGTGTGTGTGTGTGTGTGTGTGTGTGTGTGTGTGTGTGTGTGTTTTAAAACACAATTAAAAGTGTTATTTATGTCATAAAATAGTGAAAAATGTTTGTTAGGATTCTGCATACGTCTTAAATTGTCCTGTTGATCCGGACCAACGAGAAACAATTTATATTGTTGTTTTTTTGTCATAAATAACAGTAAATGTATAACAAAAATGACAACAATATCACATGTGAATGAGCACGATATCCTGTGAGCATGCAATATTAACAAAATAGTTATAAGGCAAAAAACAAGCTGTGTGTGTGTGTGTGTGTGTGTGTGTGTGTGTGTGTGTGTGTGTGTGTGTGTGTGTGTGTGTGTGTGTGTGTGTGTGTGTGTGTGTGTATTTTGAGCCTCAAGGCAGGCTTACTGCAGACTGATGTGTTGTGTATGACTGGCACGATGCTGACGAGGTCGACTGAGTGTCTCACTGTGGTCACACTCCAGTTGGAAAACTCTCATCTATTGCTTCGCTTAGGCTTTAATTCATCCGGTGTGGCTGCAAATAGGAACCAAGTAAACATCATCCTCAAGAGCCCAGAGCGAAAACGAGACCGGGAGGAGGGGGAGTGAGAGCGGGAAGGTGGGGAGGAGAGGAGGTTAGAGTGTTTTGTGTGTGACACAGAGAGAGTGAGAGGGAAACAGGCTGAGAGAGAAGCTAGTGTGTTCGTTTCACCTCCTAATCAGTTTTCCTGGGAGATCTATCATCGACTGCAGCAGAGGAGGCAAGAAGAAAAGAAGATAGATTTCTGCCTGGCTGTAATCTTCTCCCATCACTAATTTGAGCCTCATACAAGTAAGGAATTCCTCTAAATCAGTCTACTTATGGATGCGTGTAGTGCTCTCAAAAATAGATCTATTATGCTCTACTCCCAGTGTATGAAGTTGTGTACATCAGTAGTTCATGTGTGCATCAATAGACATTAAGTCAGAAGAATGCAGTGGTTGTGGTGTTAGTTTTATTTCCATTAATGCACACATGCTTTTCTTTCATGACATTTATTGTGAACGTTGTACATTTGTTACACCCCATCTCATACAAGGCTGTGTGGATATTTCAAACAGCAGCATTGCCTGATTCATGTAATTTTTAAATGTTAATGCTTGGTTTAATTGTGCAAGGCGGGGTACAGCGCCTTAAATTGTATTAGTCACACAATATCTGAGTTTGAAAGCTTTTTTAATTAACTTCACATCATATTGCTCAGTGTTTCATTCTCTGTAGTTTCCGTTTCACCCCCTTTAGTTAATAACTAGAGAAAATTGAGCTCTTCCTTTCTCCCATCTAAATGAGTAAATAACTCCTTGGAGAAAAATAAATGACTTTGAAGCGTTCGGTGCCCTGCTCAATATGCATGAATGCAGCAGCTTCTTTCATGAGGCTGTCTCAAAGAGATAACAGCTAGTTGTCAGCGAGTGTGAGGTTCTGACTGAGCTCTAACAGCCCAAACGAACACAGCAATCAGAGCTGCAGCAGAGATAATTGGCTCACAAGTGTTTATATTGGCTGATGTATAAATCAGGGCAATGGGATTGTGTGTGAATGATATGGAAATCTGCATTTGAACTGTGTGCACATGTGTTGGGTGTAAAAGTGGCACACATGTAGAGACATGGGGGCTTTGATGACTTGTCCTAGAATCTCATCTTGCCCCAGTTCTGTGGAAAATACACCGTGGTTAGAAACGAGAACAGCAGCTGGAAAGCTAACGCGTGAAAACACATGTGCGTGATGCCACTGCTCTCTGCTCTGGTCCCTGTGTGAACGAGCTGCTGCACACATTTCACAGTTCACAGGCTTTAATGAGATCCTGCAGCCTGTCCATCAAACACCTTAGAAGACCTCAAAGTCAGACAATGACACAGCGGCAGGCATCTGTAAGACGACACAGGCACACACAAAAAAGATTGTACAAAGGGTTATTTTTAGGCACATTTGTGATTTAGCATATGCTCAGGAAGATAACAACAATGAGCTTCGCTGGTAGTGAAATGCTGGAGAGTTTTTTACTACTATAATCAGCAAGGAGGAGCTTAACACATTTAAGATGGATGCAAATTACATGCAAACTACGCAGGAAGGAATGTGTACTAAGGCTAAGGGGAAGAGAAAATGACCATTGTGCACATGTTGCAGAGATTTAACTCCAGTTTATGAGAGGGATGGTGACAGCTAATCAAACGCAGGCACACACAGGCCGACCAACCATTTGCACCCAGTGTGAGACTCAAGGCTATGTGCAGCAGCCTGGATCGCAACACTGATGGGCAACTAAAGGAAATATGATCATAAATCACCTGCTGCTGTTCCCTACTTAAGCCTCCCCTGTTTCTGCCATAACATTATAAAAGATTTCCCTCGAGCTGAAAGGAGTTCACTTCACTCACTTCAGCCAGGAGGCATAAGTGTTTAAAAAGTGACCCTCAGTCAGTTTAAATTGTAGCCGACAGGTGCTGCGGTGTTTTTGTATGTGACCCCCTTCCCTGAGAATCACAGGAGAAGATTGAGGGAGGCTGAGGAACGCCTGGTTGCTCGGAGACTGCTGTAGATGCCGGATTGTGAAACGCACAGGGGAAAGCAGAGGCCAGTCAATCAGCCGTGAGCGTATCGAGTTGTGTAATAATGGGAAATGTCAGTTGAGGGCGAGGAGAAGGGGAAAGGAGGAGGGAGAAAAGAGCAGGACAGTGAATACATAATTAAGACAGATCCCTAAATGAAAGGTTAATTGGATTCTGTCTGAGGGAAATTCAGATGTGGTGTTTCTTAACTGTTGTACAGTGTCCAGTTTGTAACTCTAAGTGATGTATTTTAATCTCTTTAAGCAGATGTTCTCCAGCACGGGTATTACAGTGATTATCCTCTGGTCCTTTTTATCTCTCCGGTTTTAATGGCAGATAACAAAAATGGACGCTCCTCTCGCAACCCCCTGCAATATCCAGATTTGTGAGGTGACCTGTGACTCCTTCCGCATCATGTGGGACATAACCCCCGAGGACAGTGCCAGGTCCACACACTTCTTCATCGACCTCAGCCGCAAAGAGAGCCGGGACCCCAACCGCTTCAAACACAGGGTCTGGCCTTATGTACCTTCCTCCGTCCTTTCCATGTCAATCCAATCAATGTGTGTCCTGCTAAGCTGTGTACATTCATATTTCAGATTCACATTAATCCATTTTTATAGGATTGGTGACAGAAGGCTTCCTTGAAGGCTCACTGTATGCCCTTTGGTCCAAATGTCCATTTTGTAGAGAGCTGGGTTAACAGATGGGTCTAACTGCCTTACGATATTCTGCATTAGTGTGAACACAGAAAACAGCACTTGTGCCCTTTGAGTCACTTCAAATACAGGCGAACAAGAAAAATATGTGCAGTCAACAGCTTCGGGCCAATGACTCATATTGCTTCCTTTTAAAGTGGACAACAACTGACAAATTCCTCTCCAGCACCGAACAATTTTCATGCTGAAAAAGCACCACAGACATGAGGCAGCAATGTAATGGCTTGTCTCTTTATAAACATATTTGTATATTTCATGCCCACTGCTTGTAGCACTTCGGGATTTGAAATCAAATATGAAGTGCTTTATAAATTAAACCCATTATTATTATTATTATTATTATTGTATATCTGTCTGTTCACTTCCAGCAGTGAATTCGATTAGTTCAGCATTCAGTGCTATTCTTCCCCACATCTCTAACATACGCCTAAAACATATATTTTCATGGGATTTGCACATGTTAAAAGTGTAATTTTAAGTAAATATGTTCTGTTTGTTGGTTGGGTACTTGGTCCATAACTTTAGTCCAAATATCTCAACAACTATTTGATGCAATGTTGTAAAGACACCCTGTTTCCCAGAATATTTGGTTGATCTGTTGACTTTTAAATGTGTGCCATCATGTGATAAAGAACTAATAGCATTAGCTTCAACTGTACTGGGAGTTGGTTGGTAATTAGCAAATATAAGCATGCTAACTTGCTAAGCTAAGGTGATTAAAACTGTAAACATTACACCTGCTACAGTATATATCAGCATCTTAACATTTCCCTTGTGAGCACTTTAGCATTATGACGTTAGCAATTAGTATACAGCCTCACAATCTCTCTATATTAAATATTGCTGTAGGAAAGATTTGACCTTTTTTTTTTTTACAGAATCCTGTGTCTAAATATAACTGCTCTAGCTGAAGCCCTTCATAATCTCTCTTTGTTTAAGATACACACTGCTGACTGTAATTGTGACCCATTTCTTGCAGCTGGCAAATCAACCGTCTTTAAAAAAGTGCTTTTATGAAGTCAAGGCAGGGGTACGAGTGTGAATTGTTCCTGTCTGCAGGATACGCTCTCTCTCCGATGCACAAAGTGAAACAAACAAACTTGCATCAGAGATGTTGCCATGGATATATGGGCCTCTGAGCATTCAGTAATTAGCTATTGGCCTTGGACAAAACAAAGCTGTCGATTTGATGAGATGTCTCCTAGTTACAGCAGCTTGCGCTTGAAGGTGAAAATCCTGCTAATAAGGCAAAGTTTATGTAGGGGAATGGCTCACCTAACAATTGCATTTACATTGTTTTGTTTGATATGTAAATGAAACACACAACAACCTGTTCTAGCCTTGCATCCTGTCTCTGATGTCGACTCCCTCACTGTTTTGTCCTCCAGGATGTGCCAACCAAGCTGGTGGCCAAGGCCGTGCCCCTCCCCATGGCAGTGAGGGGGCACTGGTTCCTCAGCCCGCGGACAGAATACTGTGTTGCTGTCCAAACTGCTGTCCGACAGCCGGACGGTGACTACCTGGTGTCCGAGTGGAGCCAGGTGGTGGAGTTCTGCACCGGGGGTATGACAAACTAAATCTGACAGCTAAAGTAACATGTACTATAAAGAGTATGGGAGGCATTGGAGGTCATTAGCATTTAGCTTAAAGGTCACCTATTATGCAAAATCCTCTTCTTCATGTATTTTCTACATCAACATGTGTACCCTCTGTGTAAAGAGATTCTGAAAGTTTCAGGAAAAAAGATTCTCTCTCTTTTTGTCCTGATCCATTTCTATAAAAACCTGTCTGAAAATGAGCTGATCAGATTTTGGTCACTTTATGATGTCATAACGATTTTTTGGCTTGTGTAACCATTAGCCAATCACCAACCAAGGTAACCCCCTCCCCCCCACCTTATCACCTGAATCTCCTCCTAGAGCACCATTGTGTTCTTTTTAACCAAATGTCTCCCCTTATACCTCATTCACACCAACGGTGTTTCAGGGCCGGTTCGGAGCTGGAGCTTGAAAAGCACCGGGTTTTCCTGTTCACACCGCAGCGGACCAGCCTCTATAGCTCCAGAATCCGGTTCATTTCAAGCACCAACAAATTGTCTGGCTGGAGCAAAAGCACCGCTTACGTCACGCTTACGTCACGCTTACGTCACGCTTACGTCGAGGCGGGGGCAGGGGCGGGATCAACTCCTGAACAACAGCAAAAACGTTATCCAGTTTGTACACAACGATGGAGAAACTTAACAAGCAGCAGTGGTCCACTGAAGAGACCAGCTACCTACTGGGAATCTGGTCTTCCGAAGAGGTACAGAGGAAGCTGGAGCACAATCGACCATTGTTGTTGTTGTCGTTGTGAGCTGTGAGGGGTTTCCGCACGGTTTGGCTTTATGAAGCAGGCACGCAAACGGTTACGTCATGACGCAAACGATGACGCAATGACGCAGCACCAGTCGGACTCTGGGCGGTGTGAAAAGAGCCGGAGCTAAACCAAAGAACCGATTCTGAACCTGAAAAGCTCTAGCACGGAGCTTGAACCGGAGTTGCGTTGGTGTGAATGAGGTATCAGAGGGGCGTGGGGAGGGGCTCCTTATTTTCATCTAAAGTAACAGACAGAGAATCAGCACTTTTGAAACAGGGCTGAAACAGAGGGGATTATGGGATTCTGCAATGATCTGTTTGGTGTTTGGAGCCAAACACTCCAGAGACATGTTTTGTATATATCTGAGACCTATAATATATTGATGAAAAACAGTATAATAGGGGACCTTTAACTCCTCCTTCCCATCCACTTTGCAGACTACGCCATGGAGCACTTGCAGCAGCTGCTCGACAAGGCCAAGGGCTCTGCAGGACGGCTGCTGAAGTTTTCTGTGTTTTATCGCAACCAGCATCCAGAATACTTCGACTTTGTCAGGTCAGTGCTGCTTTCTTATCTCCTAATTACCGCAAAGCAATTCCAGCAGCAATTAAACCCACTCTCATGTCTCTGAACAGTAAATAAGAAGCTAATGCATGCAGTTTATTATCAAGCTTAAGAATGAAAACAAGGGAAAAGATATCTGTCCAATGGTAAAAGGAAGCCACCTATTCAAACTTGAAGGTATAAACAACAAGGTAATTGTTTGTTTCATTTGGTCACCTGTAAAGCCAATGTACTCCATTTGCGCATGAGTGTTGGGCAACATTATCCATAACCTTTCTACATCTTGGTTGTTTTAACTACATATCTTTGAACTAGGTGAAGTCTTTCCGTCATCAGATGTCTGAACCCTAAGTTATCAGACAAACAAGCTCAGACATTTTTAGTGGCAACCGCTTCTGAGAAACGATTATTTTTAGTGAAACTAGCGAGCTTTTTCCGGATAGATATTTTCAAAATCTACCTGTTCTTCCAAGTTTATCTCGATCATGTTAGCTGTAAGATATATTGATTGGTGGATATTGTTATATATTTGTTTCCGAATTGTTGTACTAAGCTAACTGGTTGCTTGCTGTAACTAAACATTTAGCATACATGGATAACAATGGTTGTGTCCCTGGGCAAGACACTTCACCCCAAATTGCTCCTGTGGGGATTATCCACAGTATTGAGTATGTAAGTCGCTTTGGATAAAAGCGTCTAACAAGTAACATGTAATGTAATGTAATCAATGTATACATTTTCTCTTTAACCCCCACAGCAAGAAAGTGTTTTACCCAAAATGCGAAGTATAATCCCCCTTTATTTTTCATATCTTTGCTTAGAGGGGAATGTGGAGGCCTGATGCGTCCCGCCCTGAAAGACATCAGTGGAAGTCATGGATCTCCTGTCAACGGAAAACTACATGGAGTCTTTTTCAGCTGCAGCACAGAGTTTGATACGGGCCTCCCTCCCAAAGACTCCCCGTACGGCCCGCAGCGTTTCCTGATCCCAGCGGGACACCTGCTTAACCCCAACATCTCCCTGTACTTTGCAGACTTCTACTGTATGTACACAGCCTACCACTACGTAGTGCTGGTGCTGGCCCCTGTTGGCTCGGAGGGCGATACTTTCTGTCGCTCCCGCCTCCCCATGCTGGACGTGGCCTCCAACCCCTTCCTGACATACACTGCTCCTCAGAGGCCGGGGGAGGAGCCTCTGTTCTGCCACGCCAGCGACGTCATCCTGGAGGTGATTTTCACTGAGCCGGTGTCTTTGGATCAGGGCCACGTGGAGCAGATCCTAGGGCACCACCAGCTCATGAGTCTGACCACAGCCAACGCCAAGAAAGACCCGAGCTGCAAAGTGTGCAACATCAGTGTGGGGCGCTGACAGCTGGGAGTGTGTGAAACTACAAGATTGAAAGACACAGTGTTGCACCAGACAAAAAAACGGTGAAAGCGTCAAGTGTAGGTCAGAACACAGTGGAAACAGCCCACCTCTCGGGGTGCGTGCATGCTGCTGCCCCTCTTCCCCCCCGCCTGGTATAGAATAGTGAGTATTAAATAGAAGATTTGTACAATGTGATTTGCAGAACTTAATCATGATCACAGCTGGAAATATAGTCCATTAACGGATGAGTGGAAAACAGCTTGAGGAATGATGCTGGAAAGTATCAGTTCTGCTTATTTGATCAAAGTTCTGTGCTCTCCCTTGTCTCTGTGGCATTTTATTAATATATTTTTCTTCTTTTTAATTTAAATGTTTTCATCAAGAAGTGTTGGATTTCATGTTTTGTTTCTCTGTACGTTATTTCCCGTTTTATCCGAACTTAAACAGTACAAAAGCTAAAAGCATGCCCCTACACTAAAACATTACAGAACTGAAAAATATTAGGGTATAACAAATCTTTTTGCAATATTTACCTCATGCAATACTCTAGAAGTCACTGCCAGATGTTCTTTGTCTAAAGAAAAAATGACTTATTGCTAAATGTCTAATATTATTCCTACGTTGTAGCTTTAATTCCAGTTGTCAGCATCCCTTGCAAATACTTGAACCACTCGGTTGAAGGCTGTTGTAGAGTTATGATTTGTTAATTGTAACTCAAGTGTCTAAATGTTACACAAAGTTTACTATGAAACAATATGGTGCAATGTGACAATGAAAGCAGTGTGCTGGGATTTTAGGAGGATGGTATTGGGGAAGATGGTATCACTAGTTCCCTGGGATCAGTCTCTGATAGCAACCCTCTGCTCTGTAAACAGGGCTGAGCTCTAAGATTAGCTCCCATCCTGCCATGGGGTTTCTGTTTGGCCCTGCCCAGTAATCTCTGACCTACATGGCAATCCCAGAAAATGTCCAAAGTGAAAGGGATCCCGTCCCTGGTGCACAACAGTACGCATGCATTGGTAAGTGGTCAGAATGTAGGGCATGTCAAGAGAGCGCGCACTGAAAAATAAAAAGCTTAACCATTGAAAGTGAATGTGAAAGAAAATCGAATGCAAAGACCTGTTTCAAAGAGTTTTATACAAAGCACTAACTAAGATGTCTAAACATTTCTGAAAATGTATTCAAATGTAATAAAAATCTTTACCCAGGACTGATGCTTTATGTCTGAAAAAAAAGGAATAATTTCTAGCTTAAGCACGTCATGCCCTTTCACTCAGATTCGTCCCGCAGCAGAGATGTGAGCTGACGCACACGACCACGCTGTAATTCTGTCCGTTGTTGTTGTCCCAAAACGGCTCGCTCTGCCCACCGGGAGAATAACTCAGACAGAACTCAATCCTCCGTTTGGCATCCAGAACTTTAGGGATGGCAATGTCAAATTCAAAGATGTCTGTCTGAGGGCCCCCGAAGCGTTTCGGAAGGTAAGCACAGGGCACGTCTCTGTAGCTCAGCCACGAGTCAAAGGTGATGCGAACACACACCTCCTTCTGGAAGCTGATGTTCCTGACGCGCACCGTCCCGTGGAGCGCCTGTTCATTAACGGTGCAGTTCTCCAGGGTCACCATGCTCTCGGCTAGCTTTGCACGAAAGGCCTGGAAATCTGCAGAAGGCTGCGGGAAACCCAGTTTGAGGCTTGTTCCTGGGCAGCAGGTGCTGACGGTGCAGCTGTAGCCATCCTCCATCATGCTCCCCAAATCCTGCAGCGACGGCAGCAGGTTAATGTCAGACTGCTCCTCTTCATCAGAAAACTCTCTCACGGCTGTCAAAGACATTCCCCGTGAGTCAGCGAAAATCACACGTTTGTTTTTGACTGGGAATAAAAGATCATCATCATCATCTTCATCAAGGTCCTCCAAGAAGGATGGGAAGAGGTGGGTCAGATAGGCTTGTCTAAAGATTTGAGAGGAAAGCTGATCAGACACTTTAGGCCGGATGCACGGGCGCTGAGGCTTCAGGATGGGAACCCAAACATGAGGACAAAGTTGTTTACGTTGGTTCAAGCACAGTCTGACCGCAATCTCTGCAAGTCCAGCTGACTGGGCCATTGACCCCAGGCCGACCCCTGGCAGAACACTGGAGACAAAGGGATTTCATTAAAAACGGCGGCCATGGAAGTCTTAATAAACGTCTAAATATCATGGAGTTGTAGTAATGACATGCAACCCAAGATGATATGACATTATATTCCCCACTCTGTTTTTTGCAGCCCAAAGCAACCGCATAACGAGTCACTTAGTTTGCTTACGTTGCACTGGACATCTCAATACTGATAGTGTGATCTTGAAGAATGGAAATGTTATCCTCAATGTTTGGTTGTAGTTCTAGAAAACAGGAAAAAAAACGTTTATGCCAGTATATAGATCAATGCGGCATTTATGTAAAAATATTAAAGACCTTTATTTGTGTGGAATTTGACAATTATAATCTTAAAAAAAAGCTCAAATATGTCTCAATACGTACTTACAAACTCCCACGAGCAGCAAGTTGCCTGCAGTGTTTCATCCCTCTGCAGTAGAATCGTGCAGGACCGTTTTTATACCACCTCAGTTAGGATGTCATGCTGTAGGCACCACCCTCTCTACTCTCCTGACCAATCAGAAGTGATATCTGGTTTTCTGTAATGTATCAAACCCGCCTATAAACCCATTCCAGATTATTTACAGCAACATCCCTTATGTTTAACTTGTGCTAGAGCCACCCTAGTTCTAATTTGACAGACGACAGAAAAATGTCTTTGTTTTGTCACATCATTACGGTGTTGTCCAGCGAGCACAGTCAGAGTATCCTGAATATGACTCTCCTCTACACTGTGGAAAGTATTCCAATCATCCCTGGTTTATTCTCAGAGCTGTCAGAGGACACCCAGGTCTCGAGCCAAATTCTCTGCTGGCTGGCTGGCTGCAGTCCTGAAGGTATCGTTGTCTGTGTGACCTGGTTACAGAACGACTCAGCATGCAAGTTACCAAAGTGAGGAAGCTAGTGTCCACATTACCCATTACATCTTTGTGCCTCACACAGTGGTCCCAGACGTTTTGAGATGTATTTTGTCATGAAACTTGCAGACATTTTGTTGACTGAGGGATGTGTTACAGAGGGTTATACCGGTCACATTCAGACTAGTTAAGGCTACCATAAAAAAGTAGCTTTTGCCCTTGCTTATCATTAAATCACTGTTAAATGAATACACCATGAGCTTTTACATTGGTTCCCTATGAGTATTCCTTCACAATGCAAATCTATCACAATCGCCCTTTCACAATAAAAGACCTTGACATATCCCGTGCATCATTGGCTACTTGAGAACATTTGCTTAGCAGAAAATCAACAAAATAATGTACTACTCTATAACATTGCTTACAGAGGAGGCATAAATAATATGAAATATGCAAATCAACAGACATCAAATATATTATCAATGGCTCCTTTGGGCAGGTTACTTGGAAACGAATGCAGTCAGTCCTGTGGTGTCTGTTGTACTGAGAACAAAGGGAATCTATTTGATTTCTTTGATTATCTTATCAGGTAAAAGAATAATGGAAAAACCAACAATAAAGTAATTTACACATTTGTTTATTTTTTTAATCAACGTTTTCAAGGTCTTTAAGAACCCCTTTAATTTTCAAAATGTTTCTATGAATGCTTTCATGTTCTCTGCTTCTCTTCCTGGTTGAATCTAGAAGACACTCCCAGTGCATTTCTCCTAACCTCACAATCACCCTGAGCACTAGGTTTCTAATTAGATTGGCGGTGCAGTTCAACAATCGCTCTCCCGCAGTCCCTTATTAGTTCCAAAAACTGAGCAATGTGTATGACGGCAAACAATAAGCACTGATTGCTCCCTTTGAG
This sequence comes from Gobionotothen gibberifrons, assembly GCA_943591055.1. Lineage (NCBI taxonomy): Eukaryota > Metazoa > Chordata > Actinopteri > Perciformes > Nototheniidae > Gobionotothen > Gobionotothen gibberifrons. Next base: position 816,335 of record CALSBZ010004415.1, read on the forward strand.
ACCGTTATAAAACAATGTTATTATAGCAATCATGTCTCAGAGAACAATGTTCCACACACCCCTTTAGGGTCAAACTAAAACACGCACAGTCAGAAGAGCTTTGTGAAGCAGTGGTTAAAAACATATAATATACACTTCTGAAAGTGGAAGCCAAGGTGAGAAGAGACAGACGTTATCTGAACTTTAACAGGATTTCTATTATTTAAAGTGACAGTAATGTATGTTAATGTAAGCGTATATGTCGTTAAAACAAATGCTCTACCACACATACACACATTTGTACATGCACTTTGTGTTGGTACGCACTGTGCACCAAGCGAACTGATGAAAATGTCACCTTTGGGTGCATCTTGTAAAAGTCCAATGATGTGAGTGAACAGAATGAATTAGCATTAGATAATCTTAACCAGCCTCACAAACACCAACACACCAGAATACATTACAGTTATGTAACCAAACTTGTTGTGACATGATTAAAAAAAGTACAAAAATAACACCACACACTGCAAAACAGGCATCATACATCAGCAAGCACTTTAACACCAGCAATGGCCTTATGTCAGGTGTTTCTTCCCAGGTGTCTTGGGGACATGGTGCCACAAATGTCTGTGTTTGAGTCCCACAAGTAAGTCCTTAATCCTGACAACAGTGTGAGAGAGATGGCTGCACTTCCAGATGTAATCTCTCCAAGTTAATGTGCTCCTTTCACATCATTGCTGTTACAAAGATAGCTTTCTTTCTGACCAACTGGAACCAAAAGCATCCACACAAGCAGCAACCTGCAACAAAGAAAAGTGACAGTGTTTTAATGGTATCAAATGTGAAGTGTAGTTCAGAAACATGACAAGTGTGCCTTATTGTAAATCTATCTTGGACTTTTAAAAAAAAAAAAGGCACGTTTCTTTCATAATCAGTTGCCAAGAGACAATGAAAGCTACAAAAAAAGAAAAAACAGTGAGAGCTAAAAATAAGCCCAGATGTAGCTGCAACGTCGTCGCTTATGTAAGATCTGCAGAAATTAATTAGCAGATGTCAGTACTAGAGGGTGTGAGGGCAGCGTTGAGTAAAACACAGTCCAACTCATTGTTACTTACCTCCATTTTAAATTAACTGCACGGCTCCAGTCGAGACAAGTGGTGCTATAGTTCGATACCGCATTAGATGCTGAGAGCCCTCTTCGAGATCTACAACGTACTCTCTGATAGAAGAGACAGAGTAGAGATAAATCTGTTATTTACGCAGAAAAATCAAACAGTACTGAATGTGAATAGTGGACACGGCTAGATCTGCAAAATTAATCCGAAGTCTATTGAAATTGCAATGTGTAATATCCAAATGCAGAAAGTGCAATATTTGGAAAAGGCAAAATATGTGAACTCAGACAGAGACCTACAAACAGTACTGAACAGACTTAAAGGTCCCATGTCATGGCCATTTCTACTGATCATAATTCCATTGTTGAGGTCTACTAGATTTACATTGTTCAATGTTCCAAACTCACATTGGTTTCTCATACAGCATCTCTGTATAGTATGTGTATTCGCTCTCTGTCCTAAACGGCTTGTTGGAGCTCCTGCCCCCCCTCCTCCCTGTGAGCCCACTGCGCTCTGATTGGTCAGCTCGCCCACTCTGTTTTGATGAGTCCACCTCCGTTACAGCGGAACATCAGTGATTATGTGTTACAATGGCGTTAGTTAGCAACCAGAAAATGACACCAGTAATGACAAACAGATGAGAATGCTGCGTGGGGTCTGGGTGCCGTGTTGGCGGGACGTTGCGCGGCTCGCTGCTGTGAGGAGTGGACAGTGTGAGCTCTATTACTGGTGTTGTTTCCTGGTTGCTGCGTGGGGTCTGCGAGACAGCGAGACATCGTGAAACTCAGCCTGAACTCAGCCTGAGCACCATGGACGTGGGAAGGGGGGGTGCACCCCCATCTGCGAGGCTCCACTAGCACCCGCACCCCCAAACGCGGCACACATACAGTGTTAGCGCGCCACTGTTTCGCCACTGCGAGGCTCCACTAGCACCCCCCCCATCACGTCACAGTTTTGCCGCTGAGAGAGTGTGTGTGTGTGAGGAGCTCCACGGATTGGTCCATTTGGGTATGGTCACGTCACTGTACCCAGGAAGAAAAAGAGAAATCTCCAACGAGGCGTTCTGGGGCAGCATAGACAGGTATTTTCTGTGTTAGAGTTGTACTCGCTACAGGGTGTACTTTGAGGGTTTGTGACTTTGCAGACCGTTTACATGCAGAAAAACCTTCATAACACACAAGGGGACGGGTAATAACCGGAAAAGCATGACATGGGACCTTTAAGAAAAAATCCTTGTTTGGAGGCCCTATTTTGTCTTTTAGTTTTCTCTTTACTGTCGTGTTTAATATAGGTTTTAGTGTATGTAAATGGTCTGCAAAGGCTGAAATCTCCCCTCTCCAGAGGGAGTTTCTCTCCCACAAACTCCCCCCCCCTGCCTAAAATGCTTCAATTGTACTCTTTTTTTTTTTCATAACAGTGACAACATCACTATATAACACTCGCACTTCTATTGGCTAGCGCTCCAACACATTGTGCGTGATAGGCTGAGGGGCGGGACATCTCTAAGCGGTTGACAAATCACAACAGAGCCGGCCAGCTAGCCAATCAGAGCAGACTGGGCTCTGGTTTCAGACAGAGGGTGAAAAGAGGTGCTGCAGCACAGGCAGTATGAAGTATAAATAAAGAGCTTTTTGAACATTAAAGCATGGAGACATGTAGCAGAAGAGACACTACATACAATACGAACTTGAAAGGTAGCAAAATAAGGCCTCTTTAAAAATGTAAATATCTTTAAAATATATTTGTCAATGATAAATGACTAATGATACAAAAATACTCATTCCCTCTACTGCCGTGAATCATATTGCAATTGCAGTCAAAATAATGATAATTTGTGTTTTTGTCCAATTCATGCAGCCCTAGACAAATGCCATCTGGTGATTAAAACGTACCTCTGATCGTCTGTTTCGGGCTCGACCAAGATGTTTTCCTGTCTCTCCTTGACTCGTAGAAACACAAAGGAGTCCAGGCAGGGCTCAGGCACTGGAACAACACACAGGGTTTATTGGGAGGGGCAGTGAAAATGTCAAGAGCAAATGCCACCAACTGCCATTGAATGCTAATGGCAGTATTTCAGGCATGAGACATCCAAGAGTGAACAAATATAAATAGAGCGTGTCAGGTGAAAAGATAGAGAATACAAAAGAGGTTTTACCTGCTTTGAGCATGTCCACGGTCTGCAGGTTGGGGGGCATGCGCTTCAAAGCTACAGCCTTCAGGTAGGTTTCTGTGTTGGCATAGTACCTGCAAGCCAGATGAATGTGTGTTATTACACCTCAATGTCACAGAAACAGCTGTATGCACATTATAACTCTATTATACTCACTCTTTGGCAAAAGCAAACTCCTCAGGTGAAAGTAGAGATGGATCCCCCTCCCCTCGTGACTTTTCTTTCTCCAGGACATGAGGGAAGAACTTTTCAATCTAGACATAAATTGTACAATTAAGCTATTGCTTTTATAAAACTGTTACCAAGTGTGGCAATATGAAAGAAAAATACACACTCTAATCTAAATAGCTTTTATTAGTAATTAATGATGTTCAAAATAAAATAGTCCCTCAGTTGCCTTCTGCACAAAACATAGCATTGCTATGCAACAACACGAACAGCTAGCGAACATATTAGACAGAGAGCGTTGATCGATTATTTGGCTATTTATTTACTTTAATGTGTATGTTGCCGTTTATTGTGCACCCACTGAAAAACTGTCCAGCATCAGTAGAATGGCTTACGAGGTTACTTGTATAGGTTGAGGTTGTTCTAGGCTGTTGCTTGGCGTGGCGAGAATATTGCTCCACTTTCTCCGGTCCCCGAGATTCGGCTTCCAGTAGCTCTGGAGAGAGCTTTCGCACCTGTGGCCACTAACGGTCATCATTTCTCTGCTTTCTGTCAAGACCCGCATCAGAAAGCTTTTGAATGGTGGTACTTTTCCAGTTGGTCTACCTGCTCTTCACGTAGCTCTGCATCTCGTCGTTTAGGTGCTTTTTTTTTCTGGAGATAGGCACTGCTCAATCCACTCCTCCATAGTAAGGCCACTCCTCCATAGTAAGGCCACCCCTCCATAG